>VXBI01004292.1:5369-27214 GCA_013397375.1 Toxostoma redivivum
TGGGCCTTGCTGACCACCCCTTGGCTCTCCAGCTCACGGATCATCTTGTGGATGGGAATCACAGCATCTCAAGTTGTCCAGTACTGTCAAGGTGGCAATTGGTACTCGTTGCTCTTCCCCCTTCAGAAGATCTACTGCAGATGGGTTCTCTGACAGTCCAGGCAAGGTGTTCAACTGCTTAATTCAGTCTGTCTCCACAGCAGCTATCCCAAACACCCACCTGAGTCCCTCTGGGTCTTTCTCACTTCAGAGGAAGTCTATGCCCAAAATCCAAAGGGCCTCTGAGCCAGTCAAAATGGGATATTTCTTCCAGTCAGGCTCACCTCAGCTTCCACCAGGGTCAAAGCATCCTATTGCAAAAACATCCTAGTGCAGCATTTTAATATTATGAAGATCTCTTTAATTTAACTGTGATCTTTTAATAATTTATTAGGAGGTGGACAGCATTGCCAGTGGATCAAATTAATGGGTATATTGAAGGGACAACAACAACTAAAATGAACACAACCAAACCCAGTATTTACCCGCTATTTTGCAAACCAAGAATCTGAAAGAAACACCCAGGAAAGGTAGTGCATGGACATCTTGTGATCTATCCTCTAGGCACCCCAGCTAAATCCTCACTGATTTAGCATATGAGAAGACAACATCCACAGATCAGACAGTTCTTGTTCTCTGAAGAAAGAAAGGCTACTGAGTGTAAAGGAAAACCAGAAATCAAATAGAGACTGAATTTTACTTACTGTAGTCAAAGGTGTTGGTGTAGGTATAGGAAGCAACCCTGCACCAGGCATCAGACTTGTCATAGTAGGAGCAGGTGCCAATAGAGAGAGGGCTTTGGCTTCATCTGGGATTTTACCTGAAGAAGCAAAGGAAAGCGTTACACAGAGTTGGAACACTACAGAGATATTACTCTTTCTATGATTTTACAATTACCCTTGCATTTAAAAAAGTAATAAATAAGAATGAATCTATTTACCAGATCCTTACAAAGAAACAGATATGAACTTAAGTATTTCCTTTTACCCTGCTTCTACTAGGAAAAACAAAAGTGAGCAGAACTTCAAAGACTAGCAATGTCATTAATGGATTATTATTTTAAAACTGGATAATGTACACAATTATTTAACACTTGGAGCTATGGGTCACCTGTACTGGAAACTTAATGTTCATGAACCAAACGATATCAAGCATGGACGCCTTCCCAGGGCGGTGTTTTCACGGTGATCGAAAGCTGTTTTACACATGACAACCGTTCGTGTTGGCTGCATCACTAATAGCACACAGAACATCAGATACAGAAAAGAAGAACATTTTTTTAAAGTTTAATCCCCAGAAATGGCAAATAACCAAATCAGTTAAAAAAAGAAGAAAACAAAGTATGTGTTAAATGAAATTCATGAGCTTTTTCGCCCTCTGGTGTTACCTACATTTGATGTAAAAATAAATAAAAATAAAAAAACCCCTACTGTGACTCCACACAAGACATACTACAAATGAAGTTGGGAGTGGAGGGTGAGCTGAAAAATTAATATTTGTACTGTCTTACATTCTAGGTCACCTCACTTTATCTAAAATTTTGATAAATTAGCTTTAAATTTACTGAAATTGAAAAGAATCATAACGGATCAGCTAAGCAAGCTATATTTTTCCTATATTTCCTACTATTTCAACCATATTATATTTTCCCTGTCATGCAAAACATTTAAGCAATATCTAATCTGAACTAAACATAGGTTTCATTCACAGTTAGTTACAATTAGAGTGCTAAATAAATAATAAAAAATCTTCAAAAATCAAAAGATGCAACAGTTAATTACAAATGCAATTAAACCTATGTTTTAAATTTGAAATGCAAAGGCATTTAAACTGGTACAAATATTAAATACCGAACCGAAAAAATAAAGAAGTTCAAATTACGTTAGTTATCTATGATTTATTCAAAATTACTGGAGTAACTGTATATATGCTATCCATCTGAGCCCTTTGGTATTACCCCATGCACTTTAATAATGTAAATGCTTTGATTTAAGCATTGTTTTAAAAGTCAAGGTATATACAAATACTGTGCCAGTGGCTTTTACTGCTTTGGTTCAAACTTTAAATGTTTTAACTATAAAGATTTTAACTTCAGAATTTAAAAATTATTATAAAAATTGTTATCAAAACCCAAAATATTATATTATTTTCAAAACACTGTACAAATTTAGCTATATTTGTGAAAATAAACCCCACAGGAATCATACTACTTAAAAAAAATGAAAATACAAAAGTTGCAAACCTGTTCTACAGATCTGCAGCAAGGACTCGTTTAGAGTTGGAGATACAAAGGACAAAACAAATATAAATGAAAATTAATTGATATAGAGCATGAGTGGATTAGAAAATATGAAATAACAGTACTCTTCTTTTTATCTCACACCTTCTATTTAGCGTTATTTTATTTATGTTAAATTTTGAGGCACCTTGCTCCTTAACATGTAACAAACCATTTTATTTTGCTATCTAAAGGAGAAAAATAGGAAAATTATTACCAATTAAGAATTAACTGTGCAATTAGGTCTTCCAGGGCTTTTATAAAAACATGCATAAATCTGAATCATCATCACAATGCTGAGTTAACAGGTCTCATTTTGAAGTCAGGCATGCAATGAAAGGTGTCCTTGATTTGCCAGACTGCTCATGAAAATCAGGTACCTTGCCTCACATCCTGCCTACTATGTAGCTAACAGGCTTCCAAATATAGAGTTCCAACAACTGTGTGTGCAAATTAGGCATACAATTATATACCAGTTCTTCTGAAAAACAAAATACTTAAGTGTTTTCAAATGATTGCTGAGCCAGCATCTTGCAATTAACTGGATACTCATAGAGGTTTCTACAGGATCAACAGACATGGCTCAAGTAAATGCAATGGCTCCTAAAGTAGTACATCTACATTTTAATTTAGATCCTTGGTCAATAATATATATAAGCATATGCCTAATTTAAGTATGCACTTACATACAGCCAATTCAATACACACTTAACCAGATAAACTTGAGATGCTTAAGAAATTTAGCCCTTTTAGATAGGAACTGAGTTATGCATATGCATATAACTAAACTGACAGGGAGTCAAGTTCAGAAATGTACTTAAATACAATTCTAAACTTTAAGCATATGGGTCACCGTACTGAAATAATTGCAATTATTCATTATTAATTTGCTCAAACATTGCTTAAGGAATCAATTGAACAATTTCAGTTAAATAAACTATTATAGTTAAAAAAAATGAATTACATATATAAATTATAAAGTTAGCAGCATTATTTCCAGAATACTTAGGTCCCTCAACAATATAATGTTTAATGTTAAATACAAAATCTAGTTGATCAGTTCCATGCCACAAAGATCTGTTCATTTATTTTATTCCAGAATGAAGAAAGGTCTATTTCTACAGACAGAACCCTGAAAATTTGCTTGTATTTTCAGATACTGTCTTTTGAAAATATACCCCTTTCTAGGTTTTAAGTGTTTAAGATCAGGTTAAACTTTTAAACAATTCTATAGAAAATAAACTGTTGAGGGTAAAAAAACCACCAAAACCAAAAGCCTGAAATAGCTTGCAAATTTACTTCCCTGTTCTTAAGACAGTTTTGAAAAACAAATTAATATGTAACACCAAATAACCTCACAAGTTACAGCCTCCATTAATTTATTTTAAAAAGGGAGACAAGCCCACAAAAATACAAAAAATATGTCAGTAATAACATAACAAATTATGACACTAGTTTAAAAATAACTGTTTTGGTTTTTAAACTCATGGTACTTAAAAGCTGAATGGAAATGAGGCAAATATATTTATTTTCTAATAAGGGAAACAAGCAAAATAAATATGCCACATCTATACCACATCCTTAGAAATATTTATTTGAATGCATGAGTGTCTAGTAAATTAGATGTTGTGATCATTAATTATTTATTTATTCTTCACTTTGCAAAGGAATCTGGAAGCAAATGTAGATTAGCTCTGTATTAACTAGAGATACCTTATGCTTCTTAGGAAATGTAGTTTTCCTAAGTAAGTGCTTAAGAGCCCTAGTCAACCTAGTCTGTACCAGAATCCATTTTGTTAAATGCTGAACAGAAATATCTGTGTTAAGCAGGTACTAATCACAGTATTTTTATCACCATCCATGTGCTCAGAAATTAATTTCTTACTCTTTACACTGAAATAACATGGTTAATCCTCCCATTACCCCAAAACAGCTTCAAAAATAACTAAGTACATTTCTTTTTTTAATACTTTCTTTTTACATTTACTTGAAATTATTTTAAAGGAATTGTTATTTTTCTATTTTAGTTCAATGGAAAATGCACACTTACAAATAAAATAATTTCTGTGTGATTTGATTCATGATTCTTATTGGATTTAGCAGCAGAGATTAAAGAGATTACAACTACTTGTAATTACCTCAACTGGCACAGCTAAATCCAACAGAGATCACAAAGCTCTTCCCAGCTACAGTTCTCAGCTTGGTGCATTAAGAGAGTCAAGCCAATTGGTCCCAATGCAGCTGGCTGGGAAGAGTAATGCTTGAGGACTAGACACATCACCTGGTTCAGCACTTCTGTTTTAGGGCTTCTGTTTCACAAGAACAAACATCATTTAGGAATGAGAACTTTCTCAATCACTCCAGCATGAACTGCCAGGGCTTCTGAGATTGTGAGATGATACTTTTTTTTTAAACTCTTCTTGAAATAATGACCATCGGAGCATGTAAAAGTGCAATACACATACATACACACACACACACAACTTTTCAATCTTTCCATGAATAACAGTGTTGAAAGACAATGTGCCTCACAACACATTCCAACAAAAATCTCAGGCTACATTTGTACTTATGAGTGGTAAACAGTTTTTTCTAAAAATTACAAAAACAAAAGAATGAAATTTTACTGCCACTGACCTCACTGGAGCAAGGTTTCATCAGAAGCAAACAAATATTTCATGACATTCAATATTTGTGAAAGTGCAATATCAGAAATAATTATTTTAAACTCTTCATATTAGATATAAATAGAAAGCCCTCTTTTAAACAAATCATGCAACCTAAAAGTACTCTGCTGAGAAAAGGAAAAATAGCAGAGAAAAATAATGATTTTACTTTGTAAAGCTAATTTCTCCAGAAGTTTTAACTTTCCTCTTTCAAGATAAGCTCACAAAGCATAACATATGAAAGAATGCATCTTAAAACTGATAGTTTTCACTATTCCAGTATGACACAATGTGCTCATCTGTTGAATTTAGATGCTTAAATGTATTCCAAACAAAAATTATCCATAATTCACAGCATAAAACTTAAACATATCCTAAATTCTCTATATACCATCCACAAGTAGCTTCGAGTCAACTTCATAATGAAACACTATGAACCCTTTACAAAACATCATTTTTTTCAGAGCTGAATTACCAGTTCACAAGTACAAGGGTAAGGGATTTAACAGAACAAAACAAAAAGGGGAAAAAATTTAAAAAGTGAAAATAAAAGAAACAAAGGAAAGGAAGCAAAATAAAATAAAAACAGAGACAGGGCGTCCATCTTCAGCAGGCCAGACTTCAATCTCATTTCCCCCATGAAGATTTCACTTGGCGGCAGGTTTAGTGGCATGGCAAACAATGCCTAACTCAGGCAAGTGTAACAGGTCTGCCTTGGCCAGTCTAGTCATCTAATAATGCACAAATATCACACAGAGAAAACATACAAAACCAAATTAATAGTCAAAATCCATCTACTAGACAATGTGGACATAAAATTTAGAATTATTATGGTGGTATCTTTGTTTATCTTTCAACTTTTGTGTTCTCAAACTATAATGCTTAAAGAAAAACCTAATGATATACACAAAAGAAAGTTATATTTTGACAACTTGATAATGTTAATTCATTTGCAATTATATTTTTGTTAAATTGTTTATTAAATGTCACAAAATTAACACTGTTTTCATTGTGTAGTGATTCCTTCCTCATACTCTTAATTTACCACTATTTAAATACACTACAAATTTCAGATTTTATTCTGTTTTTTAAAACCAATTTTTCAGAGTTTAATTTTACCCCTCCTACATGTTTGATTCAGCACATGAAACATTTTATTGCTGGCACTGTTGGCCACCAATATAATTTAACCTTCCAGTAGAATATAGCCATTGTTATTTTTAAAGCCCATTATACACTCCACTGATTTCTTTAACAATTACACATAGTGAGTAAAAAATGTTGCACTATGGTCTCAGAAAGTTAAACCTATATGAATTCACATATTTCGAAATTAAAATTAGTGATTCTGTTAGAAAGTTACATGGGAACAGCATTCTGACTTGAAAATAGAAATTGACCTCACAACCCAATCACTTGTTCACCTAATTATATATAAATCTCTGGGGGTACAGAATGGTCTGGAACCGTGACAGTTTTTCTGTAACACATTTTCTGAGAAATGCCTAATAAGTCAGCTACAAACAGGGTTGGAACAAGATTTCCCAGAACTTTGATTTTATTCTCCTTCCCCTCATTGTCTACCATCAAGAGACAGAAAAACATAGCTCTATCTGCCTGTTGTCATATCACATTATGCAGTGATCTCAAGAAAAACACCAGAAAGTGTTGTTCATTCATTAGGTAGCAATTTTTCCTCACTGGCAGTACTGAACCAGTGTTAAGGTCTTTTCAATGAAACGTAAAAGTAAGATTCTGAAGAATTTGCAATTATTTAAGGGCAATTTTTCAACAAGAATGCTGTTGTGATACATTTTGCCTACCCAAAGCCTCTACAAAGCTTCAAGTAGATATAACATAATCCTCTTTGTGGTTTAAGAACAAGTTCCAAAAAGAAAACCCAAAAGCCCCCCCAAACAAACCATAAAAGCAACTAAAAATCTAGGCTTCACAAAGACTTTTCAATATGCCCATGTTAACAAGGCTACAAGAATAGACAGTATACTGAAGGTCATCTAAGAGTCTATGAAATTTTTAAGTCTTGTCGGAGTTTGCTAGGAAAACCCCAGACCATCATTGCAGCAGCACTAATCTCATACTACTATCTAGATCATGATGTGGCAAACATGCCAAAAAATGGCACTCTGGGACCACTGTTAACAAACTCCAAGAAGTCAACAGTATTTTTTGAACCAAAACCTGACTATTGCAGTTATAAAAGTCCTGTTAATAGCAGATATTTCTGGACTTGCTGCAGTTTATGGATCAATCTTTCTAAATATTTTTGTTCATGCCAAAACAGCTACCATGTGAAGTTATCTTCATCAACTGGAATACTCCACTCCAAAGAGGCAATCCAGATCCAAATGGGCAAATGCTCAATTACCACAATTATCACAGTGAAGTCAATGGGGCTCTGGCTAACTCCAGTGATCTGCCTACAATAACTAGAGCCATGCTTCATAGAACTGCATTTAAATCTGGGATAGTATCCTAACAATAAGAACTACCTCATATTCAACACATATGTAAAAGAAGGACCTAAAAGCTAGTTAAAGAAAAACTTGTAAATTTAGCATTCAACAAGCACTTTATTTTACTAAGAGTTGTAAAAATATTTTACACTAGAAGCATTCTGTACAGTTGACTGCATTTTTAAAGATATCTAAAATCAAAGAAGAGTACCAGTATGCATAAGAAAGCCTTTTTATTGCACACAAAGTATCATTTTCCACAGGAACAAGAAAGAAAAATTGAAACTTTTTTTATAAAATTAGAAGGTAAATATTTATATTCAAACAGCAATTATCATCACAAATGCAAAATACATAAGACTAGATTAATCTAAAATAGTCAAATGCATATATAACGTCTACAAGACAAAATTGGAACTTGGTCTAAAAAAACTGAAAAATAATTACTATCTTAAAAAAAACCCCAAAACCAAAACACCATACCAAGGGCAACACATTAAGATCCAAACTGCAGTGTTATCACAGTGCCAGGAAACTGCTTTATCTTTGCAGTGCTTCATTGACTTCAGAGAGAACTTTGAGAATAAGCTTGCCAATACAAACTATAATGAAGAGTATTATTTTACCTTCTTTTCCCACAAAATATGTAATAACTGTGGAAAATTGAACTATCCTAATTTAAATCAACTATTTTTTTAATGCTGGATTTCAATTTAATCTAGATAATTTGGTTTCTTCATTTGATTTTCAATTTTGTTTCAAGGCATTTTTTTACATAAATAAAATAACAGAGCACTGCCTTTTTAGATAGAAAGCTTAAAACAATTAGCAGACAGGACAAAGACCAACATTACGGAAGAATGTCTAAAATACCAACCTTCTGCACAGGGCACAACTATCAAGGCTCTGTCAATAAAAACCGTGTTAGTTAGATGCTGGGCCACACCAACACTTGAAGCTTCACGAAACTTAATATAACATACTTTGGAGGAAAAAGTAAGAGGTGCGTTGCTGCAAGATAAAAGGAAAAAAAAAACAACAGTTAGCCATATTAAATAAATGTATGCATATATTTTCAACTATTATTTCTTAATTAAAAAAAAAAAGAAGTTAGATTTCCTGGAAAAGTTACCCAAAAGACAAGTATAGAAATTTACTAATTTGCCTGCTTTAAAATTTCCTAATTTTTACAACATTTACAAATGTGCTAATTTGCCTTGTCATTTAAAAACTCATAGTATAGCCCCTCCTTCTTTTTAATGGAAACTTACAGAAGCCAAAAGCACAAATTAACAAGGTTGATTTTCTTTACAAAGCTTGCTAAACAAAATTATATTGCTATTGTAAATAGCATATTTACAGGTCACATTTGTTGAGTAAATAATTCATAGTTTATCTTTTATCCTCCAAATAAACCTTGTTTAATAACATCAGTGTCCAACGGAGGGCCAAGATGGTGAAGGGCCTTGAGGGGAAGCTGTATAAGGAGCAACTGAAGTCAATTGTCTGTTCAGCCTGAAGAAGACTGAGGGGGGATCTCATCGCAGTTTACGACTTCCTTGTGATGAGACGAGGAGGGACAGACACTACTCTCTCCTCTGTGGTGACCAGTGACAGGACCTGAGGCAATGGCTTGAAGTTGTGCCAGAGGAGGTTAAGGTTGTATATTAGGAAAAGCTTTTTCACCCAGAGGGTGGTTTGGCACTGGAACAGGCTCCCCAGGGAAGTAGTCACAGCCCCAAGCCTGACAGAGTTCAAGAAGCATTTGATCAATACTCTCAGGTACATCATGTGATTCTTGGGATGGTGCTGCGCAGGGCTGGGAGCTGGACTTTGATGAACCTTGTGGGTCCCTTCCAACTCAGGGTATTCTATAATTCTATGATAATAAGCCCAGTCATTTTTAGTGGATCATTTGGATATTAGTCCATATTAACTGATACTCTTTCTTAGGCCTTCACAAAAGAAATTTTGTTAAATCATATTAAGATAAAAACACATTCTTGAGAATTCTTACAATTGTTATGTCTTAGTTCACTAATGTAACAAAAATCCTTTTTATCATCCTATCTTAGGATTGGCATAGTGTGATACAGGATAACACTGAAGGAGGTAGGAAGAATTCACCATTAGACTAGAATAAAGAAGGAAATGAAAAATACGTATGCTGGGTAACTTGCTTTTCCATTAGAAAGTACACCAACAGATAGATCAGAAAGCACAATATGCAAACTTTGTAAGCTTGATCAAAAACAAAGCTTGCTTTAAAAGATGTATTCCCTAGTCAAGATTTATACTCTTTACACAATTAGTTTATTTCTTTATATGAAGTAAGTACAAGTAAAACCTTCAAAGACAGAATAAAAAAGGATATTGCTGAAACGTCAGCAAGTTCCATTTAAAAAAAAATCTATCTTATTGAAAAGTAGTAAATAATGGAAAATACACTGCCTGAACTGTTTAATCTTTATCCTCTCAAATATAACACTTGTCAACTTTCAGAAGAACTAGAAGGAGTTCAAGTTTAGTCTAATCCATCTTGCAGTCCCTCAAATTCCAAGCAGGTACTCCCAAAGTTGTTGTATGGAATTAATTAAGCTTTAGTATTTCAATAAAATCTCACCAGTTTTAGGCACATTATTTCATCATATTAATTGCATAAATTAACCCAGAACTTAGTCTGAGGCAGGCAGATTGGTATGTTTCTGGTTACCAGAAAGGTAACATCTAGATAAAATATCTAGAGAGCTGGTCAACTTCAGAATGGCAATCAGAAACATTTATGATGGAAAACTCTGTGAAAACAGAGACAGTGAGGAAGAAAAATAAACAGGGAGGGGGAGAAACATAAATATGAAAGTCAACCTTATGCAATTTATAAAAACATTGCAAGATTACTACATTTCTTCTGTCCATTAGTCTGTCTGTAGTGGACAATGTTTCCCCAGTTTCAAGCTTTCATATTCAGGAAGGAAATAAATGTAAAAAAATGGCTTTTGAGCCATCTGTAAAGTCGTGAGTCAGGACACTTTCCATCAGAGCTGACAGAGCTATGACTATATCAGTACTCAGCAGAAATGTTTGCATGGAACTTGTAATATTACATATTCTAAAGAGCCAGACTTTGCTCATCACAAAGATTTTTCTTTTTAATGGCCACAGGTATTTTGTTTGTTTTGAGTTGGGGGGGACAGAGGCCTGTGTGGGTAAGTTTGAGAGGGAGGGTCTTTTGGTTTTTTTCTTGTTGTTTGGGGTTTGTTTGTTATTAACTACATATGCCAGTGTTACAAGCCAAATGGTTGAAGCTTCCATTGAAGATTCTCTGGTTCAGACTTCTAACATCTCTTAGCTTTTTTCTTTATTGCTTTCATTGGTAACTCAAAAACATAATTCTGTTCCAGGCAGTTACAGGCTCCATAAATAAACCTTATAAATTCCAACAACTACAGAGCTCTGTATGTCCTGGATTTCAATCACAAAAGCTATCTGAGAAGTAGGTTAAAAAATATGAACATAAAAGTACTACTGTAACAAGGCTCTAAAAAAAAGCCTTGCTACAAAGTGTTTTCTGAAAGTTAAGCTAATCATGAGATTCATTGGAGAAGTGATGAAAAGGAGAAATTCTCTAATAAGGAGACCACCTCTGCTGAAAACACATCAGTGCTGCATCTACATTGAGGGAGACAATTAAGATCCAAAAGTTCTAAAATTCTAAAAAGTTTCACAGTGACTGAGTCCTCTTCTTTTCCAAAGTGGGCCTCCTAAACTTCCCCAGTAGGCTTCGTAAGAAGTCTTTCTTAAAGCAGAAAAGTCCTATTCTGTTTTAATCCCTTTTTTGAATTTTTTTTTGCCAATCCTTTTCAAGGCTGAATTGAGGTAGAGTCATAGCCTTCTTTCTATGGTTACAAAGCACCGATGCAAAAAAGGAAGTCCTACATCTCTGATTTAAGGTTACTATAATCCAGATTCTTTAGAAATGCAAGAAAATTCAAAAATAAAAAAAAGATATAAATAGTATTCAGATGTTTCTACCATTTTTCTTTTCCTTTGTAGGGAGACAGTAACATCCATCCTCCAACAGAACAAAAACCAACCAAAAACTTAAGAATTACCTATTCAGAAATCTACAGTGAAAAATCAAATAAAAGGCTACAAATTATCCCTCTAAGGGTCAAAATTTTCTCAGGGCGGTGATGGTGGAGAAGACAACAGAAATGAACAACCTGTCAAAATAAGATGTTCTGGAATAATTGTGCAGATTACATTTAAATAAGGCTCTGTGTATTTTATCTCAAAGGCCTTATCTATACTGCAGCCACTGCAGGATATAACAATATCTAAGAAACACTCGTGTGTATTAGCTTCCAAGACAACTCCAGAACACCCAGAAGCAAACAGTATTATAGCAGGGCTTTCATCACCTGATGCAGACATTTTGTGTGTCCCTGCTTTCAAACAATTCATTCTGCAAAAATTCAATTTCCATAAAGCTTTTCAATAATTAACTAACCAAAAATCCTCTTACAGCCACATTTGAAGGCTTATCACTACAAATGCAATTTTAAAGGCTTCTCTGAAAAACAGATTTCAACTGGGTGACAAATCTAACTCAAAAGCATGGTTTTGCAAATGGCAAACTGAGGAGTACTTGTTAAACGACAGCAATTCTCCATTCTCAACATGAGAAGTTAGATCTCTACCTAAATCAGGACCGTTCATAGATATTCAAAATGTCAGTTTTTCCTCAGACTTTGATGACAAAATATCACTGAAGATGACAGAAGCCCCACTAAAGCCACCCTCTTCTACACACAAGTGGCAAATCCACACCAAGGCCCTGATGTAGTAACTACTCGAAGGACATAAATTCTCTCACTGAGGCTGTGACTGTAATATTATCTTCTGTTCTTGTTAATTGCTTCACACTATCTAACAATAATTTTCCAAGTCATTTTCCTATACATCTTTAACTTTTCTTTATGATATTTAAGTCTTTAGCTTCAGAAAAAAAACAGATCTCATTTGGTAAAATTAGAAACCTGCAATTCAGTCCTCCTATTTTCCTCAAGATGTAAGCAAAAGGGAAAAATATTATATTTACAAGTAAATAAAAAAAGTCAACAACATAGAAATCCTATTTCCTGAAAGGATTTTACAAGCATCCATTACTTTCGTTTCTGAGCAGTTAGGAAAAGAAAAAAAAACCCACAAATTCTCTGAACATACTTCTTCTCGAGGCTAAAGCTCTGTTTATGGGACAGGGAAGAAGAGGTGACCAAAATGTTTGGCAGTAGTAATGAAATGGAATAAAAGAGGTCTTTGAGCACTGAAAGCTACTTACAGCAGTCTATAAGAGACAGGTCTTACAAGGAAATGGTTAAAAATCTCATGAAGTCAAAGTTCCTTGGGCAAGTTTTTGACACCAAATTTAAAGCAATACAGCAGACAATTGCAACATGATAAAATATAAACTCAGCTAGTCTCTTTAAGATTTGATAATCAAATACAAATTACTTAAGAGTAAAATTAGTGGATTTAAAAAAAGAAAAAAAGGAAAAAAAACCTCTTCCCACCCCCACATAACTTGTTTAGTGATATTATTCATCAAATAGGTGCTTTCAATTTTTAGATTAAAATTTCAATGGAAAGCCTTCCAGAGAGCAGAACAGTATATAGCTGTACAGTCAAGTCAAATTTAAATTTTTCTTGTAAGAAAACAGGTAAATACAAACAGCCACCAGTAACAAGCATTATGGCCTACTGAAATATGATATACATTCATAGCTTTTCAATAAAAAGAAATATTGTTTTCAGTGTCAATGAAGTCTCACTGACAAGTAGCTAAAATCAGAATGATGACCATATGGAAACTTCTTCAGTACCAAGAGTTTCCTATGCCCTCAATGCTGAATCAGAAAGCAGCTTATTCACAGTTCACACAGACCTCTTCATAAAATAACAATAATAATAAAACAGCGTTTACTGGCAACTGCTTAAAGTGTGAAAACCTCTCATAAACGAGAGAGACCCTTCCTCACAGAGAACTAGGCTTTCAGGAAAATGACAGATATGAAATCCATCCTTCTTAATGGGATGTCTGATTAGCAGTGACCGAAGAAACTGAAGGGCTTTGATGAATGAAGATAAAACATGAAGTGACAAACTACCAAAGAGCATAGTATGATTTAGCTCAACATTCATAAAAGTCATCCCAATCAATTCAGTACACAAAATAAAGGACCTTGTCACAAACTGCTACTTTAAAACCCCAGTCTTAAGATATTGATTGCTGGGAAAAGTCACTGGGTTCAGGAAGCTCACTAGAAATACTGAAGAGTCATCTTAAAGAACCTGAGTTTTATTTAATGCATTAAAAAACGGAGGTGGTTTCTCTCTCTTCTTCTCCACATTGTGCATCCTTACAAGAACTTTAAGTGAACTAATCTAACATTAATGTTTTCTATTTAAAGCAATTATATTCAGCAATTGAGACTTCCTGTTAGTTTTTAAAATAAATTCTCTGTTGCACCCTATAAAACCAAGGGATATGTTAATGACAGTGATGTCTTTGATGGGTTGCTTGTCAATAGAATCGCCTTGTTGGGGTTTGGGGCTTGACATGGTTTGGGGGCCATAGACCTAGGGGGAGGTTACTGATAATGGACAAGAAGCATGCAGAATTTACAGACCAAAAGGACATTTGCCCAAGATAAGAAGAAACTAACAAAGACAACTCATCAACTGTACTGAAAGCAGGTCCAACTGGGTAAAAGGTAATTCTGTCAGGGGGAGATCATGACCATCAAACGACCCCCAATTCAAATGAAAGAGCCCCAAGAATGTGCAGTAGCTAATAATGAATTACAAAATACCTTATGCAATCAGCCCTTTTATGAGTAACCAATAGTAGAGTAGTAAACATTGAATATGTAGTAGATAGGTGGAATATATTAGATTAACATTGTATAAATAATGATCAAGTTCTCTGTTCTGTGGATTTACCACCCAGCACCCACCTTTGTGCAAATATGAAATAAACAAATACCTTGTCTCTGTGTGTGAGATTGTCTTACCGCACACCGGGTGACGAATCCCACTTTTAGAAAGAATAACAGGATACTGGGAAAATGTAGAAAATTGCTGAAAAGTAACTTTTCTCTCATGATGCTAGTTCATAGCACAACCCTATACTTTGTTCTACAATCATTGAAGAACCTATAGGTACATCTTCACTCCCCAGTAAGTCATAAATCTTCTTTTTTTTTCATTCAAGTCAGCAGTAGGGTGCTGCACAATTAACTATAGTGGAACAGTTATCAAAGGAATTTCCTATGAAGCTGAAATGATAACCTGATCAAATTCACCACTTCTATAAATCTCTTGTATTACTCTGACAGAGCAAAATATCAGAGAATTAGGAAGAAAAAGATAATCCAAAGCTAAACATTTAATACTGCATCTTCTAAGAATGGGGAAAAATATTTCAAAAATAAATTAAATTACCAAGATCAATACTTCAAAATGGTCCATGTCCTTAACCAAGTTAATTCACAAATACCAGAATGAGATCTATTTCCTTTCAAGCAAAAAAAAAAAAAAGAAAAAAATAACAACACTACTGAGTATTTGATATAAGATTTTATGTGTTAGACTTCAGCAGATTAAGGGAAAAAGTAGAAGGCTGACAAACATGACTGATTTCGAAGAGGTGAAGGAAAATTTATACTTTTATTTGGAAAGATCATGCTGAATTAGAAAAAGGAGACTTTATATGATTTATTGAGTGTATATACACATGTACATATACATACAGATGTCTATATATTCTGTTTAATGTTGAGCATCAACAGAACTACAAGTTCATATCTATTAGAAACAAACATGCCCAGAAAAGGCAAAGGGATTACAAATATTACAGTAAATCTCTTAACTTGAATGCCTTTTTTTAATAAATAAAAGTATGCATACTGAAGAGAACACTTCATCGTACTCTGCAAACTCATGCTTGACTAAGTAAAAATATTTTGTGTGTATGCTGAACATTTGGAATACAGAATAAGAGAGAAAACAGGCTACAATTCTACACAATGCAACGTACAACTTTGTTTCATCACATTGCTTTACCTGGCAATGTGTGCTTGCAGCCCAGAAAGCCAACTGTATCCTGGGCTGCATCAAAAGGAGCATGTCCAGCAGATTGAGGGAGGTGATTCTCCCTTCTCTGCTCTGCTCTTGTGAGACCCCATCTGGAGTACTGCATCCAGCTCTGGGGTCCCCAGCATAGGAAGGACATAGGCCTGTTGAAGAGAGTCCAGAGGAGGACCATGAAGGGGATCAGAGTGCTGGAACACCTCTCCTATGAAGACAGGCTGAGAGAGATGGGGCTATTCAGCCTGGAGAAAAAAGACATCGTGGAGATTTTATAGCAACCTTTCAGTACCTAAAGGGGGCCTACAAGAAGGCTGGACTTTTTACAAGTGCATATAGTGACAGGACAAGGGGGAATAGGTTCAAACTGAAAAAGTGTAGCTTTAGATTAGATATTAGGAAGAAATTCTTTACTGTGAGGGTGGTGAGGCACTGAAACAGGTTGCCCAGAGAAGTTGTGGATGCCCCATCCCTAGAAGTGTTCAAGGCCAGATTGGACAGGGCTTTGAGGAACCTGGTCTAAAGGAAGGTGTTCCTGTCCATGGCAGGAGGGTTGGAACTAGATGATTTTTAAGGTCCCTTCCAACTCAAGCCATTCTATGATTCTATTCTCAGATAAGTGTTTTAAGTGTATTGTGGAACAAGTCCAAAATAAAAAGCTAGAAAACTGTGCAAAAATCACCATATATCTATTAGACTATTTAAAACTAGGTAAAGCTGTTATATCTTGACATGAATGGATGCCTACTATACATACTTTATATATGTTTAATCACAATTTTTCTGAACGTTCCTCATCCAAACCTAGCTAAGTATAATCTAGTAACACATTAAAATGGACAAATACCATCTTCTTTTGCCAGTTTTTTCATAATGAATTTTTATTCCTTCTTCTTTGTATTAAAATTGAAGTTTGAATGTGAATGACTCCCCCTGCCCCTTTCTGCTATTTCTATTTAATTTTCATTTATAGATACATACATATATATATATATACAATTGGTTTGAAAGGGCCAGTCTGCCATTTACTTCCTAGTACAACAGATGTGTTAAGAAAAAAATATTTATTTTCCTCTTCTGTTCCATCTGCTTGGAGGAAACACTGAGGTTTGAAAAATAACAATATTATCTCTCATTTGAGTGGATCCCCTGCATGTAGTTGACATAATGAGGACAGCTACAATTTAGAGAAACGTGTAATGTCCGTTACTAACTTTCACTTACTGCAAACGTTCTATCGGAAACATTTCTAAGCACAGGCCAGGTACCGTTCCTCTGTTAACAGCTATGCTGACTTCTGTTCGAGTGGCCCTTTCTCGCGGGAGCAAACAGCCGTTCGAACGAAAAGAGCTGGTCTCGTCGGCACGCATCGCCCGAGTGGCGCGGCCGGCCTGCCAGCTAGCTGGGCGGGGGTCAGGCCTGGGGCCTTCCCCCCCGCCCCCGCCCCCCCTCCCTCCTCCCCCCCTTGGGNNNNCCCCTCTCCCTCCTCCTCCCCTTGGGATGAATCCGAACGAAGAGAAAGGTGGGGCACAGAAAACAGGTTTTCAGGAAAACGGGGGAAACGAGACCTGTACCTAGGAAGCGCTTCAGGGCACCCTGCGAGCACGCGTCTTGTCAGGCTGTGACTCAGTGCCGACAGCCGCCACCGGGTGACCGCGGCTCTGATCGCCACCACGAGAACACAAAACTCGCCGTGTTTCTACAGGCCGCTCCAGAGATACCGCGACTGCTCCCCTTCTCCGGACCGAGGCGACCATCTTAGGTCCAGGCATAGCCCTTTTCCCCTCACGTTCCTGCCCCATACAAAGGGGTGGGACCACGTGACGGACACACCCACGTGCGGGAGATTGATGCCCACACTCAAGACGGCACATAGGACCTTCTGCCTCTTCCTTTCCCTCCATCCTCTAGACCCCTCTAAGCCTCTACCTCATCCTAAATATTGCTCTGAGGGCCGACGCAGACCCTGCTTACTCCGGGGGATAGAGGCGCAGCTCCTCGATATCTCCCAGGAAGCTGAAGAGAGTCCGCATCTGCTCACTGGTCACAGCCGAGGAGAGGTTCGTGATCTGTATGACAGACGTGGGGCCCAAGGGGAAGCCTAGCGGCACCCCGATCCCTCCACTGCTCATCATGGCGGAGCCTGCACGACTGCTCTGCTCGCGAGTACCACACAGTCGGAGAGGCGGGCCCGACGACAGAGATAAGTGCGTGGCGCCTGCCAGAGCGTCCTAGCATGACGGCGCTCTAGCGGCGGACTCGACTGCTCCCTGGAGGTGTTTCTGGGCGGGCAGCCGTTCTTCCCGTGCTAACTGGGGCTCACGGTGGAGCGGGCGCCCTCGCTCCGCGCCGACGGGACTCCGAGTTCCCCTGCAAGAAGGGAGGGGAAAAAAACAACTCTCTACCCTCCGGTTTCCCAAGGAGCTACCCAGGCCGCCACTACCAGGGCGGGACCGTGTCCTCCCCCCCTCCCTCGGCCTCCCTTCATACGTGCTACCCGCCCCAGGCTGCCAGGGGATTGGATCATAGATCCTGCGACGAGGAGGTCGCACAGCGAAGGAAGCAAGCACGACGGCCTGGACGCCGCACGCAGAATGGTTAGATAGTTCCATCATACGTGGGGAAGGCGCAGCTGCGAGTGCCTGACTAATTCTTGCACGAACACGGCCTGAGTACCTTGTTAACTGGTTTCCTTGTCCTTTAGCAAAGCAAAAGGCTTCTTATTTAAAAACTGGAGTACCAAAGAGTCTAGGTACAAAACCTCATCTTTAATAGGTCATGTTTAGCTCTGTTAATCGATTTGGCATGAAATTCAATGAATGCTCTGCCAGCAAATTAAAACATGCCCACAGGAAATGGAAGGAAAAATAGATTCCCCATTTAAATGCTCTTTTGGAAGCCAAGTTCAATAAGAGGCAGTTTAATTACCCTAGGGAGTAAACCCTTGAAAACTTGCTCTAACTATGTTTAAATAAGAAGAGCTGTAATGGAATAAGTTGTTAATGCTTTTGATGTCCAGGTTTTGGAGAGAAAAATTACTTGTTGGTAGAATTGCCTTGTTAAGGTTTAGGGCTTGACATGCTTCAATGATCTTAGGCCTTAGGGGAGGTTAACAAAGTTTGATAAAAAGGATGTACCACTGAGAGTGGACACAAAGAATGCAGCATTTATGGGCCGTTAGGACATTTGGCAGAACTCCCAAGATAAAGAAGAAATTAATAAACTCAACTCAGCAACTGTGCTGAAATCAGCACAGACTGGGTAAAAGGTAATTGTACCAGGGAGAGATTGCAACCACCAACTCATGGACCACCAACCCAAAAGAAGAGAGACTGAGCAGGCAGACTAATCAGCATAGGAAGGGAGAGAATCATTAACCAATATAAGATGGAATACTAATTAATAAGAGAACTATGAAACTTGTAGCCAATGAACACTAATTCCTTTGTTTGCCGAAATGTATAAATAGTTAAAAATTTTGATAGTTATGCTGGCTTTGTGCATTTGCCACCCAGCCCCCCTTTCTGCATAGGACTGTAAATAAATCAAATACTTTGGCTCAGTGTGTGGATTGGCCTCTTGCACACCGGGTGAAAGGATACATTTTGGGAAAAATTTTGTTATAACTTGACTGGGAATTTATACCAATTACATTGATTTTATCTGGAGTAACAGTTCGAGTTCTCTTTAAAAGTTAAATTGACTGGAGAAAATGAGACTGAGCACTATGCATGTGAGTGATCAGTATTAAGGATCTAACCGCAGTCTTGCTTAGGTGTTAAAGAACTTTGTATCTTGGTACTGAAAGACCTGAGGTTACAAACATGAATATTTTAGCTTTTAAAACCTTCCATACCCTAGACTTGAACTGACAAAATGGATTTTGAAGATTGCTTGTGTTCAGCCTCACCTCAAAATCCCTCCAACATCCCCTGAGCCTGTGCTCCTAAATTTCATCTGTTTTGCTCTGATCCTTTTAAATTCTTTCATGGATTATTTGAACAACTTGCAGTACACCAGAACAGAGTTAAGCCTGTCCTAACAGCCCTTAACAGGATGCAGGGGGAGAAATAAAATCAGAGCAGGCTTCCCCAGAAGTCATTGTCATAGTTGACCATCACCCTCTTCTCCTTGATGGAGCCCATCCATGCTGTCTGGTCTGCTAAGGGAGCAGAATTATTTCCAGATCAAATTTTGACTCAGTAGCTCTTATATAAAGTAAAATAATTAAAAAAATATTTTTCCCTGTACTGAGTAAAATATTTCCCCCATCAGATTCCCTGTATCCTTCTTGCAAAATACTAGTGTGTGGTTGTCCACTGAAAAGTCACAACCTAATAGGCAAGAAAAAGGTTGAAAATAGTAGATGATTGAAGAGAGAATTAGAATGGCAGAAAGCCAGCAATTTTAATGATGCTACCGTAACTACCACTATTATGGATAATTCTTTTTATGTCTATGGCAAAGTAGATAATGTTAACAAAACTATTAGTATCACTACAAACCACTATAAATATAATTCCTGTTGTCTCAGAGTAACCACTTTCTAATGACGCACAGTGAGTTTCATTAATGTATAGATTAGTTCTGCTGGTTTCTTGCTTGTATCTGTAAATTCAGTATCCTGGGAAAGAACTTACCTTAAGAAATATGTAACGTTGCTAAATTTTTTCAGTGCTTTGTACCATAATAATGGTCTTGAAATCAATATTCAACCCATCTGATTGCTATTTTTTACCCTGGCTTAGGTGAGGATTTAGTAAGGACAGGGCACTAAAATCTCTGCTGACTTTCTGTGGCAGCACAATCTGCCCTTGAGCTTTCTAATAGGTTTATTATAGATCAGAGGCACTAATTCTCTCAGGTTGTGAATCTTCTTAGTTACTAATTTTGTTACTTGTCTGGTGGAACAATTGTTCTGGGAGCAGCATAACCGATGAAGTCTGCTTTCTTATAGACTTGCATCCTACAAGCCTGTGCCTTGAGACCACAGTCACCTTCACTGGGGTGCTTTTCTAATCCCTTTTCCTACCCCGGGAGGTCCCAGCACATATAAACACCATCAGCCTTACCACATTTGATGCCCCTGAGTACCACTTTACCAAGAGGCAACTGATAGAGGATGTTTTTGGTACTAAGCCTGTACATCAGGCTCAAGAGACATAGAATCATAGAATGGTTGGAATTGGGAGGAACCTTAAAGATCATTCCATTCCAAACCCTTTGCCATGACCAGGGAACCTTCCATTAGACCAGGTTGCTCAGTGCTCCATTCAACCTGGCCTTGAACACTTCCAGAGATGGGGCAGCCACAGCTTCTCTGGGCAACCTGCGCCAGTGTTTTACCACCCTCTGAATAGAGTCGTTAAATTCCTGTTGAAGTCTTTTGATCAGTGAGGACACTGCACCCAAGAACTGATTTGCATTAAACTCATGATGACTTCCTTTATTTGAGATCCTTAATCTCTTGACAAATTTGGTTAGAATTCAGCAAAATGCAATAGCTGCCATAGAGGGTTTAAAAGACAGTCAGACAGAATTGGGATGATCAATAAAAGTTAAAAATACAAAATGGCATAAACTGCCATGAAAGATGAATTCATATTGGGATTTTTATCTAGGGCTTAAATTTTTGAGTTTAAAGATTTTTACCATTTTTGTGTCTGGCCATTCCAGTAGTCAATTAAATCTTTGATTCTGTGCTCAGTTTCTCTTTAGGACTGTTTTGGTCACCCCAGGACAAGGACCAAGTTGAGTCAGTGCTTCAGTCTCCTGCAGTTTAGAAGCAGCTGTAATTTCACTTCTAAAAACCAATGGACCCAGTAGAGTAGATTACAAAAAGAAGCCCTTTGGTGTTTTGTGTCTCTGGTGTCCATCAGTCTTTTGAGTTCTGGACCTGTTGGATGGGCAGCACATCCCCTCACTGAGACAGTGACTCTTTCAATGGTTGTATTATATTTTGTATAACAGAGCTGACCTCTACAGTGCTGTCTTGTCCCCTCCCTAGGCTTGGTGTGGACTTTCGGGAAAGAAATTCTGGATATTGTGGATCTGGTGCTATAGACATAATGAGTAGGATTCTTTGGGGACAGGAGTTTGTACCTGTTAGGTTAGGGTGTTAACCCTTTACATGCGGCGGAGAAAAGAAACAAAGCTACATGGTGTAAGGGTCAGTCCGTCTGAAGTTTCTCTCATTTTTTGCCTCCCGACCGTTGTGAGACCCCAAGAACCCCCACCCAG
>VXBI01004294.1:1594-82069 GCA_013397375.1 Toxostoma redivivum
AAAAAAAAAAAAAAAAAAGCCTTGAAATTACAGTTTATTTAATTTTGGGTTTATTCCATTTGCATTTCTTACTTTGTATAAACAAAAAGGCTTTTCAACACCGAAGTTGACTGTCCCGAAGTAATAAACTGCCAGACAGCTTCATGCGTCACAAGATAACTGTTATCCTAGTGACTTCTGCAAAGTCCAGCTGCAAAACATCTGGAGACACACAAATTTGAAATTATACTAAGATTTGAAAATTCTGTACTTCAGCTTTTGGCCATTTTAATAAATAATAAAGACTCTTCTTTGTATACTTATCCACCTGGAGCTAATTATGCTAATTGCCATTAGTTGTCTGATAAACTTCTTCAAACGTTACAATTCTTCTTTTTCTTCCAGTCAGAGAGGTAGCATATAAGTGAGACATGTTCCATTGTTATAGAGTTATTCTCTAGAGCAGTTACAAAGTTGTTTCATTTCTGTAATTCTGATTTGATTTTATTTACTAAGTTTACTTCATTATTTTAGTACTAATTTAGATTAGAATTTTTATGTACAGACATTCATAGTTGTATGGAATTAATAGAAATTTTTTCTTTTTTTCTTCCAATTTTTTTTTTCTGAGGCTGCTTTACTGCCAATAAAACATAGGCTTAGCATGTGTGATATTTCCAGTATTTAAACTGGAAAGATTATTTGTCCTCCACACGAACTAATAAAAGTTGAAAGAAGCAGGGTGATCAAGATTGGAATATGTTGATACCATGTGTGGAAGGTTGTTACACAGATAAATTAAATTTATGTATATGGACTTAGTAAACTGAGTAACTGAATAAATGATTAAAATTGGACCCCGGGAGATAACACTTTTCCCCCCACTATTAAAATAGCTGCTTAAAAGAAGTTATCTGTCCTTACCTCTGTAGCAACCTCCTGTTGACCTTTGGCTAGGTAAGGAGTTGAGGCTCCTAGGTTACATGCCTCGCCTTTTAGTGGAAAATTTGGGTAAAATAATTTCAACCCCTCTGTGGAGCAGATGATGCAATTCTACCAAGCAAGTTCCTGAATGAAAATAAATACTCTAATGCCAGGTAGAGATTATTATTCATGTATTCAAATGCCTTCTCAATGTACTATACTAAATGAAGTGCTTGTTTAAGCCGAAACATGTTCTTCAAGGCTTACAAACTTACTATAGTACTCAGTATCATTATTCACATAGAACCTTCATTGAATTTATATAAAATATTATCTATGAACAAAGAAGGGTATGAGATTTGGTCCTTAGCTTAATTGCATGCACTGTTTTCCAATCAATATCAGCTCCAATGCTATGATATATTTACAATATTTTTACTATGAATAATATTCTTTGTTTGATAGTTTTATTTCTTCTGTTTCATAGTCAACATATCACCAATTACAGGAAAGGACAATTGTTCTGTAATATAAACCAGCAGGCTATAACAAATGACAAATATGCTGTTCCACAAGGAAACTGACTTACAGCAGTTTCTATTATTTTAAGTGTCATTTTCATGGCATATTCAGAGAATTAGGAAACTGCAATGACAGTTTTGCAGCTCTGAAACTATTTTTGCTCAATTTTTATTCCATTTATTAAATATTTTTATGAACTATTGTTTTCTCTTGAAGCTCACAATATATTAATAAACTGATAAAAATGCTGTGTATCTAGCCTCTCTGTTCTAACTGCTCTTTTCAGAATGAGTATGGTAAGCCACAACATTCTGAGAACACTGTTGTCTTCCTGGGGAGCAGCCATGTACAGGAACAATGATTTTCACACACTACATGACTATATTGCTGTGAGTGCTGCTTTATTTCTCTAAACTTGTCCTCCTGGAAAGATCTGAGGGTTGCTGATCTCCATTACATGCTTGTTTCTCTAATTTATCTTTTCTGAAACGGCCAGCATGATTGTGATATCTGACTTTTTCAGAGAAGCAGTATCGGAGAATCTTGAGAAAAATGGTAATTAGCTCCAGTTCAGAATGAAGCACATAATTAACTTCACTACGTGTAATCTTAAATATTTTCTTATGCCTGCAGTTGTTGCTGAAATTATTGCATTCCAGGAAGGTGCCACTAGGACATCAAATATTGGCATCAGAGCAACAAAAACTTTATCATGGCCCATGAAACTCCCTGAAAATGGAGTGGAAGAGGTACTTGGGCTGTAAAACCATCCTGAACCCTGAATAACTTTAGTGGCATTGCTGTCAGTATCTATCCAAACTTTGCATTAGTTGCAATTACTGCAGTGAAGATGTAGTCTTGGATTAGCATTTAACAACTTCTTGAGCTACTGAAATTTTCACACATAATTTCACCACTGTGCTCTAAAATTGGATACATTCCTACCACAAGACTTATATTTTAGTTCACAGTGCTTGGTTTTGCCTTGGTCAACTGTATCTCTTGTGCCATCTTAAGAGTTGCGCTCCTCACTTTTGGACACATTATTTTGAATTAATTTTGAATTAACTGTGTCCATGTTCTCCATTAGAATCTAATGTGTGATGAACTCAGAGCTGAGGGTTCCATTAACGGACAGTAAGAATCGCATCAAGTTGGGCAGGAGTGTTGGTCTGCTGGAAGGCAGGAAGGCTCTGCAGAGCAATCTGGCAAGGTGGGATCAATGGCACAAGGACAACAGTATAAGCTTCACACCAGGTGCTGTGTCCTGCACTTCACATCAACCCCATGCAGTGCTACAGACTTTGGGGAGAGTGACTGGAAAGCTGCCCAGAGGAAAAGGATCTGGGGGTGCTGGTCCATAGCACCTAAAGATGAGCTGGCAGTGAGCCCACAATGGCCAAGAAACAGCTGGACTTAGTGCTGTGGTTAGTTGGTATGGAGGAGTGTGTTATGGTTAGTTGGTACGCCAAATCTTTGCCTCACTCTCAGAATGTTTATTCAGGGTTACTAAGACAGACTGATTTGTTACAAAGACTAAAATTATTATCTCAGCATTTTATTAAATTAATTGTAGGTACCAAAGACTATAAAAGAGACCCTAAATGAGAGTTTAACCAGGCTGAACTGATGAGTCTTACTCATATGTTGTCAACTATTGTTGTGCTATTGGCTGTTGCACAAAGATGGTGAGATGCTACTACTCTTAAATCATTAAAGATTCAAATAACTGAATAAATATCAAACAGATATAGTCTCAAAAGTATCAATCATTAATTAAAAATGCACTTTTACAACCTTTATATGTGCAAATGTGAAACAAAACTACTTGTCCTTCTTTGTAATGTAAGCCAAGGCAATTGTATTTAAACTGATAAGGAACTGGCAAGGTCTTTAATTTTAAAATATGGTAAATCTGCCAGCTTTGTGCAGCTGTCTCTGGTACTCTAACATCTAAAAAAACAGAACCAGTAAAAAGCAGAAAATAAACCCTGCTCCTATTTAGAGGAACGTAGAGTTATTCTACTGAGCAGATGTATTTTCTCCTTTAGCTGAATATTCTGCTTCCCACACTTTCATTAACTCTAGGAACAGGATCTTCATTGATTCTTGAGTGAGCTTTGTAACATAGCTCATGTTTAGACATCTGCATGGTAAGTACTGAAAAGAAAGTACCTGAATAGTGATCTGAAGCCAGCCCTTATTTTACTCATGGTTCCTCACATTTTCCCTTCCTTTCTTATCTTTTAAATGTCTTACTTATCCTATTACAGATATTACTTCTCTTCTGTAATTGAGGACTTTGGTTCAGTTACACTCTAGGCCATCAGTAACATCTGAAATACCCTGAAATGTCCAAGACATTTCTGTGGGACTGGTGGACCAAAGTTCTGGTCTGAGACCTGGGTGTCAATATATATATATATTTGGTGTATATCTATCACTTGAAATCAGAGATGTGAACTCAAGGAATTAACAGAGAATTTTAAAGAGTTTGTATGCATGATTTTGGAAGGTCTCAAGGAACCGCCTGTAGATCCTGACCAAGCTGTTTCTTCTATAGGGAGATAAATCCTGTTTCGTGCCCTGCTGGAAAGTATTCCTCATCAGTACTACAGTCAGTCTGCAATAATGTGATCGGGTACAGGAATATGGTTTAGTTATCTTTATATCTTCTCACGAGACTCTTCAGTTTCCTTGTCTGTGTTCTAGCACTGTATTTTGTAATGGTATTATGAAATGGATTTGATAGCAAATGTACTCCAACTCTAGGGCATAAGTAATTTGAAAGCACAGGAAAGAAGGAAATCTGTTCTTTCTTTTTTCCCTTGAAAGAGTTCTTAGGAAAAAGAAAATAAGCACAATACAAGAACTGTTTTGGAGAAGACTTCAAATTGGGCTGATTTGCTTCAAGTTGAACCTTAAAAATATAGGGAAGAATATGGTTGACCATGGACTGGCATCCATCCACTTTGATGCACCCTAGTGTATTCCAGAATATGGAGCTGACAAGTGTGACCTAGGAAGTACCATTCTGAAAACTTGCAAGTATAGATCTCTAGGATACTTTAGGTCATCTCAATACAAAAAAACTATAGTGACTTATCTAAATACTGCCTTTTTGCATGCTTGAAATCCCCTACATCCCTGTCCAAAAATCTTAATTTATTGTTTTTTGAGGTTTTTTTTCAAATGGAAATGGAAAATCAGCAACTTGGTTTGATCCTGCTACTTGTCCGATGAGATTAAGTTGCATTTAGACTCTGAACATCACTGAAGTCAAAATGACACATATATTTTCTAAGTTATGTTGTAAAGGCATTGTCGGAATTTTTGACTGTGTCTTTTGTCACCCTGTTTATATCTGAGTAAGAGATGCTACTATATCATGCCAGAGTGTGTAAACATTTGTATGACTCTGAAAGTGTTGGGGGTTGAATTGTTCCCTTTTCTCTCTGTGGAATTTTTCCCACTGTTATGCTAAGTATTTGTGACTGCACCTTAGTAGTAACAGTTTCTCTCACAGGGAATAGGGAAAGGGGGAACACTGGAAAAGGAAAGGTGGGACAGGGGGGCTGCTCACTTTCTCTCTCTCCCTCACTCCTGGAGTTGGAGGAAGATGGCGGGGGCTCCAACCTATCACCCTTCCTGCCATCCCAATGCCAGGAGCCATTCCCTGCTATCAGACATCGCACTGCTGCCTTCCCACTCCATCCTACCACCTCCGGGCACTCTGCCGAGCAGCACGGCCGACACCATGAGGGGGGAGCCGCTCCTCCATCCCTCTCAGCCCTGGGCCGCTGCCATCGCCCCGGCCCCTTCAGCTGTGAGTGCTGCCCTGCCCACAGCACCGGGAACGGAGCGCAGGAGAGGGAGCCTGCGGCCACAAGGGACTGGGACTGAGCTGTACTGCTCTGTTTTGGTGCCAGTTTTTATAGTTGCTGTTGTTTCTTTGTTTGCCTGGTTAGATATCTTAGTAAAGAACTGTTATTCCCAGCCCCACATCTTCTGCCTGAAAGCCTCTGATTTCAAACTATAATAATTGGAAGGGAGGGAGTTGCACTCTCCATCTCAGGGAAGGGGATTTTGCCTCTCCTCAGCAAATACCTGTCTTTCAAACCAAGACAGAAAGTTAAGACACAATACCTGTGAGACACCAGTCTTCTTAAAGTAGCACATTGGAGTCATCTGGGTTCCACCTAGCCAGGAAGTCTCAAATTGATTAAGACATGTCTATTTAGACAACTGAATCGAGTCATAGGTGTTTTAAACCTATCTCTTGTCATCTAATTCTATGATTTAGAATGCTCTTATCAAACAAAGGTCGGTTTGTCCTTACTTCTCAGGAGATCCAAATCTTGACATAAAATAAACAATTGGACTCAATACAAGCAGCATTTTATTTTAATGAGCTTTCTGGATGTGTTGCTGTTTAACTTATGAAAATTATTACCTTCTATTAGCACTATTACTATACAAAATTTATATTGTTAATGTGTCCTTGACAATCATGCAGGTTTTTTTATCATCAGTATAAACAATAGCATCTGAGTGTTACAGAACCCCAGGACACTGCAATAGTTTAACAGAAAAAAGTCTACCTATAAAAGTATATATTTAAATTGCAAGTATTTGTATTTGTTTTGTATACTATACTAATAATGGTAATGTAGTTAATTGCTTTAAAAATGGCAAGTTTCTCTTTCTATGGTGCACAATCAGCACAGCAGTTTTTTATCTGCTTTGATGTAGTTTAGTATCCTTTATAACAAATTAGCTGTACTGATACAAATTTTTTTTTCTTTTATATAACCTCTACTGTTAAGGTTAAGATGGTTTAATCCTAAGAATTTTGGATAGGTTAATTCTAAGGTCATTTTGACTTTAATGATGTTCAGAGTCTACATGTGATTTAATGTTATCTGACAAGTAGTAGGATCAAACCAATTTGATGATTTTCTGTGTACTTTAAAAAAAAATCAATAGATTAATATTTTTGAACAGGGATGTAGAAGATTTCAACATATTAAAAGACTGGTTTAATTTCTTTACCTTAAGAACTTATTTTATAAGTTGCATTTTAAATTGAGATTAGTACAGAATTCCAAATAAAAAAAAAATCAACCCTACTCCTCCTTTAAAAAAATAAAAGTAGCAGATTTGCAATCATTATATTACAGTTTCAAGATCAGAAATAAAAGGCATGATCTCATTGGCATTTCTATGTGTACTCCTCAATTTATGTCAAAGATGTGTTATGTTTATCTCACCTAATTTCAGGAACAACTCAGCTGAGGCTCTTGATTAAAGATTTCTGTTATAACTCCTGTTAGAGCCACTTTTCACTTTTTTGCGTAACTACAATACATATAAAATGACAAATCTGAAAGTAATTCAAAGAGGAGAGGGTGGTTTAACATTGCATTGTTTTGCATGAAAATCACTATATACTTCTCCTTTGTTTCTGGGTAAATTTTTTACCAGTTTGAAGTCCATAATATTTAACTTATAAAGACATCACTTCTCTGAATTTCTGCACCTTTCAGAATCTGACTTGCACAGATAGATCATGTAGTCATACCAAGTCAATGGAAACAATGAAAGAGGCATCTACATCTCTAATTCTGATAAGAGTTTCCACAATATTTATATATTTAATTATACACATTTGTGATGTTTCTCTGCAGAGCATGTTAATTTTTACTCAATACCTCACTAATGTGGCTTTCTGTCCGCTGTGCTATTGTTGGTCTGTAGTAATCAGCTTGAACCACAAACACCACTGTGTTTCTCTCCCCACAAAATCTTTGGTATTTTTAATGATTTTTTTTCTCCTGCTTTGTTTTGAAAAAGGAGCCAGGTAGTAGGGAGAAGAAAAAGATTTTTGCCAAATGATGTATCCTCTTTTAAAAATCTGGTAAGAATAAAGGATATTTGGTTCCCATTTTAAAATTATTTTATGCTAAATACAATGCTTTTAACAGATGTGAATTGATGAATATTTAATATAATGTGCAAAATCCCTTTTGATAGTGCCTTCTCTGGGGCATCAAGCTTTGCCGAGTTTTAGCATGTTTACATGGGCTTAACACAAAAATACAAGGCAGTATCTACCAGATAAAGCTTTATAATAGAAAGCTAAGACTAATAACTTCTAAAGCTGAGCTTTAATATTGTCATCACCTCCTAAAAGACACCTTAGGAGTTGATCAGACTCTTGCTGGTTAGTTGATTGCACTCTCTTGCTACTTGAAATGGCCTGATGTTCAATGTTTCCAATCTGCAGACTCTGTTTTGCTCTTTTTCAAGTTTAAGTAATCAATGTTTTTGCTCTTGAATCCTTTACTTACCAACTATGCACAGCTCAACATTTTTACATCTGTTATACATTTTGTGTTTGCACTATTCTCTTTCACGTCTGATATACTTTTCATGTAATTTTAACCTGAAGATTCCCATCAAAAGTGCTCAGTATTTCTTCAAGTAAGCACATTTGCAGTATTTCCTGTCATGACACTGGCATCAAATTTCTTCTTTTCTTGACGGCAGTACTTTTGCAGTTAATTCAAAATATTTTTGACATCTTAGTCTTTGGGACTTCTGTCTTTGCATGAGAACATTTCATATATGTTCCAAAATTTAATTAATATGATGGATTGAAAGCAATTGTGAGGTTTAAAAAGCAATAAGAAAAGATGCCCTTGCAGGAAGAGCATGTTCAGAAAGGCTTTGATTTTCCTTAAGCCTTTTGAGTTCATGGCAAAGAGGAAAGTAAATAATGTCTGGCTTCACTTGTCTTGTGTAGTTTTATTCAGACAGGCAAGTTCTTAGAGTATTCTGTGAAGTAAATGCATGTTCATATTTTATTCTAGGGAAATTGGTCAATCTATTAATCATAAGTGAAATATTTTTAAATAATAATGAAAATTTTTAAAAAGTGTTGTGGACTGTTGATGCTTATATTACATGATTTTATTTGCTTTTCCTAACTTACTTTTAAACACATTGTAGTAAAGTGCTCTTAGTGCCACAGCACCCATAACTATATCTTCTGTCCAAGTAGAAGGAAGCACAGATAATATTATGCCAGTGGAATTTGTGTGAAAATTTCTTTTTGCAATATAGACAACATGAAGTGATAAAAGTGAGATAAAAATTAAAAGTTAGCCTTATTTTTAAATAGGAATCACAGTCAGAGAAATGGTTGGAGTGCAGGAACATAACTCCCATGAAGACAGATTGAAAGAGCTTCCAGGTTGTCCAGCCTGGAGGAGTAGGCTCTAGTGACCTTATTGCATGTTTCTGGCAGCTAAAGGGGTGTACAGGAAAGATGAAGGGGGACTTTTAAAAGGGCCTGAAAGGACAGGACAGGGAGGAATGACGTTAAACTGAAAGAAGATAAAAAGTACTTGGAAGAATTTCATCACTCTGAGTGGGGTGAGATACGGGAACAAGTTGCCAAGAGAAGTTGTAATGCCTAATCACTGGAAATATTCAAGGTCAAGTTGGGTGGGGATTTTAGCAACCTGAAAGATGCCCATGGCAGAGAGGTTGGGCTATACGATCTTTAAGGTTCCTTCCAACCCAAACCATTCTATGACTCTTTCTCTTTTTAGAATATCTTCAAACCAGGTCTGCTTCTAGTTAAAACCCTTCATCTTATCTGAGCCAAGACTTTGATATAAGGCTTCCCTTCTCTTGAGGAGTCAGATTGATATGATGTATTCTATATTCTGTGCTGAACAGAAGAAATGATACTGAAATTATTCTATTTATAGCTGAAAGTACATCATCATCTAGGACCAATTTAGGGTAATAAGCTTAATTCAAAGCCAGAAGTGTGCACAGTCTAGAATGTCAGCTGCCATAAGAGGGAATGCAAGAACAATATTTCTCCTCCCGCACTGTAGCAAAAAGTTATACTGATAATTAGCACAATAAACACATAAAATTGCAGGAGAGGTTAAAGTGACTCACTCATATATTAGCACAAATTAGTAGGATAATGCAATTCTCAAATATTTTTACCAAATGCCAAAAAGAAAAAAAAACAATGCATAAGAGGGAAATAATTAGTTTGTGGTTTCTTATGTGTGCGGATATATTGATGTTTTTGTTTAAGAGGAAAAAAATTTGCTTTTAGAGAGTATATCTGTAGTAGATGGTCACAAGTGATCAAAGCTAGTATTACACTTTACGTCTTTAAATTTTCCTGGATCTTTGTACTGCAACACAGTTTTTAGCTATTTTATGTGCCATTATTTTCATTCATAGATTGTTAAACTTCTGCAGTTTTAAAAAATCCTTGAATACAGTGGACAGTACTTCTGACACACAAAAGACAGAAGTAGAAAAATTTATAAGAAAATGTCAAGGATAATTGAGAGCCAACTTCTGTATAAGGAGAAATTGAACTAACACGCTTTAGTTTGGAAAAGAAACTACTAGCAGGGGAAAAGAAAGAAAAACGAGAAATAGGAAACAGTGTTAGAAAATCTGTTTCAATGAATAAGAACTGACCAAATTCAAGATGAAAAAGAAAACAGATTCTTCACAAAATGCACAATGGAAATATGATAGTCCTTGAAGAAAGAAAGTTGCAGCAGTTTGAGACCATTTGAAACCATTTATGAAAATAAAATATACCTAAGGTTATGACGAAAGCACATTATCCTTTGCTCAAAAGGTTTCTGAACTGCTGGAAGCTAGGAAGATATTCTGTTGAAATGTCATTACACGTAATTCTTTTATTTTTCAGAATTTGCTCATTCATTTGTTTTGCCATGTAGTTGAATAGCTGGCTGTCCTTGGGGTTCTTTTTTAATACTCTTCTTTCTTAGCACAGAATTTACTACTTGGAAAAAATAATATTCTGTATGTAAACACATGAAAAGTGCTTCAGAATATGAAGACACCAGAATCCACCATAACTAATCCTTTATTTAGCTGTGTATGGGTTAAATCATAAGACCCATGGTTACAAAAGATAGTACAGCTTTCAAAATAACATGGCCAAAGCAACTTCAACTAGAAATACAAGTCAATGTGCTTTACTACTGCATTTTTACCTCTGTGCTATATTCAGTATACTATCTATATAGCACATTCTGTAATGTATTATGGACAAATCCCCTTTTCCTGTCCTCTTAGTTTTCTTAACTATGCAGAGTTAATTTTAAGGAACAGAAGTTGAATTTGAATCAGTCATTTTGCAATCTTTGATTAATAAATTGTCAAGGACTTCAGTATTGTTTTTCTTTGTTATTTTCCATTATTATTTTACATGCATCAATATTGTTTTCAAGGTTCTTGTATTTCAGAGCTCTAAGTGTGTCATGCTTCATTATTCTTCACTCGATCTTTGGAGTTTGCTGCATTGTCTGCAAAAGAGAAAAGAAGAAATGAGCAATAAATTCCAATTTTAATGTAACACAGTAGAAATGATAAATTGTTTTGACATGTCATAGAAACTAAATGGGTTTCAGAAGATAAACATGTGTTGGAATTTATAGGGTATAAACTTCATTTTGTGTGTCTGTTATAAATCACCAAACAATAAACTGTAACATACTCAGGATCATACTTTGTTCTACTCTACCTTGGAGCATTTATATCCATCAAAGAAATTACAGCTCAAGTAGGGTTTAAGGTGTCATTTATTTACAGGTGATGATAACGACAAACAAATCTTTACCTGGTGCACTGTGCAAGGTCAGAAGCAAAACTGAAAGACACAGAAAAACATATAAACACAATAAATGCCACTTTTTTTTTTTTTAACTTAGAAGAATTACATGTTTCATATGAGGTGTTTGATTCTGTGGAGTTAAAAGATGATGGACACATTTGGAGCAGATGACTACAGCACATACCTACAGTCTGTTGTGTGTTGGTGGACCCAGTTTGATCACAGAATATCTGCTGTTTGTCATGAGGAATTATTCCAGTGGTCATTTAAAAGATCTCATCCCATAGCCTGTCTTTTCCTCCAAAGCTTTGCTGCATTCTTTAGCCTGCTTTTAGGGGATGTTCTGAAGTTCCATGAGGACTGCTTCACTGCCCAGTGTGTGGAACAAAAACATGACAAAGACTCTGCAAATTCCATTGCAGCTTATATTACTAATACATACAGCCCCAAAGTAAAGGAATTCTTCTGTACATGACATATACAGATGTGCTTATTATAGGTGTTTGGCAGATAAATTTTGGTTTTGTACTACATGCTGGAAAGGCTGTCTTTGTTAATTCATACATCGTCTTCACGTAAATAGTTTTGTCCTCCATGACTTACCAAGACAATCATAATTTTTCTGAATATTTTTGTTTGGGTTGTGCATTTCTTTTGGCGTATTTTTTGCAAGGGGGTTGAGTTTGTTTTTTGGTTGATTTTTTGGGGTTTGTTTGAGTTTTTTTAAATTACTTAGAATCTTGAAATAATATCATTATCTTTTACATCTTAAGAAGTATTTTGCAAATTCAATGAATTATTCAATTGTTTAACAGGTGTTTCCCCTTAGATGTAATGTTTCTTAGTTTATGCTATTTTTAACTCTAGAAGAGCAGGACTGTATCCTTGTTGAATCCAGCCATGAAAATTTTAAATTTATTTGTAAAATCAGTTGTCAAACTCATCATGGACACAAACAGAGGTACAAATATTTCTACATGCTAAGAGAAAGACAACTTAGCATATTTTTTTTAAGTACTATTTAAAAAATTAAGATTACTAAAGATTAAGAAAACTAATAAGGTACTCCAAAGAGGCAAGTTTCTGTAAACTTTTCTGACCACATAGATTGTGTAATACAAGGAAACATTTCAGCCCTAATGGAATGGGGAGGGCTTCAGCATTTTATCTCTTGTTTTCATCTTGTAATGGCTGTTTTAAGTGTACTAATCTACTGAATCAATGGCAAAGAGTAAACATTGCAATTCAACAAGTATTTTATTAGCCTTCATAATGATTTATCAACTAACAGCAATTAATTTTAACACACAGTTTCCTTTTTCCTGCTCCTTTCTTCAACTAAATCTCTACTGTCCATAAAATGAGGAATAAAATGTTCCCCAAAATTGGATTTTGAAGAGAAATTAAAATTGATTGCCAGAAGTCTCAAGGGAGGCAATATTTGTACATGCAGGTAATGAAACTTCTTCTATAACATCACAATTTATAGTCTAAATTTATAGGTCATTAACTAGGATAATTGTAATGAATAGCAAAAATATGGGTTTACTGGGTATCATACCAAGGACTCCAAGTTCCTAGGTATCTAATTTCAGTCTACTACTATTGAGTGTTAGATAATGAACTTAACTCCTTAAGAAACTGAATTCTGGTCTACAATGTTTGTGTACTTTTGGTCTTATCCTTTTGACTAGAAGCAAATACTAGTGAAAATGTTTTGAGGTACCATTTAATGAGAGATTCAGAAAAGCTTGAATCTATCTTCACAATAGTTTGAAGGGCAGTGGCTCATGTGTTATTCAAAATCAGGAAAGCAGGAGTAGATTAACTGGTAGAAAACCAACATGATGAAGAACACAGGACAAAAGGTAGCAGTAGGAAGAGGAAGAAGGAAGAACAGAATTACACATAAAAAAGGTTTGAAGACAGATCTCAGGATTTTTAACTGTATTTTACTTCTTTTAGTTACTGGCTGAACTACAAGGATAAGTGGTACAAAGCATAAGTAAGCTTTTGTGTTTTGGGTTAGGGAAGGGATTAAATCTGTGGCTCTATACTCCTAAACCAAGGCACTGAGGTGAAAAAAAAATTAAGTCCGGTATACTACTATTGCAGCAGACCTCCCATTAGGGGTAGAAATGAGCCAAGACATAGACTCTCATTCAACAACATTAAAGGAGTCCCGGTTTATTCTTCATTACAGCTTTGCCATCCTGACTGACTACAGCAAGCTCCTGCTGTAGGGTCCAACTGCAGACTCTGGCTGTGGCTATTTCCTGCTGGACTGTGCCTGCAAGTATTGGTTTGCAGACTCTGAACACAGCTTTCACCCAGCTCAGCTGTGACTGCAGGCTCCAGCAGCAGGCTCTGACTCCATCAGACCCAGAATGACCTCACAGCAGAGCTTTTACTGCAGCAACTCTCTCACTTGTTTCTTTCTTCCTTATGTCTCTCTAGATTGTTCCTTCTTCCTCAGGGCTCCTCTATCTCCTTCAGGTCCTCTTTCTCAAGGTCCCTCTGAGCAGCCAACCCACCCCTTTTATGACACTGATCTTTATTAGTCACAGCTGTGACCCATTAAGGGCAAGGCTGTTCCTCTTCTTTGTTAATTAGTACAACTGCGATTTATCAGGGGCAAAGTCGCCTGTAATCTCTTCTACACCTACATATTACTAACAGAAAGCAGGTTAAGTGGAACATAACATCAGAACTGAGCAGTATTCACTAAAAGTAGATAGCAGTTACTAGTAAAACTGAATGGAAATATAAATAATTTCAAAACTCTATATCCTTATTCAACCCATATTTTTTTCTTCTGTGCTTTTGAGTTATGACAGTAAGAATCTTTTTTTTTTCTACTATAGCTTAATGAAAATAATTTTATTCAAATTGTTATATTTAAATTTATGAATATGTAGGAATCCACTCCAAAACACAGTGAGTTATAGCTGAAAGGACAACAAATTTTCACAAAAATTGCAGTACAGAGAGGAGCAACTAGAAAAATTCTCGCTTACAAAAGGTATAATTAGGACTTCCATGTAATTGCAAAACCAAATCCTCAAGGGTATCAAAGACAACATTGCACATGTATCTGAAATTATCCTTGTAAAATTGTTTATCTATTCAAATTTTTACTGCCTATTAAATTGTCACATTATAATAATAATAAAAAAAAAACAACCAGAAGAGGAACATCTTAATTATTATCCATTGAAATGAGAACTGTTAATGAATTCTTTTAGAAGGTCATTTCTAAATTTTCACACTAGGGTGGTGGATAAAGACAAAATAAAGAGACCTTGATTTCAGTTTGTATATCTCTATCTCATTGTTCACGCTATGTCAAATATGTCTTTGTTTTGAGATGAGGAACTAAACTTGATTTGATAAATATGTTGAAGAAAGATTCCAGGCTTGGGAATCACAGACTTTCATTAAGATAAATTGTATCCTCTGCAGCCCCAGATTAATTTTTAGGAAATCTGACCTGGAAGCTATGAGCATAGTGCTGAAATGGCAAGCTACACCTCAGGTATGAGTGTCCAAGCTGTAAAATGTTAGTATGGCCTGTAACATAGTTTTATTATCTCCAGGGACCACATGTTCCCAGGTTATTCCTGGCCAGTTTTTCACAGGTATTGAGAGTTAGAGGTTGCTGCAATGGATGGCATAGACAAGTCTTTTTTGGAGAAGAAAGTTTTTTAAAGTTAGTATAAAAAGTGCTATGCCATTTCACAAGGTCCATAGAACGGGCCTTGGCCCTATTTAATTTGTGATTATAGATATTCACTATTTCACTATAGCCAAACTGATTTAATATGACCGTATATATTTAACTGAAGTATGGTATGTACCTTACTCATAAAGCTAATGTGCAGCATAGATTAGGCCAAACCAAAAAAAGTTAATGAGCCCCAGGACCCCTTTTATGTTCAGACAATTAAAGAGGAAAAAAAAAAAAAAAGGTAAAAAATTAGCCTAAGAATTTGATTGCTTTCTTAAGATAATGCATTGCCTTCATTGACTCCAGAAACAGAAGCAGCCTAAGGACTTTCTAAAAATTTCTCTCACTGTCAATTTAGGCACCTCAAATAATTGTCTTCTGTTGCATGGTATAAATCAAGTCCTTGACATCCACTTCTGCAATATTTAACTATTAAAATAAGCTCAAATTTTCTTATTTTTCAAACGGTTCTGTTGGTCCCAGAGACATTTCTGAGTTTACTCTTGAGTAAGTTGCATGAGTAAAATTTACATTTTTGATGTATCAGCAGTTGGTGCCAACAAGCAAAGTCTTTGCATCTGAAGGGCTACAAGTCTGGACCAAGTTCAGAGGAGGTAAAAAAAGATGAAGTTCACCTCTATATTGACACCTTACATTATTTAAGAGTTGAAAAAAGAAAAAAAAAATCCCTATTTTTGGTTTGAAACACATAGCAGAACTCTTGCTTCTAGTTTCATAAAAACTTCATCTTGCGTCAAAAGATATAAAAACATCAAAGAAAAAATAGAAAGGATAAAGGACAAACAAATAGTTTTTTGCATTGAAAAAGAATGAAATGTATTCTGTGAAGTTTAGTGGACATTTCTTCCTTTTTTTTTTTCTGCACCTAGTCTAGGGCAACAGGCTGTAGATAACTCTTCCTGAACAGGGTGTTGGACCAGATGACCTCCAGAAGTTCCTCTCAGCCTCAACCATTCTGTGTTTCTGTAACTTGTTATAAATTATGATGTGACTTTTTTTGCTTTGTCCCAACAGCAATTTTAGTAAAAAATTCTTTACTTTCATTGTCCGATGCTTGTTCCATTAAAGTCTTTCATAGCACAATAAAATGGTGGCAATTTTGAGGGTAAAAGGAAGTTGGGATACATAGGAAATCCCACATGATAATATAAAAAAGTTTACATGCTTTCATAATTCAGTTGAAATATTTACTTAATCAATGCCCAAAATAACATAAGACAAATGACAAATTGACTGCTTATGCTAAATATTTATGAAAAAATATACTAAAAAATACCGAGCATTCAAAGCTATATAGAATTTAAAAAATGCAATAGAACTGAAACTGTAGTTAATTATTTTGACATTGTCTAAATTTATTTGCTCAATTGATTTATTACTTTTCTAGAATAAAATATTTTATGGAGACAAATTATTTTGCCAAGGAACATTTGGACACAGAATGTTTAATTTCAGAGAAGAGTAATTGCTCTATCAGCTGAATTACAGGGGATATGAAAGAATTTTTTCCCAATTATCAGAGCAGTCTGAGATGAAAAGCACTGTTCTGCATTTATCTATGTAGTTTCCAACATATTGCTATATATTCACAGTTAGCATCTTAATTTTGTGTACTAAGCAAATCATCACCCTTTATGCAAACACCCTCACCTATTCTAAAGTAGTGCCAGATTTCTATGCAAAAACAGAAATGGTAAAAACTTAATTTTTCACCTAACACTACAATAAACAAAGCCAAAAATTAAAACTGCTTTGTTTTTTCTATTATGCCTGTATTAGGTATAAGAAATGTCAAACATCCAGTTTGGCTTAAACAAAACATAACTACATAAAACGTTTTGTAGTCTTGCAGTAATATTTCTAAGAAAATTAGGTTTCATAGGAGTGTAGTCATAGATCAGACACAGAACTTCAAATAGGTGAGAGGGGAGAGCAAATCTAGAAACTGTGATGTACACAGTATTTATTAACATATTGGAGTTTATATTTTTATGTCTTTGCTGCACTAGAATATTTATCTCAATTTGGTACATTTTACAAATTCTTCCAAACAGAAGTATAAAATACTACTTGCAAATTCTTCTCATTGTTAATGTAACTCAGACTAAATAAAGAACCTAATACAATAATGAGCTATTAGTTATTATAATTAATTTGATATGTATCAAAGTATCATATAACATTAATATCTTTGCTTTAATTGAGCTCATGAAAGCATGAAATAAAGATGATACAAGATAAAGATGAAATGAGCAAACAACATTATCTAATAACATTCCCGAAAATCTAACAGCATTTTCTTCTGACGATTTAGAAGAATGTTTTCCATAGAAGTCATTCTATTTGCTTCAGGAAACTGAAAAGCCAGTTACAAAAAATCAACTGGTAAAGCCCTGCAACCTGTGTAAAATTTTGTGCATCAAAAGAAAAGGAAAACTCATATTTATATAAAATTCCTATTCAATTTTGCTCTTTATCACAAGTTTTCAGCATTTCACTGTCAGTAAAAATTGCAGTACATTTTGTTATATTGCTTGATTCAAAACATTTTTTGTGCTTTTTTCAGGTTTAGACTTTTGTGGCATGACTTGAAAAAAAGGATAGGTAAATGAGCACCCATATCATCATGACACTTTTCCAACAAGGATTTTACCTTTTGTTTTCTTTCTAGCATACAGCTTTCCAAGTACAGCTGTAAGGGCATTCAACTGAAAGTGAAGCTAAAAGAGCAGGAAATTGTGAAGATAGATGGTCAATGTACTGTATATACACAGAGCAAAATTGTTAAAAAATCTCACTTTAGAAACTTAAATGGCAGTCTATGAATGGAAGAAAAGGTATACAGCAGCTTTTGTATGGTGTTCAACAAAACCAGGACAAATCTAAGCACTTAAAATCATTCATCGTTTAAATGCTTTTCAGCTTCAAACTCTAAAAGCTGTGGATGCCAAAACTTCTTAAAAAGCCAGTAGAAGTATCCCAGCTCTTCTAGAGGTCCCAAGTCTCAACAAGCTTCTGTCATTACATGTTCCCGTTTTGCAAGACTGAAAAATTCATTTTAGTGCAACACATTTTGATTTTCCAGAATTCCTTCTGAAAACCATCTCATTAGCACAAATAAGCAAAAGAAGGAAATAATTTTATATGGAATGTTACAGAGAATTAAAAAGCTTTAAGACAATCTCTTGTTGGATATCTTTTGTCACTTTGTGGTCTGGTTTTACGCAGAACACACACGCTTGCACACACATAGACATTCTTCCATCAAAGTTTTGATTATTTAGTCTCTTAACTTCTTTGAAAAGCTGTATAAAAACATCCAGAGAGAGTTCTGGTCAGAGATGGTCCAGAGATAGTAAATGCAATGTTACTTTTTTCCTTTCTTATTTTTAATTTCTAAAGATGCATTTCTATAGGATATACAATCTTTTGATGATTTTGGAGAGACTTTATTTAATTCAAATTTCTATAGTGAAGCATGACCTATTAATTCTAGTTATGACATATATTGATAAATTATTATTAATAATGTTAAGTACAGCAAAGTACATAGTTATAATTTACTAAAAATTATCTGTAAGTAAAATCGAGTTTGTGGTAAAGGGCTTTCTGATTCTGTACTGGGCTTCATTTCAGTGAGAAATTACAATAGAAAATTCCTAAAAATTCCTAGCAGACTAGTATTGCTTGGACATGGTTTGAGGTTACAAAGTAATCACCTGAGTGCAGTTAGGCTGGAAATACATGAGCACATGTCATTTCTGGGGTAAATATTTTATAACTTGAGAACACTGATCTTATAACCATCCACCCAAGATGTGTCTGTCACTCAGCTGAACTGGACTTTGAGCAATGGATCTTTAAAGAGAGTTTTTTGAAGGCTTCCTGAGAACTCAAAATGCACTTGGCCAAGTGCTTTACATAGTTTCCTGTCAATGTCAGAACTATCTGTATGTCAGTGAAAGGAATAGGAAGTATTTTTGATCTTCAGTAAAGCAGAAAAGAAACAGAAATCCTTCCAATCCCTTTAAAGTGTCACAGTTCAAAGCACTTAGAAGTTAACAAAATGTGCATTAAGCAGAAACTTCACTTGGATACCTCACATTATTTAAGAATAATGAGTCAAAATACTTCTGTAGTGGAAGGAGTGGGGGTTACCTGCATTGTAAATTTAGCAGTTTCTTCTCCTTTCCTATGGTACCTTCTCTACTCCAACAGGTCAGTCATTGAGTACTTCAGATGATATTTTCTAGAGATGAATCTCTCATTTTTTAATGTTCAAGCAGCTCAAATTTAATGACTTGTACTCATCTAGATGGATGAAAGCAGAACTTTTTTTTCTTAAACTTTTGTTTCTTACATCAGAGCTTTTGGGTACTTAATCCTTGATTCTACCAGCAACAACTTCATTCATAAAGCCTGAGGTGTGGGATTTGTCTTTCTCTTATTATTGTTCTATGTCCTCCAGTGGAAGATATTAATAAAAGCTGTCACTGCTTTTCAAAATTATCTTTCTTCTACTAGCAAATAATTTCTCTATGTTAATGAGCTAGATTATTTTTAAAATCTCTTATGTCCTCATTAATAATTTAAACTGCTGTATTTTATTTAATATGTCAACATGTATAATGAAAATAAATCTATTCAGGAAGTAGAATTTTTATAAGTGAAGTTTGATTTTTTAATTTGTTTTTTTTAATCAGTAGGTGCATCTTCCTTTATATGCATATTCATATACATGCATATTCCTGTACATACATACTTCAGCCAAGAAACTTGCTAAATTATCAGTACACACTTTCAGTAAGACTAGAAGAGCATTGAAGGCCTGAAGAAACCAATTAGTATTTTTTTTAAATTCTGGCACTCTTGCAAAAGAAAGGTATTTTTGGAACTGTAAGCTTAATATTTATTTCTGGCAAAATATGGCAATTCTTTACTCAGAACTCAACAATAAAATATAATAAAACAGCTATAAACTTTTATCTGTATTAAATAACTGTGACCAAAACAAATGACATTTTTAATGAAATTGCAAGTTTAATTTTAAAAGATGGAATTTTCCAGTTTAATTTTTAACATGTGATGTGTCCATTTCAATGTAAGGAGCAGAACTATTCTTAAGCAACAATGATAGAAATTACACAATTTCTGTATGCATGTAATTTCTTCTTCAGAGACTATGCATGGACAAACAGATACTGACAGGAATGATTAATAAGGCGACTAATTATTTAACCTCTAAAATCTGGAAATTGTAATTGATTTTTTTAGTGCTAAAACATGCCTATCAACCTTGGTTCCACATTAAATCCTGATATCTCTATTCTTTACATCCCTGAAGAAAGCACTTACATGGAATATTTTAAAAAGTCCTATTTCAGGGTTCCAGTTTTACTGGCTATATCGGGCATTTAATTTCAGATCTTCTAAGTTCCATATTATAATATATTCCTGAAGAATCTTTCCTAAACATTTTTTGTTTGCTTGTTTGACAAGAATTCTTCCAATTTATATAGAGTAGAATTTCAGTATGTATTCAGATTTTTTTTTTAATTTGGAAATTACTATATACATATATATTATAATGTATGTTTGTATCTATCTATCTATCTATCTATATGTATCTTTAACCAGAAAATATTTTTATTGTCTCTGCAAAATACAAGAATTTCCATTACAAAGTCTCTAGACCACTGATAGGGCACAACTACTTTGATTCAACATATTTCTCCAAATACCCTCTTCACCAGGAGAGGTGACCTTTCAATCTTTTCACAGAAGTCTTCCCAGAGTTCTCACCTTAGGTCAGGGACTATGTGGAGATACAGTCTTATACTATCTCTGATACTATTTTATCCTGGTTTTATGGTACATGGGATCCACTTGAAAAGCCCTCCTACAGATTTCCACTGTCTGCAAGCCACCCCGTAATTTTATTTTAGCACTTTCCTAGGAACGTGCATTGACAAGCTCTTCTGGGCACGTTCCATCTGTTCAGATGTTCTTCTTTAAAAGGTTATTAATTTATTGATGATCATTGATGGCTTTTCAAAGTTTGCAATGCTTAGGTATGAAAAAGGGATTAGAACAGATCAGCAGACATTTGAAATTATTCTAACTTTATAAATGGCAAGAGGGAAAAAACCCAGACATCTTCAGTTTAATAGAAAAAAAAATTACAGGATCCTATGACTCAAAATTAGAAAGTCTAATTTAGACTCAGTTTACATCCTTAATAGTGAAATTATTTAACCTAAATTAATGAACTTAGTATGAAGAATCCCCCTTCAAGTGAGATTTTGAAAATGACTGTTTTTCTCCATAAGGTATTCCAGTTAAATTTCATAATCTATTGTGTGTAGTAAAAGATGATTATAGTTTTCCTGTGAAAGAGTACTCCAAAATCAGATGGATGATGCATGGTCTTAAAAGATGTACTTTTAGTTAAATTGCTCTGGGTTCCATGTCTAGATTTTAGTAGGGCAAATCTCATTAAAAAAAAAAAAAAAAGCAAACCAAAAAACCCTAAATGAACAAAACCCCCCAAACCAACATAAATAATTTAAATTTAATTAATGTGTATTAAGCAACCTGTATCAGCCAAAAGCAGAATGAAACATAAACTAAGAAATGAGCTAATTAAGATATATGTTAGCCCAGTAACCCTGAAGAAAAAGAAATGATACACTGGTTTTCAATGTCATGTGATCACAGACAGATTGAGAATTTTCTAGTTAATTAGAAATTTCCTTAACCAGAGAGTACTCAGGAGTTTTTTCAGAAGCAGAGAAGAGAATTGAACTAAAGCACAATGACTTTAAATGCATGGTAATTTTATTTTATGTTTTAGTGTCTGAGATATTATATCGAAAACTTTTTAAGGAATATTTTCCATTGAATCCTCTCTCATCATCGGTGATCAGGGCAGGTTACAATAAAGGATGTCATTCATGGCATCATACCTGTTTCACTGACCTGAATGTGGAGATTGAAACCACAGCTTTAATTCACCCTACAGCCTAGTAAGTATGAATTCAAATTTGTGCGTATGGATTCACATCTCTCAGCACACTAAACAGAAGATGTCTTAACTAGGTTATAGCATCCCCATCAAAAGCTGTCTCTGAAACAGTCCTCTAGGTGTTCTTTGATTCCTACCTCACACTTTCATTTTGACACTCTTAATGCTGGTGTCTGTACTCTCAGATATAGACTAGAGTCTTGATTTCTTCACTGGTAATAAAAAGATATTCACTCAGAAGTAAATATCCCCATGGGTAAAATCCTAGAGTTAGATGATGTCAAATCCACTCCTAACTAGGAAAAACAAAACAAAACAAAACAAAACAAAACAAAAACCAACCCAAAAAACCCCCACATTAATTACAGAGATTGAATACAATTTCAGGTATGTGAATCCCAGCTAGGTGTATGTTACATTTATTCTGTCAAATTGCTGGCAACTGTTGATACATTGAATAGCAACAAACTAAGTTTCTAGACTAATTAAAAAATAAACATTTTTTATTCAATGTATTCCATGTCAAAATTTTAGAAAGTAATTTTTTAGTCCTCTGAGAGCTTTTGAACTTCCTTATAAAGCTATTTAGAAATCTGGAAAGTGAAAGTTTGTCTTATATTTCAAGTAATCAGGCCCACACTCTACACTACCTATGCTCATAAAGCTATTTCTTGGTTTCTTTTCTCAGTTATGGCTGAAGTTGCCCAATATTTTTTCTAGAGTGCCCATTTGCAATGTGGAGATCTCTTTCCAAGAGAAAGATGAAGGACCTTCTCTATGGTACTCCAGTGCAGACACATCTGTGGATTTCTGAATGATGCAAGGAAACTCCATCTAAAATCACAGTCTTCAGTCTAGATTACTTACCTCACTGCAAAGTATGTAAGAAAGATGGTATCAGTTCAGAGCCTGGGAGTACAGAATAGTCTGGGATCTACATAGCCACAGAGCAACTGTGTGGAAAGGGGCCTGGGGATTCCAATGGTCATCAAGCTCAATACGAGCAAATGGTGTGCAGCTACTGTGGCAAAGAAAGCAACACGATGCTGGGGTGCAACAGCAACAGCATCACCAGCAGAGATAAAAAAGCCATTTTTCTCCTCTACTCAATGCTTGTCACACCACATATGCATTACTGCTTTTAGGCTTGGTCCCCACCAAGCAAAAATATATTGGTAGGCTGGAGATGGTTCAGGGAAGGGTCACAAAGATGATACAAGGACTGAGAAGCTACCATATGAGGACAGGTTGAGAGAAATGAGTTTGTGTAAGAATGAGAAAAGGCGGCTTTGGGGTAACCCTGTCACCCTGTCCCACTATTTTAAGAGTGGCTACACATAAGTTTGCAACGAGTCACGTGGAAAACATGAGCGGTCATGAGCACAAGTTGCTCTTGGGGAGAGTCTAACTGAACAGAAGAGGAAAATTTTTCACAATGCTATTTGAATAATGCCCTCAGGAAAGTGGTGAATTAAAAGTGGACACTTCTCAGACTCAGTTGGACAGCGTGCTATGCCATCTTATCTAGATTTTGCTTTTGCCAAGAAAGGTTGGACTAGATGATCCTTGAGGTCACTTCCAACCTGATATTCTATCATTCTGTGAGTCCATGATTTGTAGCTACTACCTACAGCTTGGCTTCATACAAGAAAAAACTGACACTTTGAATCATGATTCATCTGCTTTTTCTGGCCAGAGAGAATGTTCTTGACATAGACTCACTTCATTTCACTATGCTGAATTGTAAAGTCTGGATGCCAGCTTTATAGAGGGAAAGATAACTCTATTCTCTGAGTGTTCTTATAGATCTTAAGTGAGTCTCCTCTCCAACAGAAACAACAATAAAATGTTATCTAATGCAAATTAAGTACTTTCTGTTCTTTGTTTTAAACTATAGCTTTGTCTCATATATTTATTCTTGAATTACACTAGTTCGGAGGGTCTGACTGCTTCGGAGGATCTGGCTGGAAACAATACAACCTTATCCACAACCAATTCTAAGAGTCATGCTAATAAACAAATGATTGTTCTTGTTTGTGGGGTTTTTTGAGGGGTTTTTTGTTTGGTTGGTTGGGGTTTTTTGTTTGTTTTGCTTCTGTGGGGTTTTTTTGTTTGTTTTGGTTTTTTTGTTTTCTTTTTTGTATGTGTACTTCTTGAGAAAATTCTATCAGTTTGAATCATGAATACATTACAAAGTAGGTTTAAAACTAAAAGATATTAATATTCACCGCTCTTATAATTCCTTCCCTTCCTCTTCATAACATATCTGCCAATCCTTGCAGAGATATAATAAATCTGACTGTATGTTCCCTGATTCTCTATCTTTTTTGACCTTTTTAGCATAGGCGCATGTGCCTAAGAATGCTGTCTCAGCAGAAAAAGACAGATTTTCTACAAGACCAAGCAGTTAGCTGGGGGAAAGTGAATTAGAAAAGTGGCTGCTGTATGCCAAGGAGAAAGCAGGAGAGAGAATGAGGCAAGCTTTGCTTGCTCTGCGATTCTTTAGAAGCTGCTGAATTCTGTCTGGCCCCTCTCTGGGGACCTAAAACAACTCCATAAGGACTAAGGAGGTACTTGCAGTAAATTAGCCCTGAAGATCACAAAGTAAGTTTTTATTGTTTTTTTTTTAAAAAAAAAAACAACTTAGATTCTCCCTAGATGTAAAAAAACCTTCTGTCATCTTTCCGTTCCCTTTCCTTTACAGTTCCTATGAGAAATGATCCATTTGTTACTTGAGTCAGCTTCTGGCTGAAGTGCCCTATGAAGAGAAGACCACAGTTTTCTAGATTGTAATTGCTCACACATTCTGCTCCAAAGCAAAAAATCCTACCTCTCACCCCAGACGAGAGTAATTAGTACCTTTTCTTCACAGCATATACTAGTTTTGTCTGGAGTAAGGTTAATTTTCTTCACAGTGACTGGTATGGGACTGTTTTGGATTTGTGCTGAACACAGGGTTGATAATATAGAAATATTTTTATTATTGCTGAACAGCTCTTACACAAAGCCAAGGCCTTTTACAGCCTTTTGTGCTGCTCATACTGTATCACAGGCAAGGAAGTTGTGGATGTACGGGAAGTTGGGAGGAGACTGAGCTGGGACAGGTAACTCCAACTGACCAAAAGCATATTCCATACCATATGCTCACTATATAAAGTGGGGAAGAAAGAAAAAGGAAGAGGTAGGATGTTTAGAGTGATGGCATTTGTCTTCCCAAGTAACTGTTAATGCAAGATGGGGCTCTGCTCTCCTGGCTACAGCTGAACACCTGCCTGCCCATGGGAAGCAGTGAATGAATTCCTTGTTTGTCTGTGTGCATAGCTTTTGCCTTCTTTATTAAGCTGCCAATCTCAAGCCATGAGTTTTCCAGTTGCTATTCTTCTGATTCTCTACTGATTCTGCTGGTGGGGTAGTGAGTGAGCAGCTGGGTGCAACTTAGTTGATGGCTGCGGTTAAACCATGCCAAATCTTAAGACAATCTGAGAGATGCTGAAGTGCCATAAAAATCTTAAATTCCATGATTCTTTCTGTATACCCTGAATGGGGAGACTATGAAGAATTTCACACTCTTTCAACAGCCCAAATATATTGAATAAGCAATGCACAGGTGTTTTGCCAGTGTTTGTCATGATTCCCCTTCATGGTATGCTACTGATGGTATTCATCATGTGATCATTGAATAATTTAGGTTGTAAAGGATCTCCAGAGTCATATTGTCTTTATCTTACTGTAGTCCCAAGCAAATAATGTAGCTCATATTCCTCTTCAAAACTTCCCTGGAACTTTAGACTAAAACACTAGGACTCAGAGTCTGCTGGTGTTAATATGCTTTTTTGAGGGAATCAGTTTCTCAAAGCTTTTTAGGAAGCTACAATAGTGTTTCAAAGCTGCAGAGTATCTGTTTATTTTACTGCCTAACCCTTGAATTGACCCTATTGAACCATTGACAGTATGCCAGAAATCTCAGAAACCATCTCAGATACAGTTTGTATACTCTTTCTTATTAATTCTATTACTAGCATCTGTCAGTCTTGCAAGCAATATATCAAAAGGCAAAGTCAAAGATTTTTTTGTTTGTTTGTTTGTTTGTTCTACCTAAAACAGAATGTAAAATTCTACGGAGATGTCATAGCGGATTGATGCTGGCACCCACAAAATCTACTCTATGACTTCCTTCCACAAGTTGATAGAGGAGAGAAAATATAGTAAAAGTTTCGTGAGTGAAGGACCAGGATTTAGTGTACCTACTTTTTAAAAATAACGATGTTCAGAAGAGATGTTCTCCCCTTGTATTATTAACATCTATATAATGTTACTATTCTCCTCTTCATTGCTGAGAATGAGTGGCATTGAACTAATCACTTGTGTGCTGATTACAAAACATTCTGTTCATTCCTCATTAACCTCTATGAAACACTAAGAAATATTGAGCTGTCCTGACATATTTCATATTTTCATTGTCTCCTTTGTGGCTTGTCAGGCACTTAATCATTATAGTTGCATAGAAATTACTTACAACTTTGTCAGTGTGCATTTTTATTTTCACAATGTTACACTAAAACCATTAATATTTTAAATGCTCACATGCAGGTAAATAAAATAGAATAATTTTTTTCAAAAGCAATAGTTGCAATGTGGGGCAAACTACAATGACATTGAATTGAAACAACACAGAAACAGAACATTCAGAAAGAAGTTCATCTTCTTTTAGATAAGTAAAATATTGACTGTGACAGCATTGACAATATTTCAAGGGTTATATATGTTTCTTGGTTAAAACTAAGTAAATCATAGTTAATTAGGAATAAACTGAGAGAACTACCCAAAAGAATGAATAAGGCTCAATTCATAATGTTTGATTTACTCTCCTGAGTGTGTCCTTGTTCTCAGGCCTTCTGGTTAGAGTTCATTCCATCAAGATTTACTGCCCACATCTGAACAGACAACATAAGAACTGTTTTCACAGTCATTTGTGGTGTGTCTGCCTGGATGCCAGGTATCCACCAAAGCTGCTCTTATCATTCCCCTCTGCAAGTGGACAGGGGAGAGAAAATCTAATGAAAGACTCATGAGTTAAGGACTAGTAGAGGTCATCACTGAATACCACTACAAAGCAGACTCTGCTGGGGATCTTAATTAAATTTATTAATAAAAAAATTAGAACACAAAAATGAGAAATAAAATAAATCTTAAAAACACTTTTCCTCTACTCCTTTCTAGGCTGTACCTACTCCAACTTTTCCAAGAACTGCTCCCACCTGAGTCACTCTTCCACAGGATGCCATCCTTCTGGCACAGCCTGATCAAAAATGGGTCTCTCACATGGTTACAAGTCCTCCCAGGAAATGTGCTCCAGTGTGGTATCCTCTCTCTACAGGTCTTCAGGTTCCTGCCAGGAGCCCGCCCCAGCACAGGCTTCTCACAGGTTCAAATTCTTCTTTCAGGCACCCATCTGCTCTGGCATGGCTCTCCTCCAAGGGCTGCAAGTGAATCTCTACATCATCTTTGCCCTCCATGAGCTGCAGGGGTACAGCTGCTTAACGATGGTCTTCAGCATGGTCTGCACGAGAACCTCAACTCCAGCACTTGCAGCACCTCCTCCCTTTCCTTCTCTGCCGACTCCAGTGTCCAAACCAAAAACTAACTCTGTTCCAGGTAAAACTATTAAAACTATTACACTACCTCAGATATAAGTGTCTACTGTGTATCTGTATACACCTAGTGAAAAATCCTACTTGTGTCTGAATGCATTTCCAACTTTAATTACTGGATTTTTTTTTCTTTTACCAGTTCTTCCTACTTTTAAGCTAATATTTTTTTCATTCAATTTGCTTCAAGAGTGATGCCTGTACATGTATCTAACTATTATTGTAAAACTATACACAAATAATTTAGTAGGATTTTTATCTCTATTACCTTTTTTTCATGTTGTCTTAGGTTCTCCAAGATAAAATAATTTTCTTTAAATGACTGAGTTGTGATGCAGGAAACTTTTTGCTGTAACAAGATATACACTTCATTCCTACAGATTCAGATTGATTATATTCAGCTATCTTGATTCAGCTGAGAACACGATACAGAAATAAATTGAGAAGTGGTGATGAATGATTAAAGACAAGAAATATGTAAGGCTCTCTTCTTGCATATCAGCAGCATGTGACATTGCTGATCATAAGACATCATTATCCTGACATGAAAGAAGACACATCAGAATATACTAGTCTCCATTTTCCTGAATTAATCATGACTGAAGACATAGGAGACATTTCTATAACAGGACCATACTCATTAAAAATCTGGGGTTTTCTATAAAAAGCTTTTTTTTTTTTTTTTAGGATATAAAATATCTAAGTAGTTGCACCATAATTGTATTTTAAAAAATGAAAATAAGTTACATTGTAGGCTTCCATATGTAATTCAAGCAGATATGAATTGCACTAGGTAACAGTAAAAATAACTTACAGTGTTGGTACAATTTCCTTTAGCAGAAAGCCTCATGCAATAAATTTTATCCACAGTTTAGTATATTTCTGAATTCCATACTAGTACATAAAATGAGGTAATATAGCAGCAGCCTGATAAATATTTTATATATTCTGACTGGATAAACAGATTCAGATGCATCCCAATGCATGATGACTACCATTAGTCATAGTCACCTCTTTATGGCCTTAGCCTTCTGGAAAATTTAATTCATTATGCTCTGTGCATAACCTGACAACCATGAATATAATAGGCATTTGTTCTTTGCCTGCAACAGTCAGGTCACAATGTCCAAGTGTTCACAATGCACATTCAGTGCTACTGAGCAGAGTGCATTGTGGTCACGCAGATGTCAGATAGGAAGCTGAAGTCATGCAAGACAGGTAACTGTTATCAGTGCCTCATGGACATCCATTTCCACAGAAGCTGAGGAACAACACAGACTCCAACACTTCTGAGTCTCAATATGAGCACAGTTCGACCTTGCTTTCTTTAACAGGGTAAAACAGAGCAAGTAGGTTACAAAAACTTTAACATACTAATAGGTCAACTCAACTTGGATTGCTATGTAAATATACCCATAGCAAAAGAGTAAGAAAAAAAGGAAACATCCTCAAATTCACTTCTTGTACTTTCAAATCATCAGGGTTTTATTAATGCAAAAACTACACAGATATTCTAAAATTTTGGGTAGAACACACTCCCACTAGTAAGAACAAAACTTTATTCAGTCAGAAAGGGCAAAAGATGAAGTGAGTATTTTCCGCCCCAAGAAAAACAAAAACAAATATCCCACACAAACACAAACAAAAACTAACCAAACAAAACCAAAACAAGCAAAGAAGAGAAAGAAAGAAGGGAGCAAATGGGAGAAAGTGCCTATTCTAGGCACATTGAGACCATATACCTAGTAGCAGGACTAGAATAAGGTCCTATATCCTCAAGGAGTTTCCACCATTTTAAAATCTCATTGATTCCCTTCCTCAAGAAGGAAAAAATAAAGTAGAAGATAGCAGGGAAACAGCCATGCATATTGTTCTTTCTTTTAAATACTTAAATACAATTTAAACTAAAGAACATCAAAACTGTGTAAGTATAATCCTATTGTAAGAATTGTCCCACTTTTGTAGTCAGAAAATATCCTCAATGCTGGTAGCACTTATAAAAAGTGACCTTATCACCCTGCCTTAATGTAGATCAGGGATCATGTAATTTGTAAATGTGAATTGTAGCTTTTTCTGTAAATGGACTCATGTAACTCCAAAAGTGCTCAGTTGGAATACAAGTGAAGGAACTGTTTTTCTTCTCTGAAAGTGACAGGACTGTCACTTCATGTTTTCTAATTAGAACATATTTCTACTTAGGTGTCACTTAATGTGCAGCAAGTTTGGGTGCAGGTGTAAATTCCTTTTGGGTGCAGATGTGAAAGTTTTGGTATGTGGAGAAAGCTGCAGGGGCGGCCTCTTGAGCTACAGGGCGTGCCCTGGTCCAAACACAGACATTTTCAACTGGCTCCAATAGAACCACCACAGGGCACAGCTGAGCCCAGCAGCCACCACTGTGGCAGCTCTGGGAGCATGTATTTAAGAAAAGGGAAAAATTTCACATAAAGGAAGGAAAAGATTTTCTGTTCTTCTTACATTTTATGATGATAGGAATATTTCTACGCACTACAACAGAGATACAAGAGAAACATGGATTGAAAGTAATGATAAAGGTACTGTAGTTAGGAGTCTGCTCGTATGCTTCTGCTTAAAGAACAGAAAAATAATTACATAGACAGCCACTCAGAATAAGAAGACTAAGCCTTAAAACCCTTTAAAAGCTTCTTTATCAATCCAATGACCCCTTATTTCCATTCTACATAGTGGGTGATTGGATACCTACCTCACAGCTAGTTGCCTACACTGCTTATGCTTTACTTAAGCTGTCTAAATCTGGAACTGAACCCAAGTGGTACTTACTAAACATTGGCTTATTCCAAGATTTTAAAATGAACCTAATTACAGGTGTCTTGGTTTGAAAAGACAGGTATGTGCTAGGAAAAAGCAGGGCATTCCCTTGTAATGGAGAAAGTAAAATACCTCTCTCTGAATTAGTATAATTTTGAAATTAAGGGGCTCTCAGGCAAAGATATGGGTATAGGAATAACTGTTCTTTACTAATATATATAACAAAGCAAAACAAAACAACATCAACTATGAAATTAACAGCAAACAGAACAGGAGCCCAGAAACAGTTCTTTTGGCTGTGGACACCTTTCTCCTGTGGTGCAGTTACCATCCCAGCTGGCAATGAGCTCCAGCCGGCTGCCGGTGGGCGGGGGTAGATGTGACCATCCTGCGTGGCTGCAGGAGTGCTGGGGGTGATGGTGGCTGTGTCCCAGATGGGAAGGGTGGAGGAGACACTCTACTCACGGATCCTTGGAGCAGTGTCAGTCCCGGAGCTCCAACAGGATGCTTGGAGATGGCAGGCTGAAGCAGGAGAGGGTCCTAGCAGGGATGTGGGGTCCAACACCAGAAGAGGCAGCTCCAGGTGTTGGGATGGTGGGGCGAGGTTTTCCAGCCGCCTTCCTCCTCCGAGAGCCAAAAACAAGCTAGTGCCAGCAACTGCCCCCTCCTCCCCACCCTTTACCTGCTTTGAATCTCCAGAGTTCCCCCCTTAACCCCACCTCTGCCCCCGAGGTGGGGCTTTTTTTCAAAAATATAGGGAGGCTCTCCCTCCCCCATCTCAAGGTGTCAAGGACCTAGGCATCAGTACTCCTTAGCATGTCAATGGGAAAAAATTCCACAGGCCAAGAGAAAAGGAAAAAACCAACCCCCAACAACAGGACACAAGGGTCTTCTATAAAAAACAACCAACCAACCAACTAACCAACCAAAAAACAACAAAACAACAACAACAAAAATCCCCAAACTGAAACTGCAGAAGCAGATGAATAGCCTACTGAATTTAAGCATGGAAGAGGACAAATAAATAGATATACATGGAATGACACAGAGATATCTGTGTGCACCCCCAGAAGTTCAAGATAAGTAAAACAGGCATGTCAGATAATCTTTTAATACTCAGTAAAATTGCATATTTTATGAAATTTTTACCATCTAATGGCTTTGTTTTATCATATCTATATATATGTATATAGATATGTAAAGCCAATAACTGAGTAATTTCAAAGTCTGGGTACTCTTTCAAAATGGGAGAAGAAACACCTACATCAGTAGAAGAATATCTTACTTTTTATTTTACATCTAAACTTGATGGTTTTCAGCATATTAATTCTCAAGACCAATCTTTTATAAATACAAGAGGTCAGCTTGCAATGAATTTTTAGAACAAGAGATCAGCTAATTTTATTAACCTAGTATGCTGTAGCCTGATTACAAAAAGAAGAAGGAATTATGGAAGATTCTACAACATTTTAATGACTCATAAAATTGTGGTTGTAGATTGGCATATCTATAATTGCAAAAACTAACTCCTCTAATTCAATGCAGACATTACAGGAAAATTCCATTAGCCACCAACAAAATAATGCAATATTTATATGCTCATACATAAAGAAAGAAAACAATTTGACAAATTGTATTTCCATTTTGGTTTGTGTTCTCTTCTCAGAATGAAATACAGGTCATAAAGAAGAATATCAGATCATAACACCAAGTACTGTCTTGAATCACTTGCTGTTTTTTCTTATTTGTTCCTTGTTCAGTTAACCCACAAATACTTATTTTGAAATCATTACTTTCCTCTGCAATGTCTAGATCAATACAGCTCAGTTTAACTTCTGAACCTTCTTTACATCAAGCTGAAAATCTTCCTGTTTTCAAACTATTTCTCTGGGAATTCAACATTCTCTCTCTTTCCTCAAAACTGCTCATCATCTCTTCTGCCTCTTATCCCTTCCATCAAGGTAGAAGGAATAGGGGTAGGAAAACATAAAAGAATCAAACCCCCTTTCAGTATTCAAGGGTCATAGAATTCAACTCTTGTCAATCTCAGACTTAGGTTTGGGTTTGTAATTTTCTTTTCCTCATATAATCAATAGGGAGAAATAAGCACCTAAAAGGCTGATTGATGTGTCAGCTGTTAAAAGCATCTCTTGTAAAGTCAGCTGAACTGTATTTGGAGAATTCAATTTCTCTACAATGACTTTAAAAGAAGTTTGAGATGTAGTAGCTTCAGATATCTGATTCAACAAGTAAGATGTAAGATTTCCATTAGGTGATTTAGAGGTTTAAAAGTCAAGGTCTTGGCTTAATCTATTAAGTCAGTAGAAAGACAGAACGATATAGTTGAAATAGAGTAAAAAAGAGGCATGGGACTTAAAAGAAAAGTAATTGCTCATTGGCATATTAAAAGAATCAGTTAAGAACATGGACTCAATTTTTATTAAATGTGGAAAATATCTGAGTCTGTATTTGTTTTTGGTTTGTGGGTCTTGGGCTTTTTTTTTTTTTCCTGTTTGTTTTTAATAAGCTAAGATACTCAGACAATATTGATGAGGGATGAAACAAAATAAGAATTAATGATGATCTGCATTTGCTTCTATAGGAAAATAAGAATATCCATGAGTAAAATTAATTCTTCATTCATCCAAGAATTGTTTGCAGTAATTGATTTTTATGCTGGCTTATGGAAGAGTTCTGCTTTAGACTATTTCAGTCATTTAAAAAAATCCCCAAATTTTGTCATGAGACTTGCCATGAACAAAAAGACAAAGGAATAAAGCAGATGCACTGCAGCCATAATTTGCCATAGTACATTTATGAAGGTAGCATTCATCTTACTAAGTGCTCATGTCTTTGTTACGGTTATCTGGAGTTGTCAATCTGAGACAGATTTATAGTTAGGGGAGAATCACTTGTCAAAATATGACCCACGGATGCAGATGCAATCCTGAATTTGAAAAACACAGTGCAAATTAAGGCAAAGTTGTTTTCTATAGAGACTTATCAAAAGGTTGCCAAATGTATGTTTGATAGAATCTTCTACTTTTTTGGGAAGCTTGTAACTTTTGTTCAAGTTAATATCAATTTTCCTTGGTAAACTGACTCTCTTTATCCTGCTTTTCAATGAAATCAGAAATTCAGCTTTTTTTAGATACTGAGTCCACTAGCTCTCCAAAGAAAAACAAATACCAGCTATACAAGTGTATAGTTTGAGGAAAGTGATAAAGAGATTACAATTAAAATTTAGAGATGTATGGTTTTACTCGGAAGATGTTCACAACTGAAATAGAAAACAGATCTGAGGATTGACCACTTTATTCAATGCCTATGATTAGTACCACACCTTCTGTGACATATAAATGTTTTTAAATTGTAATTGTAGTGATCTCTAAATCAAGATTTTGATTTCTAGTTGAAAAGAAAATCATCACTATGCTGATGCTTTCCACGAGGATAATGATACAAATGCCATTTGTATTGAGATTAAGCATTTCTTGGTTTTGAAATTTTGAATTATATGTTGTTTTAATCTTACTTCTATTTGTAATTTTTTGTTGTCATCGTAGAATAAATGATAATTAATGTTACACTAAAGCATACAGATTAGGCAGAGTAGAATCTAGGTTGGTATGTTTTATTTAGTGAAATAATTTTTCTTTTGAACAATTTATTTTTCATTAAAAAAACTCCAATACCTGCATGCTGTAATACAGGAAGAATTTAGTTTTCTTATTAAAACCACTGGGATTAATCAAATCAAACCCTGCAATTTCTGTCTTCTATTACACTGATTTAAATTTTGTCTCAAAGGCATAGGAAGATTGGAGTAAGAAGGAATATTTTCTGAGTTTGTTTAATTGCATTTTCATTTACAACTTACTATTGTCAAATGCTCTTAGGCATAGATGCCCCAAAATTAGAATTTATTTCTGAAGTATGCTATGGCATTCATAAGATTGCATCTAAGATGATAATGTGATGTTGATGGTAAGATTTGAAAAAAAATAAGCCCTGGCCTGAAGCCAAAGTGAATGAATTTTTGTATCTCTTAAAATTTCAAACATTCATGAAGAAATTTTTTGTCCCCTCCAATTTTTATGGATGATACATCCAGAAAATTTCAAAAAGTCATATACTGTCTTGTTTTCACAGTGTTGCTCCCCACATTGTACCCTCCTTGGTCCTGTAACCCATGATGTGTTTCATTTCCCAACCTGTTCCCCCTCTGTTCTGCTTCTTCATTTTTGCCTGCACCAAGTTACCAAATCCCTACCTCAATTTCCATACTATAAAGAACTTTCTTTTACCACTGAAAAATACCTGGTTTACAAGACTGATAAAACATCCTAAAACTTATGGATTTTCTGGAACACGTAACGAATATACAGTGCAGCAAATTCCAGACTAAAGACAATTATGTGATGCATAACATTTAGAAAACCTGTCTTCTGGAGCTTAAAGGGTGCTACATTGCTTTGTAGAGGACATCTATTAGTAAAATGTTACTTTCACAGGGTGATAGGGGGAGTTTTCTTAACAATTTCTATTTTATGTGTATAACGATTGTTTTACATGCAATGCTAATGCATCAGATCTTCTTCCCTAAATAGAAATGATGCATATGCATTATGCTGTGCCTATAATGGTTAGTGCAATGAACAGGGATCTGCTCCAAGGCCATGTGACACTGAATGGTTTATGTCAGTGCTGTTTGGGAATAATCCCATATACAAAAGACACTTTTTGGAAAAACGTAGCTGCAGAATTTCAGAATAAAGCTGGAGAGCTCCCCTATGTTGAAGCAAAGCGAACTCTTAGGAGTTCTCTGAGTGCTTTTGTTCAGGCTGAAAAATATGAGGAAAATGAGATACCTTTAAATAAGAAATATTTTATAGTTATGTTTGTTTGATTTTTTTAAAATTTTCTTTTTTAGAGAAAAATATTGGCAACTTAAAAATGAGTGTTAAAATAACCCATCAAGAAGAATATGAGATCAGTCATCACTATATTTCTTGAGATGTCCTGGTACTTCAGGTCTCCTCCCCAGTCCACCAGGATAAGGGGGAAAGAGAGGGGAATTGAGTGAGTAGCTGCCTGGTTTTTTGTCTCCATCTGGGCTTAAAACTACAACAAGAGGAAGAATAGCATTTTAATAACAGTCCACAACTAATTCTCAACCCTCTCCCTTCAACCAACAATTCAACCAACAAACCAAAAAATCCAATGGTTTTTGCATCTCCAAAATTACACTATTATTACTACAAATGAATGAACACAACAAGTGATAAGTGGAAAATTATGAATATTTCCTAGGTATTATACATACATACTCTGTTGGCATTTCATAGTTTCATCATAAGTTGTTATCTTCTGATGTGCTCTACCAAAGCTTTAGAAAAATTCTTTTAGAAAAGGACCATTTATTCACTGATACTTATATTGTATTTCTGCCAGTTCTCTGTTAGCCTTGCAGTAAGGATGGAGGTATTTATGCCACAGTTTCTAAGTTCTTCTGGCAACTTATCAAAGCTGCTTTATTGCTACTGAGCATTGTGAAGTGCGTTTGCATCGTGTTCCTAGCTTTCCATTTCACTCAAGTTTCATTTGCTGATACAACCAAGCTATACACTTACTGCACGTTCAATTTTGGTACTTTTGAATAATGGTGTACATATAGTACAAGGAGATCAAAGAATTATTATGAGGAAAATAGAAGAAATACACTCACCTCCTCCATAGTCCTCATTTTATTAATTTAATCATAGACTAAATGACATTGTCTCTCCATACTAGAAAAGCAGAAAGTCTTAATTCCAGAAATCACTATGAATTATTCACATTTCTACTTGTAACAAATCTTGTTATTCAAATATCAGAAATTGTTTTGTCTTAAAATCTAATTGTAAACAGGAAGTTTAGGATTACAGAATACACACCAATAAAACGACAAAATATAAAGCTATAAATTTGCATAGAAGCATTGTGAATTCCTACTGATGTTTCAAAACTCTACCTAGTCTACCTTGATCTCATACATTATTGGTCGCCAACATTTGGATCTTCAAATGAGTTTTCTAATCCTTGTGAAAGAGAGTGAGGAATTACTGGATTGAAAAGGGGCAGCTGGAGGATTCCCCCTGGGTTTTAAGAGTTTGCAGGATGCAACTTCCTCAGAAATTTCTTCTCTATTTAGTTATTGATTTAGTCTAATTAGCAGCAATCATCACTTCAGTCTGAGATTCCTACATATCCATAGGGAAGGGTAACAACAATAATTGTTTTAAAGTGATGATGTGTAGTGTAAGAGACGATCATTAAAATGTTTAGGGATAGTTATTTTCTAAGAAAAAGTAGATAAATGCTCTATAAAAACAGGACAAATAAAGGTTTTGTTTTTTGTTTATTTATTCTTTTTTTGTCTCAGAATTTAAATGTAAAATGGGGTAAAAAAATAAGACTTAGATTGCTCTCTCTTTTGGCAGTAAAATCAAGATAAGCAGGAATGTTATCTTAAATATTTTAAGCAATAAACCCATGTTTATCTCACTGTAAAAATGTAAGATCTTGCCACAGTTTTCTTCACTCTCTGGCACTCAAAAATGTTAGATTTTATCACACAATGGTGGTGGAAAATTAAAGATTCTTCTTAAATTTTTTTGAAATGCAACGTTACTTTTAAAACAACCTTTAAAAATCTTTATGTTAAAATATGCAGCATGACTTCCTACTTCTCTGGAAATTTATTGCAAATAAAAAAATTGGCCAGCATTTTCAGAGACTTGTGCTGGTCTTCCATAACTACCAGCACTTTAAAGGGTTCTATCTTATTTATATGGATGTCTACGAAAATGCTGCCTAAGCTGCCCGTTATTGAAAATGCTGTGTCCAGAATTTTAACTCACTCTAAGCAATTCAGCATGTCACTCCAGTCTTGAGGGAGAGCCACAGTGCAACTGCTTGTCAAATATCAGATTTACTTTAAAATTGCTTTAATGACTTCTACAGCAACATGCAGTTTTGGATTTACAACCAGGACATAGGAATGGTAGTGGGCATGGGAGAAGTGAGTGAGCAATGTTGTAACAGAAATAGACCAATGTAATAAAGAAGCTTAAATAAAAAAAATCAAAATTAGATGTTTTAAAGAGATATCGATAGTTTTAATCTTTTTACATGGTTAACCCTGAAAGAATTATACTTGAAGAATCCTGAATAGTGTTTCTAAGTATAGTCATAAGCAATCATGTGCCTTTGGTTGAATATCCCAGAATACATTACTCCTCTGCTAGGAAACACTTCAAAACCAGCCATGTTTCCAGAAGAAACGGACAAACGTAAGAAATGGAAAAAATATAAAGAAATGAACCAATATGTAAATGGTTGACCTGTCTTCTTAACAAATCTATATATATATATATGTGTGTGTGTGTGTGTATGTACATATATGTGAACAAATGTACTCATATATATATACATATATATACACATAACAACGTGTAGCAAGCACATTCCTTACAGAACCTACATTTATTGTATTTTTTATTAGTTTTGTAATGTCAGTTCTTCCTCATAATTCTTACTTTTGTTGTCGTTTCACCTCTGTTCCTTTTTCCAGTCACTCCAGTGCTACATATACATTCTGTACGTTATTATCTTTCCTCTTCTTGATGTGCAGACATTAATCCTCTTTCAAGTGAAGGCAATGAGTATTATCTTACTTTCTCAAATACCTTGCACAGAAATATAGTAATTCCTGAGGACTGAACCTCAGATTGTTTTGATTTAATGATAGAATAGAATAAAAAGCATTCTGAGATAATTTTCCATGTTATAATCCTAGCCCATAATTTTTTTGGTCTTACTAATAGTATAAACACACCATCTGAAGATAGAATATTACTTAGCAGAGGTTGTATAATGCATTATATGTAACATATTTTGCATGCATTTCACTAAAGCTCAGCCATAAACTACCACAAAATTGTTGCTGTTTATGTGTATTTGTTGAATTTAGTAATTGATGACTTTTTGCTTTGTTGGTTTGCTGTTGGGCACATATATAAATGCAATGGCACATGCATGACCACAGAGTAGCTGACATACTGTTATCTCATTCTTTAATCTCCCAGTAACTTGCTTTGTTGAACACTGCCTTCCCTCTTGACCCCATTTTGCTATGCAGTGAATGCTAATACACAGTTGAATGGAAGAGTCAGAGGGCAATCAGATACTTAGGAGATGAGAAGCTAGTCAGGCTGACAGGAAAGGGTAACTGCACCAGAACTGTGGTCTGTTCCATGGAATGAAGAAGATAATGGAGAAAGGCAATCAATCAAGTTTATGTTAAGTGTGAGTTTAAAAGTTTTTTGTGTTATATTATATTCAAAATTTTATATTCAAAATTTCAATTCACACCAGCAGCTCAGTGCTCAGCCCATTTTTACTTCATCAGGCTTCAGAAATTCTTTCAACAGCAGTAAGAACAAGCTGTTATCTACTTTAAGGAATATAACCTTCTGTGACACCTATTGCAATTTCAGCTGATGTATCACAGTGCTGTTCGGACTGAGAAACAGAGGTTTAACTAAGCAGCAGAAACAACTTATGCTATTACTAATCTTATACTTTCCCTGATGTTTTTATGATCAGGTGATGCAGAACATGATTTTGATTTGGGTTTTTACTTTATATGTGAGCAGAACAATTATTAAAAGGTTAAAATACTACAGAAATCACAGACCTATCTGTTAAATACACAAATCTTTATTTTGTGAGGAAGGGAACTTTTTTTTTTCCAATAGACTCAAATCCAAACAAAATCTGCCTTTATCATTCTCTCTTACTTTTCTTACTTATATAACTTTCACCACATTTAGCTGGTTTATACAGCTTCCCTTAAGCTTGTTCATGAATAACTTATGAGCCCATTTAGTCTCAATTTCCATATTTTTGTTTTTAATCAGTTGCTTTATCACAGTTGAGGGATGCATTTAGGCTATCTCTTACCACATTCAAACTGTTCCAGTGTGAAGTGTATATATTTCATCACTGTCTCAGTGCAACTTTAATTTAAAAATTAACACAATTTATATCAGTTTGAATGAGATTATACAAGTATTTAAATACTACTATTCTACTAGCTGAAACCTAAGTATTCATTCTAACACTGTCTCCAGTGATGTATAGGTTGTCTCTGCTAAGAGCAGGAAAACCTAGATAAGCAAAATGACTCACTAAAACCAGAGTCTGAGTCAGGATTAGAATGAACACTATAGTTATCATACATTTTTTAAGATTTTATAATCATTAAGACTTATGCTATAGAATCACAGAATTGTAAGAGTTGGAATGAACTTCTGGAGATCATTTAGTCCAACTCCAGTTCCAAGGCAGGGTCACCTGGAGTAGGCTACACAGGAATGCATCCAAGTAGGTTCTGAATGTCTCTGGAGAGGGAGATTCCATGATCTCCCTGGGCAATCCATTCCAGTACTCTGCCACGCTCAGTGTAAAGATGCTCTCCCTCACGTTGAAGTGAAACTTCTTGTTTTAGTTTATGTGTATTGCTCCCTGCTCTACTGTTGGCACAACTGAAAGGAATCTGGCACCATATTCTTGACAGTTGCCTTTGAGATACTGGCCGTGCACAACCCTCCTCAGCCACTGTTGCATTATCTGTGGGCTCCTGGCCACTTCTGAATCTTATGAGGTTTTTCTCATTCAAGAAATCAAGGAATCCCTGTGCACTGCACTAGGGCACTAAAGAGCTCCACTGCTTATCATGCTGGCATGAGAATTGCTTACCTTGCCAACTGCCAAGTCCTTTTTGACCATCATACTAAATGGTGAAGTAAAATGAGAAAAGTACCGAAAGAATAATTATGCGCAGAGTCATTCTGGACTCAGGACATTGTTATAGCACTAGGGCCACTGCCAGTCTGCTCTGCAAAGGGCAGTCTTTGAAGTGTTTATACCAGCCATTAAGCAGTGAATGCAGACCATATTCCTAGGGTTAAGGATTCATTCCTGATCTTCTTGTGTTTGCAGTTATAAAGAGCCAGGAGGACATTACATTAAAACTTACTTTCATTTCAAACCAATTTGATTTCTGTAGTTTGGCATAAAACATTTGTATGAAAACATACATATTGGAATCTAAATTCAGAACAAATAGAATTGTAGAATCATAGACTATCTTGAGCTAGAAGGGACCCACAAGGATCGTTGAAACTCCAACTCTAGGCCCTGCACAGGACACCCCCAAAAATTACACCATGTACCCTAGAGTATTATTCAAATGCTTCTTGAACTCTGTCAGGCTGGTGCTGTGACCATTTCCCTGTGGGTCCTGAGCCAATGCCCAGTCACCCTCTGTGTGAATAGGCTTTTCCTAATATCCAAACTAAACCTCCTCTAACACAGGTTCAGGCCATTCCCTAGGGTTCTGTCACTGTCATCACAGAGAAGAGATCAAAGCCTGCCCCTCTCTTCTGCTCATGAGTAAGTTGCAGATTGCAGTGAGGTGTCCCCTCAGTCTCCCTTTCTCCAAACTGAACAGACCAAGTGACCCAGCCATTCTTCATTTGGCTTCCCCTCCAGATCCTTCACCATTTTTGATGCCCTCCTTTGGACACTATCTAATAGCTTTATACCCTACTTTTCTCCAGAAATAAATGTTAATGAAATGTGCTTAAAGTTGTTGCCAGTGCTGCATCTTCAACACAGTTGTTAATAAAGTATATAACAAAAGTAATTTTTTCTCTTTTTCCTTTTTCCCCCCTAAGATGGGAGCAGAACTATATTATTCTTTGAATCAGTTTTATATTTCCATGTGTCTAGAGTACCAATTGATGAGATTTTAAGATTCGGGTGAGAGACAAAAGAGAAATGTAGGGTGCTTGAGGGCACCAGTAAACCTAAATGTCCTGGAGCAGCAAATCTGGGGCCTTCAATTACACATCCCACCCATGGGCTCAGAAGTCCCATTTCAGCCTGGGTCTTCAGTTATTATCTGAATGACATTTTAGTCTCGGTCATCTCCAGCTGAGCTATAGCAGTACTGTATCCCATGGATCCTGATCTGAAGGTTGTTCTCCTGGCTTGACCTCAGCTCTGTCTCATCACTGTAGTCCTGCCTCAACCTCCCAGGCTGATCTTGGCTCACCACATCAGGCTTGATCTTATGCTCTCTAAGCCTGAAAATTTCTATAAACCTGTGTTTTTCAAGTGTTTGTGATCAGGGTTTTAAATCTAAATTATTTTCCATTGAAATTATTTTGTTTGCTTTTCTGATTTCTTGATCATTTACTTGTAGTGATTTCATGCAGGAACTCTATTCTTTGGCTAGAAGCAAATGGGAGACATGTAAGTGCACACCAGCTATCAGACCAGAAAAGCCTGGAGAATTTAATGGGAGGTTACAAAGTGTTTAGCATGGCAAGGGTGGTGAAGCATGTTCAGACTAAGTAAAGCTGGCAGCATAAATAGCTTTTAAATGGATGTATAACCTTTTTAAAGGTTAGCTATTCATTCTCCCTCTTCCATTTTTATCTGACTGAAATAAAGGCCTCCATAATTCCAGCGAGATGTGAGATACTCTGAGTAATTGACTGAAAATATAAAAGGAGTGTATTCCCGAGTACCAGAAAGACAGACTGGGACCATCTGAAGGTTTTTTTCCTGTGTTTCTTTTTTCAAGACATTGGTTGATTCTCTTTCTCATCCTCTTTCTCATCCTTTTCTTTCACTCTTTCATGTGAGTACTGTATATATTCTTTGACCTTTACTCATCTTCAGTGTTATTCTGACCTCTGTGGCTCTCATACTATCAAATGCTCCAAAAACTTCAACTCTGCTTCATGTCTAAGCAATTAGGTAAAACATTACCTTGTTTTACAAGCATTGTTAGAACTATGAACCTAAAAAAATATATTTTTTTTTCCTGTATCTATAGACATATAAGTATCATTTTTTCAAATCATATGTGTGCAGATGTGTTCTATGCTCTGGACAAGATTTAGGGTTGACTTCTGAATCCTGAGACATCTTGTTGGTGAAGACTGTGGAGAAAATGGCATATCTAGTGAGGCTTTCAAGTCCTTTTTTTCCTTTCACCTTCTACATTTAGCAAGCAAACTTAACAAAATTGCTTCACTTAAGTTTTCAGAGTTCATTTTTGATCTAACAGTTTTCAGGATTAAAATTTTATTGGAAAATATTTTTTTTTCTCCTTGAATTTGATTTGAATTCACATCAATCTATAAGTTCAATTACAGAGGACTTTCAGATCACTACAGATGCTTTCAGGAAAAACAAAGTAATTTTTTCCTCTCACAATGCAAAAGAGACTGAAAATAAAGCTTTTATTTTTTTCTGTTGTTTTGTTTTGTATATATTTTGTTTAATATCATAATTCAGACTTGAAAATATTTTACAAATGCTTAATTAGCAGCAGTTTTTCTCTTCATTATGTTGATTACATATATAATATTTATATTTCTTTGTATGTTCTAATTATGCTGACATTACACTACCTAATAATTTAAAATTTTGCTGGGAAGGAAAGTAGTCCTAAATCTGTATAACAAAGAAATGCAAGGGGTTCATTACTGTTGATTTAGATTTCTGAAAGATGTAACCAGGGAGAACATTTACATAAACATGTATGTGTGCTATGAAAAACTAAAACATTTTAAGGATGTAGTTACTTAATTACAAAATTAGGTTAGACCATGTGAGAACATTAGAGCTAGCAATCTGAAGAAATGAAGGAACAGTCTCACATGATCATTTCCAACTTGACATGATGGGATCTAAATTTACATTACTGAAATAAGTATAAAATTATTATATGAATGCATCATGTGGTATTCTATTGATCTGCTTATTCAAAATAGTTTCATGGATATCATATCCATTACTGACACAGAAGTTAAATTTGACTACAGTTCAAAGCTCAGTTACTGAATCTGAATTTTGTGGTGTTTCGCTTCAAGAGTATTCAGCGATGGTACTAAAATTATGCTATGCCAACACTGATACATGCTAGAAATTACTGAATTTGAGCTTAATGTGATATCCAGCACCACTAATCAACACCTAAACCTTGCATTTTTTGCCATGTTTAATCCTTTTTAGATTTTAATTATTCACTTTCACTACTTTTTCTTCATCCAGAACTATGAAACAACACTGAAGACTATCTTTTCCCTATTGTTTTTTACATAAAAAGATGTAATTTTTACTTTGCATGTATCTGAGACTCATCTTTTTAGGAGATCACTAGGCAGCCTTGATATCCACTTGCTGCAAAACAGATATGAATTTGAATATGTAGGTTCTCAATCACATTTTTAAAGGGTTTAGGCCTGTAGCTCTATGCTGTATTAAATATTTCCTGAGCACTTAAAACTTGTTTTTTTTCATGTGATTATAATTTTTTGAAGACATTTTCTGGAGTTAGGCCTAAGTAAAAATTATAATTATTATTAGGAGAACAGTTTGCTGTAGAAAATTTAGGAAATAGTACAATGGTTAATGGAAGGTTGACAAAATTTTTCAATAAAGTTATTGATCATTGAAATGTTATTATTATGGAGGACTTCCCATGCAGATTTCCAGTCTTAAGGTAGAAATCTTTAATTTAACAATTAAGGATGTACTTTAGGATGAGTTTATCAACTCCATCATTTAGAATATTATCTTTTTAGTTTCTGGAAGAGAAGTTTATCATTACAGCAACAGTTATCTGGTCTTTACCTATGCACAAAGGCAAAGAGCACACAGGATAAATGCACCTTAAAAGAATAAAACCATTATTTTTCAGCTCACAAACACAGTAGTTATGGATATACAAAAGAAAACTAGGATTAATGCAGGAAAGGTTATGTAAGTGAAAAAAAAAAAAAACTTAGCAAAAGAAGAGAAAGACGATTACAGCTCTAGCCATATTTACAGACATTGACCTTTTCTCCATAGAAAAGCAGTATATGTAGAAAATTTTATCTATACTATATATACATACTTTCCTAGGGATTCATCACCATTCATATTGAGTCTTTCACTGTTTAGTCTGTCCTAAACTCTTTCTACATAAAAAAAGCTTCCTTTTTTTTAAGAGTTATTGCTTAAAAAAAGTTAAAGAAATAACTGGTTTTATTGCCTGATGTGAATTCCTGAAATTAATCTTATTCCTATGAAAACTGAGGCAACTTGAAAACTTGGGGGAAAAAAGTCTCCTATGGAATAGTAGGAAATTTTCAAAACAACTTACAATTTTTTAAAAAATAAGTAAGAAAGAAAAGGTACTAAACAATGTTCTTAATGAAAAAAGGCTGATTATATGTGGAATTCAACAAGAATCTTTTTGGGGTCCTATTCTTAATCACAAATTACTGAGAATTGGAATAGTGAGGATCACAGAATGGTTTAGATCATGCATCTACATACACCCCTGCCACAGACATGGATACCTTCCACTAGACCAGGTTGCACAGAGCCCCATTCAGCCTGACCTTGAACACCTCCCTCCATAGGGCAGCCACAACTTCTCTAGGCACTGTTCTGATATTAACTCATTATAAACGCACAGCTTTCTCAAGTTGTCTATTGTTGGCTGGTGTGTAAAAATGTAGCAATCTCAGTGTTCTCTGATACAGTTTGTTTATATATATTACATTTAATGTAAGATGATACCTTGTTTTTTCATCAGCAGCCAAATGCAAGTTTTCATCAAATGAATTCCATAAATGCTATTAGAGATGCCTTTAATAAAATCTAAATACATAAAAATCACAATTTCATGTGACATTATTTTATTTAATCTCCAGAGTATTTATATCTTTAAGAATGTAACAAAAATGCATAATCTTATATCTTATATAGGTAACTGCTAGTTACTTTGTTCCTATAATCAGAAAATAAAGTGCAATATTGAGTGGCAATCAGTCTACGATAGCCTGTCTACAATGACAACTTTTATGAATGGTTTACCTGTAGGTGATTGATAATTGCAGAGTGCTATCATTCTATTTATCTTTACTTTGTGCAATAAATTTGTTCTGCCTATAACTGTATGTCCTGGTTTACAATTCAAAATGTATTCTATCACCATCTGTTGAAACAAGAGAAGGGCTGACCCTTATCTCTGTGGGAGATATCTTCTGTTAATGGGCCATTAAACCCCACTGCCTGACTGATAAGATTACATCACCCCATTGGGAGATGCTCCAGCCACGGGGAGGAGCCATGCCTTTCCCACCTAAATAAAAACCGAGATTTAGAACACCAAAGTGGCCTTTTACCCTGGATTCCAGAGGAGAAAACCAGGCTTTTCCACATCATCGCTGGACCTTTGGAGGAAAACTGCACCTTCTAGAGAAGCACTGCTTCAACAGAACCACATCTGTCATCCAGGAGGACTGCAGCCACCATTTAATTGGACTGCACCAACACCCTGATTAACAGAGTGTCAGGTTGTATTCTGACTCTGTCAGTGGTCTTATTTTGTATTATTGCATGTATTCTATTTTTTCCTATTAAAATTGTATTACTGACTTGAAGTTTCACTGGTTTTGCTTTTTCAAACCAGCACACTGTACAAATACTTAGGATTGCAACATTTAGTATTCCAGAGAGGTGTAAACCAAGACCAGCTATTTAATTAATGGTTAGTGCTTTTCTGAACAGCTGAATACCATATTGTTACTTGGCCATCAAAATTCATTCACTTCATTCTGTTCTTGATTTATGTCTCAGTCTTTCACCATGGCGAAAAGTTCCCCTGGTCAAATCAGAAATGGAATTGGTACACTGAGAGGTTAATTTCTTCATAAGAAGATTAGTATGGGGAAATGTAAGCAAAATCATTAATGTATAAAAAGTATAAATTTATAGCAAATTATTGAAAAAAATCTGTTGCAAGTTTTCATCTTATGTTGTTGTATCACTGTTATGTTGGTGAAAACAAAAATTATGCATCTGAGTTTAATGGGAAACTTACAAAACACTGTGTCAGTTTAGTTGTTTGAAATGTCCTAAGAACTCCAGCAGCTAAGAATTTTAATTGCAATTATTGACATCATTACTAACCAAAACAATGATATAATTTTCCCAGGCCTTCAGTTTGTCACACAGTTATAGTAATTTTTATCCTGTGATCATCCAAAAGTCTCAGTGATAGCCCTAACATGCATAATACAGTGTATATACAAATATAAATATTTGTTAAAAAATATGTGTAAATAGACCATAGTGTAGTGGTGATGAATTATAAAAAGTTATCTTAATAATTTTCTGTAACCACATCAGCCATACAGCCTAGGGCTGAGATGACACTTTTTCCAATTCCCTATGGCCTTATTGCCTATGGATGCTAGTAAACATACAAATCCCGGACTCTCAGCTAGTCTATTGATTCTGGATATAAATACTCTCAGCAGTCACAAAGTAGATGCATTATGAGTCTTTGCATTCTGGCATGGCCTCATTTTACTTATGATCACCTTGACATGTATAGCTGCAGCTAAATTTTAATAGCCTAGATTGACTCCTGGAAGGGAACCAAAGGAACAAACCTCATATAAAAAGTCAAGAATTTATTAGTAGTCAATCAAAATCTTAATTGGCTATTTATGTATGCATAAGTACATAATTTATGTAGATAAAATTATCACAGAAAAAGAAGGAAAATATAAGACATTATAACAGGAAAGGGATAGTCTCAATAGCACTAATGCTACAACATTATACACAAAACTTCTAGTATCTACTTTTTTTTCACTGTTGTGCTCACTCTTCTAAAATTCTTTCATGAACTTAGGTCAACACTTAGAGTCTTCAAGAAGATGTAATGAGTTGTAATAAATCACCAGCATATTGAGTCCTTCTCAGAACAGATGCAAGAATTACAATGAAATTTTCCTTTTCCTTACAGTAACATCTTCTGGGACTATTTTTATATATATTTTTTAACATGCTCTGCCTGTTGCTTGCTCCTCAGTGGGTTGCACTTCCACCTAACATGCGCATAAATTGTGAATGGTGTGTTCCTACATATATTGGATACTTTTTCTTTGTTGTCTTTGTTGCCACTAAAATCTTAGTTACCACTCTCCCTAGGCTGGATTCCTTTAGTGACCTGTAATTGACCCCTAGTCTGTTGTTCAATAATACAAGAGCCCTGAGGCCTCGTATTATTCCATGCCTGTGCTTTGAAGGTCTTTGCTGTCATCATATGCCTGCACTCTTTAAGTTGCAATTTTATTCTATGATTGTAGGCAATTCATGCTACAGAGAATAACCACATTGTATTGGTATTATTTTGAAATCTATGTTTAAATTATCATATGTTTGTAATGGAACAATAAAAAGTAAACAAAAAGAAATAATGCAATATTCAGTGGCTAAAACAAAGCTCCAGGCAAGCCCAGGCCAGCCCAAATTCAGACAAAGTCTGACAGCTCTTAATCTCGAAGCTTCCAGGAGTTAGCACAAAGCTTATCACCACAATAGCAAGCTTTTCTTTGTTAATCCAGTAGATTATAATACATTTTCCCTATAGACCTTACACATTTTTTTACCAATTCTGCTTATCAGGATAAATGGATACAATCCGAAACTCTTGTGACTAATACCTGTAATCATTAACAAATTCAAGTGTTCCATGCAGACATTATTTTAAGTTACATGAAGTTTTAAGTTACATGAAGTTCACCTTGTGTCACCACTACTTAGATATCAGAAGTGTTTATTTTGCACTTTGACAGAACAGATGATAGAGATCAACACTTATACGTACTGCTCACCTAGATGAATATCATCACCTCAAACCCCTGTTTAAAGGAAACATTCTTGTTCAGATTGCCTGATCCTTTTGTCCATCTGATTTTCACAGGTGAGTAACACATTTTTCAGGAAAAGGATTCCAGAAATGTCATGCTACTATGGTGAAATCTCTTTGGTCTTTCCTTTTTAGATAATTTTCACTTCTTAGTAATTCAGTCTTCTCTCAAAGAATTTCACTTTCACTTCTCAAAAAATATTCCTTTTCATTCAATTCACTGTAAAACAGAAGTGTCTTCTCTTGACTTATTAAAATTATTACCCTTTTCACTGATGTCAAATGCAGACTGCAGCTTTGGCTTGTACACCTCCTGTCACAGGTGCATCCCTAAAAAGAAATTACCCAGAAACAGAGTATTATAATAAGGTGGTTTTACTACCATAAGGGATTCTAATTTTTGTTTTGAATCCAGTTATTCTAAGTCTTCCTCATATTTATTTTTCAATATAAAACTTTTTGATTCATGCCTTTCCAAATCTTCAGGAAGCACTGTAAAGTATGTTGAGATACTTAAGGAAGTCTCAGTGGCACCTAAAAGAAATAAAGATGAGAAGAGACTAGAGTATATTGGAGTATATTTATATATTGAAAAATAAATATTTAAAAATTTATATATGTATATATTTATATATTTTTTATATTTTTATATCTATATTGTGAAATTTTAGGTATGGGCTCTGATTAACATTGTGAATTTAACTTTTCTTCCTATGCCTCTGGGCATAGAAACATCTAGAAGGATTAACATGTCATTAAACTCAGATTTTGCAAGTGAAGACACTGGCCTTAGCCTTTTCTCGTGAAGGAGCTTACTGCATTTCATTTATGTCGTCTGAAAGTTAAAGATGTAGAGTATGGGCTGGTATAGCAAAATCTTCATTTTTCCTGGTTGTTGAATTTTGCATCCTTCCTTCAAATGGAGTTCTCCATTTTTAGTCCTACTTTGCTCAGGATGAGTGTTCTACACAGAATACACAGACAATGAATAACAACTATAGGATTTTTAAGTTCCCTGAAGGATCCAGATGCCAAAGATTACCTAAACAAATGAAGCATTTACCTTTTCATTATTCCTTACGCTGAAGAAACAATTCCATATATATTTCAGCATAGTCCTTCTCATTGGCTTTGATGAAGGTTATCTTTTCACAGGGTCTCTTGAAAGGAAACTGCTTCTNACTATTGCTTAGAGTAATAGTATGCATATTTGTTTTAGTCATTACTACAATATCATTAATCATGGCAATTAATACATCCTTTTTCCACCCACTAAATTATGAAAAACAATGCTATCCACTCCCTTATTTTAATATTTTTAAAAAGAAATTTAGTCAAACAAATTATATCTATATGACTAATAAAATAGAAATACTTTTAAAATATTTTGGAATACCTCATTCTATATTCTATTACATGGGAAAACAAAGTGAATTTATTTAAGTCCACATATCATGCTTTAAGACTTGGTTATCTATCCATCTAAGCTGTATAAATGAAGAGTTCATTGCCAGGACAGTGTGCAAAAACCTTCTCTTCATTTGGAAGCAGGTTAGAATTTCTAATGAGCACTAATTATCAGCAGCCCCTGGAATAAATATTAACATACCATAAAAATACATGAACCAAAGTAAAATTCTCAATACCATGGCTCAGATTTTAATGGTATTCCCAAGTCTATTTATTTTGAAACTGATAATGCAGTTAATGAATGATTACAAAGGGTTGAAGTAGAAAAGAGTTTCAACCTTGAAAAAGAATGAAACTATCCAAAATTTGCATATTTTGAGTATGTGGGAGGAAGGGAAAGAAAAAGTACTGGATTTAAAGAATTGAGTAAAGAAGGAGTAGGAAGAGATAAATGTAGAATGAGTCCCAGTTATGCAATGTTTTCTTCAAACATGTTTTATTCAAAAGGAAATGCAGCAGCAAAGTAATAACAAAAACCTCTCTAGGAGCTGAGGGGAATATGAGCAAACATAGTTGTTGATACCTCTGAAACCCTTAGCTAGGAAAAAAGAATATCCTGGAATGAGTCAATAACATACATATGAACTGAGGTGAATAAAAAAGAACATTAAGCTCAGCCTGTTTAATCAATCTTAACAGAAACTTACATGAAACGGAAACTGTGTAAAGGATGTCATCTCTTTAAAGAATGCTATCTCTTGAAATTAGATTATGCAGTTGAAACTCTAATTTTCATTTCAAAAACAAAGCAATCTAAACTGTTCTACTATGATCTCTAGTATTTCTGGGAATGATCAAAAATATATGATGAATCTGGCAAATAAAAACAGTTAGAAGCAACAGAAAACCAAAAAGTACACTTCACTTCATTTCTGAATAACTCAATTATTCGCTTGATGAAAATAAGTTGTAATTCAGCACTGGTGAGGTCATACTGTGTTCAGTTGTTTTGTCTGTTTCTAAATTCTTTAGTTTTCTGGGTTTTTTTTTTTTTCCCATGAAAGATACTTTATTGTTTGCATTATTTAGGTACAGAGATAAGCCTAATTCATGATCTTTTAACTGATTTTTCATTCTGTGGGTACAAAATTGAATATAATTTTTTCCTTAATTATGTTTTTGATTCTTTTAAAATAGAAGCATTTAATAAATTTTATGCTTTACAGACATATAGCTTTGTGTATCCATCTAAACTTAATTTTTACTACTCCCACAAAGGCCCCAAAAGAAAACTTCTCTACAATTAATAAAGTGCTTCTAACATTTGTTTCAATCTTTAAAAAATTCAGCCATTTTAAAACAAAAACCGATAAGGTGATGATTAACATTAACATTTTTTCACATTTATTAGAAAACACATATATTTTTCAATAATTATAAATACCCACATTTTTTTTCTTGAGAAAATGAGAACATGTTACTGGAAACAATGAAATGCAAAAGATAGGGAAGAGAACAGAAGNGGTTATCTTTTCACAGGGTCTCTTGAAAGGAAACTGCTTCCTATAAAGTCCTATCCATCCTTAGAATATTGTCTTCTCTAAAAGAGCCGCAGGCTGATACAAGTAATGATATAAAAGGTACGTTTTTTCAGTTAAAAAATATAAAATGCAGGATTAACAAGATTTAGTTTAGGTTTAAATAAACTTTTTAAAAATATTCAATTCAGTAGAATAGACTGGAAAAAATGTGGTTTTTCTGTAAGAAATTTGTAAAAAAAAAGGTCTGTAACTTTTGAAAGTTTGGGGGTTTTTTCTCAAGTAAATATTTGGAAAATTAAAAGCAGGTTTTTGTCAAATTTAATTTGGCAAAATAAATTGTCTGGAAGTGATGGAGGATTTATAAGTTTCACTTTTTCTTCAAAGACAGGAAAAATGGATGAGAAAGCAGCAAATTAAATAATATGTAGGTAATAAATATTAATAGATACATATATTAATAAATACACATATCAAATATATTATTAAAATTCTTTAAAATACTATTGCTTAGAGTAATAGTATGCATATTTGTTTTAGTCATTACTACAATATCATTAATCATGGCAATTAATACATACTTTTTCCACCCACTAAATTATGAAAAACAATGCTATCCACTCCCTTATTTTAATATTTTTAAAAAGAAATTTAGTCAAACAAATTATATCTATATGACTAATAAAATAGAAATACTTTTAAAATATTTTGGAATACCTCATTCTATATTCTATTACATGGGAAAACAAAGTGAATTTATTTAAGTCCACATATCATGCTTTAAGACTTGGTTATCTATCCATCTAAGCTGTATAAATGAAGAGTTCATTGCCAGGACAGTGTGCAAAAACCTTCTCTTCATTTGGAAGCAGGTTAGAATTTCTAATGAGCACTAATTATCAGCAGCCCCTGGAATAAATATTAACATACCATAAAAATACATGAACCAAAGTAAAATTCTCAATACCATGGCTCAGATTTTAATGGTATTCCCAAGTCTATTTATTTTGAAACTGATAATGCAGTTAATGAATGATTACAAAGGGTTGAAGTAGAAAAGAGTTTCAACCTTGAAAAAGAATGAAACTATCCAAAATTTGCATATTTTGAGTATGTGGGAGGAAGTGAAAGAAAAAGTACTGGATTTAAAGAATTGAGTAAAGAAGGAGTAGGAAGAGATAAATGTAGAATGAGTCCCAGTTATGCAATGTTTTCTTCAAACATGTTTTATTCAAAAGGAAATGCAGCAGCAAAGTAATAACAAAAACCTCTCTAGGAGCTGAGGGGAATATGAGCAAACATAGTTGTTGATACCTCTGAAACCCTTAGCTAGGAAAAAAGAATATCCTGGAATGAGTCAATAACATACATATGAACTGAGGTGAATAAAAAAGAACATTAAGCTCAGCCTGTTTAATCAATCTTAACAGAAACTTACATGAAACGGAAACTGTGCAAAGGATGTCATCTCTTTAAAGAATGCTATCTCTTGAAATTAGATTATGCAGTTGAAACTCTAATTTTCATTTCAAAAACAAAGCAATCTAAACTGTTCTACTATGATCTCTAGTATTTCTGGGAATAATCAAAAATATATGATGAATCTGGCAAATAAAAACAGTTAGAAGCAACAGAAAACCAAAAAGTACACTTCACTTCATTTCTGAATAACTCAATTATTCGCTTGATGAAAATAAGTTGTAATTCAGCACTGGTGAGGTCATACTGTGTTCAGTTGTTTTGTCTGTTTCTAAATTCTTTAGTTTTCTGGGTTTTTTTTTTTTTCCCATGAAAGATACTTTATTGTTTGCATTATTTAGGTACAGAGATAAGCCTAATTCATGATCTTTTAACTGATTTTTCATTCTGTGGGTACAAAATTGAATATAATTTTTTCCTTAATTATGTTTTTGATTCTTTTAAAATAGAAGCATTTAATAAATTTTATGCTTTACAGACATATAGCTTTGTGTATCCATCTAAACTTAATTTTTACTACTCCCACAAAGGCCCCAAAAGAAAACTTCTCTACAATTAATAAAGTGCTTCTAACATTTGTTTCAATCTTTAAAAAATTCAGCCATTTTAAAACAAAAACCGATAAGGTGATGATTAACATTAACATTTTTTCACATTTATTAGAAAACACATATATTTTTCAATAATTATAAATACCCACATTTTTTTTCTTGAGAAAATGAGAACATGTTACTGGAAACAATGAAATGCAAAAGATAGGGAAGAGAACAGAAGTAATCTAATAGTAAGAGCACAACAGTAAAAAGAGGATGGTCTCTGAATATCTGTTTAGGCAGTTTTGTTTAATTCTGTTGTTGTTGGTTTAGTTTATGAAACACCTAAACTTCCATTTAGTTTGGGTAAGTGGGCTTTGTTTGCTTTTTTTTTTTTTTTTTAAATCAAAGTTGGACACTGATGACCCCAAAACACCTGGGATGTGGGTCATAGTTTCTGCTTAGATTTGGCCATTTGAATTTCTTTATTAAAAGTTGAATGTAACAGAATCAAAACTGATTTCTGCTATTTGACTCTGTTGTTGATACAAATTTCTGAACAGTCATTCAAACTGTAATTGTAAAGTTATGAAAATAACCTTGAAAAAGTGGAAAATAAATAGTAAAAGTATCTAGCACATGAAGATAGGAAAATGAAAATGACCTAAAGAAAAGTAAATTGAAATCACACTAAGCACTAAGTTTAACATAAATATCTGTTTTATTAAAATTGCATAGTGCTTTTTAATTTTATTTTTTTAAATTTATTGACATATGAAGACTTATTGGGAAATCTGTCCTTATACAAAGAGCTTCTCCTGAATTTAATTTAAACAGTGTTGCAATAACTTTTGTGATTTATAATTCTAATTGGCATTAATATTATCCCCCTTAGGATTTTGAACACTAAAGTGTATCCACTTTTTCTATTAATTATTAAATCCCATAAACAAACCCATTTTCAAATAAAAAGCTCTTTCCTTATAGACTTTCACATTAAAATGCTTAGCTGCATCTTTTATTGCAAATAAACTTCTTTAAATATAGGGGTTTTATAAAAATAAATATCCCTGAGATTAAATACGATTGGTAATTGGTTCATTATCTAGAATGATTCTTAAAGTGTTTTAAAATGTATAATCCCTATTGAAAGGACTAAAATAATTGCACATATAATGCTAGCCAATTTTTATTGTATAATCATTGAGCTTTTTTCCCTATGAATACTCAGTTAAAAATCATTGTAATTAAAGAGGGAATAATTTGCATTATGCAATACTTCAGAAAGCATATTCAAACCGAAACATTTCTGCTTTTTTTGGAAGTATTCTGAAGTATGGCTCAGAAAAGTTTCCTCATCACCTTAAGTGGCAGACAGCATGTGGAAAATTTCAAGGTACACAACAGATGAAAAAGAGCTACAGAAATTATCATCAAGTGAAATTTTAATGAAAAACTATACATTATCTACCCTGTATTCTTATCTTAACAAAGGCACTTGTAGAAAAATATCTATAGTGAATGTTTGTTCTTACTATTACATGGTGGTCATAGTGCCACCATGGTGCACTCGAATTTTGAGCTAAGAGCATAGCAATAACTCAAGTAAATATTGCAATGGGTTTTGGTAAATGAAAATTTCCAATGCATGCGTATCATTTGTAAAAACAAGATTTCATTTTCCCAGCAGCTATTTCTGAGAACAGCTGCTCTACAATATATATACTTGATTGTACTGCACAGTGCAGTTCAGTCACTTGAAAATGATATCAACAGATGTTCTCAACATAGTGCTTTTTTTTTAATGCAAGTTGCTAATTGCTTTTGTTCAACAGGAAAGTTTAAAGTTCCAGCTAACATTGGAAACTATTTCTTGAAATCATCTGGTCCATCACTTTGCTCAAACAAGATTAAATTCAAAGTTGTATCATGTTGTTCAGGGCCTTGCTGTTCCCTCTCATTATATCTCTTGTGTAAGTCCCCAACAGTCTCAGCATATGCATCTCCTTCACAGCAAGATGAGTATCTTAAGACTGGTTTTCCGATGGCTATAGCAAGACTTTGTATACTCTGATCTCTGCGTCACTTCACCTGTGTGACATTTTAATTAAGGTGCCTGGAGCCCAGTCTGGATCATGAGCAAAAGACAAAAACCAAGAAACAAAGCTAATTATGAATACTGGCAATAATATACTTTATGTAATCCTTCATGTGAAGAATTCACTGGATAACTAAGTTGCATTTAAGGAACACCCAGTCTTAGTTACAGAGTTTTTGAAAATTTGCAAGAACTGTTCCAGGCTGGCTCAGGATTCATTCTTTCCTCAATCAGCAAAGGCACACTGGAAATTAAAAGTTGAGTCTCACTTTCCCTTAAACTATATCTGCCTTATATTCTATCTGATAGTTATTTCTTATAAATTATTTACATGATCTTTTCTATTTTATACATACTGAGGACATAAAGAGATGTCTCCAAGGGCACAATATATTCTCACACATTAATCACAATTACTGTGTACCTTGAAATAAATGAAGAAATTTCTATGATGGTTGACAGTATAATGGGGGAAAGAATTGTCATAATTTTTACAGTTGCACTTTAAAAAGAGCTTTCCTGTTTGGTTAAGGTACCTAACATGAAGATCCTGTTTTACAGCATAGCACGGTAATCATGATCAGAATTCAGTATTTATCTTATTTTTTGAGGCAGAAGAGTTACTAGTGACAAGAACTATAAAATGATCCATAACTGGACATCATCTGTACCAGCATAAAAATGGAGGATGGCTATATGAGGACCTATATGAGTCTTGCTTTCAAATTCATCACCTTGCTCTTGCTAGAAACCCATGGGAACATATGGGAACCCGGACACCTTATGGGGTTGAACAATGCCAAGTGCAAAGTGCTGCTGTTGGAAATGATTTAGAACATTTGTGATTCACTGAGTTCTGTACACATGTTGAGCAGTTCTGTCACTTCCACTGAAAATGCTGCTCTTTTGGAAGGAAGCTCTTCCTCTTTGTTTCTTTCCTTAGTCTTTATTCCGACCTGCTGACAACATAGTTGCTATCTTATTTTGACATATTATTTGTTAATCAGGCTTCTAAGATGGAACTTCTCTGCCAGATATTCCCTTGTTCTCAAAATACTTAGTTTCTCAGACAAGGGCTATATCTTTCTTTAAGGAATGCATTAATAGTTTGAATGCTAGCTGCACCAGTTTTCTTTCTTTTCTGATATCAAAAACTAGTATTAAAATGCAAAAAAGCTGTATTTGAACTGAAGTGCATGGAAGTCAGGGGTAGGTGGTATTTTTCTTTTTTTTTTTTTTTTATTTCTCATATAACAAGACAGTTGATAAAATGGAAGGGGGGGGGAAATAAGGTTTCCCTCATGCAATATCCCTCATATACGTAACCATCATGTCTCTCACTCTTGCATCTAGTAGTAAAAAGACATACTCTCCTCTTAGCTAGAAATGGAATTCTATGTTTTACCATTCCAAAAACTGTACTTCTAGGGAAAATAAGCAATGCAGTTGAAAAATATTAAATTTTAATCCCTACTTACACTCTGGGGACTAATGTAGAGAATTATGTCATCGCAGAAAAAAAGATGTTTTGCAACTTTTGCAGATAATGCCCTCAACAGATAGCTCCTTCCTGAGGCATGCTTAAGAGAATTGTAAAGCTTATTTCCCACTTTTTAATTGCTTAAAATTTCTATGATCATTCCTGGAAGTTTGTATCATAACACTGGATCTTTTGAGCTCAATCAATTTCTTTTTTTGAAAGCCAAACTGCTTTTATTGAAGAAGAAGAGATGCAGCAATACTAATTTCATCTAGCAGATGAGATAATTCAGCTATTCTCATATGCACAAAGGCTGTTTCTAAAATATTCTGAAATTGTTGTATCTTGTAATTCACGCTTGATGTGTGATGTGAAAGTGTATTGCTTTTGTGTGGCAAAGTTTTGGTAGTGGGGGAGCCACAGAGGTGATTCTGTGAGCAGCTGATAGAACCTTCTGCCATATCCCACAGACCCCATGCCAAACGGCTTGGAGATGGACCTTCTTAACCAAGGCTGAGAAAAACAGCGACACGTGGCAGCACCTCTGGGATAGTCCATTTAAGAAGAGAATGTGGGAAAGTTCCTGTGAAAAGCGATTGCAGACAGAGAACAGAGTGCCACTGTACAAGAAAAACATCCCTGAAGACACCAGGGTCAGCAAGGAAGGAATAGGAAGAGGTGCCCCAGTGCTGTATATGAGGTTCTCCTGCAGCCTGTGTTGAAGACAATAATGAGGCAGATGCAGGTTCCCTGGCAGCCCATGGAGGTCCATGGTGAAGTAGGGATCCACCTGCACCCTGTACAGCACCCCACACCAGAACAGCTGCATGACCAAAGGCAGCTGTGACCCCATGGGAAGCCAGTGATGAATCAAGGTCCTGGCAAGACACGTGAACCTGTGCAGGGACGAGCCTATGATGAGTTTGCTGGCAGAACTTGTGACCCTGTGGGACACCCACACTGAAGCAATCTGTTCACGATGCACAGTGTCCAGTGGAAGGGACCCACGTTGGAGCAGTTTGCGAAGAACTGCAGGTCCTGGAAAGGACTCATGTTGGAGAAGTTCAGAGAGGACTGTTTCCCTTGGGAGGAGCCCTATTCTGGAGTAGGTGGAGAGTGTGAGGAGTCCTCCCACTGAGGAGGAAGGAGCAGCAGAAACGTGATGAACTATCTGCAACCCCCATTCCCTGTCCCTGTGCACCACTGTGAGGGAGGAGACAGAGAATGAAGGAGTAAAGTCCAGGATAAAGGCAGGGGTGGAGCAAGGTGTTTTTAAGATGTAGTTTTATTTCTTCTTGTCCTACCCTTGTTTGATTGTTAATAAATTAAACTAATTTCCTCGAGGTATGTCCATTTGCTTGTGACAGTAACTTCTGAGGGATCTTCCTGCCCTTATCTCAACCCCAGAGTTGTGCATTATATTTTCTCTCCCTGTTCAGCTGAAAAGAGAGAGTAATATGTAGACTCCTGGCATCCAGGCAGAGTCAACCCATCACAGAGAGGTGTTTCAAAGGTTCAATATGAGTTGAACTGCAAGGGGTAATCTATGGCTTTGTCAAGAGTCAGCTGTGTGAACAGGTTCAACTTGTATGAATAAATTTTATATCACACTGCAACAAAATGTACCTTGTAATTTGTATTACAAGCCTACCAGAAACAATATTGCTTTTCCTGTTATTGCAAATGACTCACTAACAGCTTAGTGTTATGAAACCTTAACATTAATACAGAAAATCTTTATGCTTTTGAACTGCCACATAGCTCGAAAGAGCATTACATATAAAGACAACTTGTTTTCTTTTTAAGAAACGCTGACCAAGGACGTCAACATGAGCAGCTTTTCAGCCTCTTGAGCAGCATTCTTGCCAGTCAAGACTATCAGCTGTTGTGCAACCTACTATTTTCCTTTGTATTTCTCCAGACATTCTGTTATGGTAATCTCTTCAAAACAGTTGCTAACAGTCAGAATATTGCTGTCCTAATTGTGTAAAGATTAATAAATGGTTTGGGGTCTGCTTGTGTTCCCTTTTTTTAAATCCATTTCGTTGTTGCTTGTTGTTTTACATGTTAGTTACAGATTGTCTTCAGGTCTTTTTGTTCTCTGCCTGCATGACACGAAATACTGTGGAGAGCAGTGGGAGCTTGGCTTTTGAAGAGTTTGTACGTGAACAGGAAAAAAGAAACAAACACTACAAACAGGCAGCCTTTTTGGACATATAGACCAGATCTACTATATAAAAAGCAGATGGTTTCATTAGATTCTGGTTTGAGTTCTAATAGTACTGTCAGTTTAGTGAAAATAAAAAGCTTTATTTTGATAAGTTTATGATGAAAAATCATATACCCTTATATTTTTTCTTTTTTCTTAAAAAATGGTGATTTATCTTAGAAATAACTTCTATTCATCAGCCTCTGAGTGTCTGTCCTCAATTTTTTCCTTAGAACTTCCTGTGTTTAAAATTATGATGGAGGATCTTTGTCTGCTACTTATTAATCAGAGACTATAGCATATCTCATTATTATTGTCTCCAATAGAAAATATAAATTCCTTGAAGTTCTTTTACTGGATTTGATATGTTTCCATAGAGTTTACAAGTAGTGTGTTTGATAAATGCATGTCCATTTTTATTATCTAGTAAGGGGACCAACTAGGAGGCACAAGCCAGATGATACATGATTTGTGAATTGAGAGTTCTTATAAGATAAAAATCATCCTACAAAGTAATTAAAGAAATAAACAAGGCAAGTGAAGAATAAGGAGAATCTACTTAGTCACAAATAAAGGATACTTTTATCTGCCCTTATTGATGGATGCCATATTAAAATATAATATTTTTATTATTTTCATTTTAGGTAAGACTATGCTGCCTTTAAATATAATGGCCCTCTTCTCTGTCCTCCTCTCTTCTCTCCTGCTGTGTGGGGGTATAGAGTGCTTCACATTAATTTCCAGTTTGCATACCTGACAAAACATAGAAGTATTGAGAACTAAATGATACTGCAAGAATAGTGGAGAAGAAGGCAGTCTTGCCTTCTATGAAATCAGGAAAGACTTACTGAATTAAAGTGCATAGGATCAAGATGCCAAAGTTGTTGTAGGAGATGGCTGGAGGGGTGGTCTCAGTGAGCAGAGACTGGGGCTGCCCATGTTGGATATACCAGGCTCCAGCTGGCTCCAATGGACCCACCAGAGGGCACGGCTGATGGTGGTGCCTCACTGAAAATGTATTTAGAACGAATAAAAATGCCATGAAGAGAGATGAGGTTGGAACAGAAAAAGTGAGAAAGAGCAGAACTAAGACCAAAGCCTGAAGAGAAGGAGGCATTCCATGGAAGAAGGTATTTTCCCTGCTGCCTGTGCATAATCCAACCAGCTCTGGGTAAAAGTGTGAGGAGGAAGGAGCAGAAGAGAGCAGATGTTATGAACTGACCACAACCCCCATTTCCCATCTTGCCCTGAACTGCTCTGGTGGTGAGGAGATTGAGGTAAATCCCTTTCCTCTCCGGTCCCTCTGGCTAACTCTGGACCAGAGATGGGTGGGAAATCCTCATAGACAAAGGCAAAAAAACCAAAGGAAGCTCTTTTTTCCCATGGGATAATATGGCCCACAGTTTATTATACCAAAAACGTGGCAAAAGGAGAAAGACAGAGAGCAGGAAGATGGCGGGCGCTTTTAACGTCAGGGAAAGGGGCGGGGAGGAACAGACCCGCGGCCAATGGGACACCACCGAAGGGGAGGGGCTAAGGGGGGACTCTACCATGCCACAACTTGGGGGGGGGGGGGGGGGAGAATGGGATAAACCATTCAGTGCAAATACAAAACCATTTCTTAGTGCAATGCAGGAGAGAGAGGAATTGGGGATGAAGATGTGAAGCTGAGTTAGGGAATAGGGGAAAGAAAGGTGTTTAATGCTTGTGCTTTTGTTTCTCACTATCCATATCTTGCTTAATGGGCAATAAACGAATTTTTCCCAGACTGAGCGTGTTTTGTCAATTATGATGATTGGTAAGTGATCTCTCTGTCTTCATTTCAAGCTATGAGCTTTCTTGTTCCTGTGTTTTTCTTGTTTTCTTCACTATTGCCTCTGGCTTTTATATTCCCAAGTAACTATTACATGTGAAGAACCCTTGTTTTCCTGGAAAAGGCTAAATAACTGTCCGCTGATATGAAGAAGCAGATGAATTAGTTTGCTTTGCTTGCATATTCAGATTTTGCTTTGCTTATTAAAAAGTCTTTAAACCCACCAGTTTTCTCACTTTTACCCTCCTGATTTTCTCCTCTGTCCCACTACTGGGGAGTGGGATGCTGTGTATATCTATTAAACCTGTTCTGGTTTAAGACACAACATCACCATATTCTGTCAGATAAGTCCCAGCTTCAGCCCTTCTAACAAAAATATAGTCTGTAGAAACTAACTTTAACATAGACTCTAAAACAAGAGGAATATGTGGTTGTGTTACTTTGAAAGAAGCTTAGACATGTCCATAAGATAAAGTCATTCCTTCCTGTAGGACAAAAGCTGATTTGAAATCTGCTGACTTGCTGCAGCACCAGGTTGCAATTCAGTATGCCAACTCCTCCTCATTAATTATCTGTCTTTATTGCCAATTTTTAAAGTCCAACAAGAAATCCTGTTCTTTGTATTTTATAAAAAAGAGCTCATACCAATTTGTGAAAAAAAAAAAAAATTCTTTGTGCAGTTTACTATGAAAGGGAGAAAAAACAAAAGAAAGAAATTTTAAGAAAAAAAGAAAATCAAAGCCAGACAAAAACAGGAAGGATTTTTTTTTTCTGATAACCCAAGGGGAAGTTAAAGGAAAAAAGTGTTTGAAGTCTATTTAAGATACAATTCTATAGTAGAATTGGATACCAAAATCTTTGAGTCATAATGAAAGTTCCATTGCATTTTAAGTATGTCTCTGGCTACCCCAAAATCACAATGCACATATTCAGTACAGAAAGCTCATGGCAGAATATGACATGAATTCAATTTACATAGATTGTGTCCTGTGGTCTTTTTCATTACTCAAGAGCCTCAGGATGCTTTTGCTGCTATTTGTATTCACCTGTGCTAATAAAATTCCCTGTGGTGAAATTTTTGTTACAAAGTATGGTAATTTTCCAAGTGAAAAAAAAGATCTTATTAAGCTATATATTGCTGTTAGTAATGTGACTTTTACTGCAGGTGTCAGAATGACTCTGGAAACTATTCAATGAATCAGGCCCCAAAGGAAAATGTGAAGTACCACTGAATTATTGCTGTCAAAACTAACAGAGGCTTTACATTACAGTGAGAGTATATGTCATTTAAAAAAAAAAAAAAAAAAAAGAAAAAAAGAAACAAAGAAACAAAGAAACAAAGAAATTGTATCAGACAGAGAAAAGAAAAACAATCAAATCAACTCCAAACAAAAACCCCAAAGCAAAACCACAGCTTCTACAAAGTATGTTCTCTGCCTTCCTGGAAATCTTCCAGTCTTCCCTTTTTTCCATTTGAATCTCAAACATTGTATTGCATTTTATTGCATTCATTTTTTCCTGGTTTTGGGTTATTTCTTCTTTCATTAGAAAACTCTGTAGAGGGTAACTACTTCATTCTTTAAAAAAATGTATTTTTTAAAAAGCAATAAAACATTACATTTTCACAGCCATAATCGGCCTTGCTATAATTGTACTTACACTGAAATTTATTTGATACATATTTGAAAAACACAGGCAGCTATTAAAAAGATTTTTCTATATTATGGACAGTTAATAATAGTTTTCACAACTGAAAATTTAGTTGGACGATATACGTTGAATCATGCAAAGGACTAGGAAACTACTAAAAAATTACATTGCCTTCTACCACAAAATCATGACATATAAAAAAGAGTATAAAGTAATTTATTTCATAAAGTAATTAAGAACTTTACCTTTTTTAAAGCATAAACCAGTGAAATCACTGCAGATTCAGCTGCCTTTAAGCAGTATTGTCTGTCCTTTCATTGATCACTGTTGTAGATGGACATTGATTCTCATCTTTAACCCCTCTTTTAAATGCATATAGATGTTACCAGATGTGTTAAGCAGGGGTTGTTTATAGAAAGCTTTTGCATTTTATGTCCTGCTTGGCGATTGTTTAAGAAAATGTGGTGCTAGTGCTGTAGGTCATATCTTATTTGGCCAACAGTGTTGCATTCTGTTCATCCTGAGCTGAACTTTGCTTGAAATTGAGTATGGGGTACCACCCCTAGTGATCACCAGAGACCTCCACGAGGCCCATGCAGGCACAGGTATTGCATAAGGTTGCACAAGCTCAATGATTATGCTTTAGATAGCAGTAGCTATGTACTAGATAGGTGGGTTAATGTAAATCTTACTGTTTATGTAAACCTTACACTTAATTTGTTGAAAATTTCCACCTTGCACCCTGTGCAGGTTAATCTGTGTCTCATTTATAAACCTCACTCTTTGTCTGTATTAGAGAATTACCAAAAATCGGCAACAACAGGAACACTCAATTACAAATGAAGATGTAGAGTTGAATATATCAACATTTTGTCTTAGTAAATACGAAGAAAAAAACACATTTAGGAGTATTTTGAAAAAATACAGATTTCACTTTTAGAACTTCACATTTTAAAAGCAAAAAAGAAGTTTTCGCATTCTGAGATTTATTAAGAGAAATTCAGGTTATGGGTTTGGGGGTTTGGTGACTTTCTTTAGATGAAAGATCTGAAAGGAAATGAAAATTTCAACAGTTTTTCTCAGGTGATATGTATTTTGTATGAATATTGTAACTCTCAACTGAATTAGACTATGGAGAATTTAATACAAAAACTGGCAACACTAAGCATTATAGTTTAATTTTGTGCGTATATATGTGTTTGCTCCTAGTTTGCTTTTTTCCTGTTCAAGCATTTCCTTGTGCCCTAAGGCAATCCCAACACATGCAAGATATATCCCTGCTTTCATTCTATAAAAAACTGCTCTGCTGAAAAGGAAAAAAAAAAAACAAAAGACCTCACATTATTTTAGTCACATTGCACAGAAAAACAACAGAAACTAAGACTTTTTTTTTTTTTTTTTTTTTTTTTAATATGAAGTTACATAATTACAACCTTCAGCTACATTGATGTGCCCTTAGACATAAGTTGAAAAGTGTTTATTTATATCTGGCTTTTAAGACACTCTTTGGATGAGTAGCTCAGCCTCAGAAAACTTGCTCACTGAAACAGGTTAGAAAAAGTCCATTATGCTTATGGGATCTTAGTTATTCAAAGAGAATTCAGCACACTAAGCATACTAAGGATTTGTGGGCAGAAGAAAAACAAATGGCTCCCTCAGAGAACGGTTCACTCTTGGTAGAAAACATAAAGTGAAAAAGGAAAATAATGAAACAGAAGATAGCAATTTGTTAGAAAAGCCATGGACAAGTGATGAGCTCTTAAATTCTGTAAGAATTCAGAGGACCCAAAAGAACAATTACAGCTATAACACTGCAAACCAGCAGATGAAGGCTCTTCACAGTTCTTAGCCCATCACAGTTCCTATATTAATTTAGGAATAAAAGGGCTAATGGCTTTTCAGGACTTTATGGACCTGTCTGATCTTCAGTTTGTTTCAGCCTAGTTTTAGCTGCAACACCACATTGCCCAACGATCTGATGACTTTCTTCTAACTTGCTCGTAGCTTCAGCTCAGCTTTATGCAGCTGTACCAAAGAATTGTACCACATATGGTAGGGTTTAATAAAATAATAGTCATTGAAGGTAAAATTCTGCATCAGGGAAAAAAGAGTAGTGTTAGCATCAGACTGCTTGGAAACATGAAAAGGAATAGGAAAGAAAAAGAAAAAAAGAAAAAGGAAAAGAAAAAGAAAAAGAAAAAGAAAAAAGAAAAAGAAAAAGAAAAAGAAAAAGAAAAAGAAAAAGAAAAAGAAAAAGAAAAAGAAAAAGAAAAAGAAAAAGAAAAAGAAAAAGAAAAAGAAAAAGAAAAAGAAAAAGAAAAAGAGCTATAACCTCTATTGACACCATACTGCCCTTGACAAAGGACTGGGTACTGGCAACTCACAGCAGCATTACATTATACGAAAAGTAGCCTTTGACCTTTGACTGCAGCTGCTTATAAAGGTGGGTATTGCAATGGAGAAAAGGGTAAGATGCTAGAATATCTGTGTGCACAATAATTTAAACTGCATTGATAGTAGGAATGATTTAACAATTTGAAAAGTGTTAATATCAGTGTAATTAGATTAACGATATCTGATTGTATTTTTATTGCACTATTAGAACATTACTTAGACTAAGAATAAATTCTTTTATCTGCATGAAAGATGCAATCCCTGTTTGCCCACATGAAAACTCTGAGTGTGATAAAAGTTCATTCAGGTACATATGTACAACCTCTTGTTATTTTCTAGAGGTTCATATGTGTCTTGTACAGACTGAATGCAGGTGTGAATGGTCTTTAAGCTCTCTCAGAATTACAGAAGAAACAGATAAAACACTTACATGTTTCTGAGTGTCTGGAAGGACATACTAGATTGAAGGAAGTTTATGCCATCTAGTTTTGGAATCTATCTTAGTTGTTTAAAAGTTACTTTGTATATATGAAATATGGGCTTTGCACCCATGTTTGCACATCCAGGTCTGCACCCTAACTGTGTGGACACTGGCATCCAGTTGCAAACCTTGTCCTTCTCTGCACCCAGGTGGAAAATAAAAAAAGCCCGCTGCATAAGAGGGAGGCAACTATTATGTTGCAGTTCCCTACTCTGGGTGATCTGAACAGACTCTGTTCCACAGCTTTGATGCTGAGCTGTACTCAAGTAGCATCTATTTCTCTACAGCTATTAAAAAGACAGCATATGTTCTTAACTTAAATGGAAAACAACATGCCTAGAGATATTTATGCTAAAAATACTTCTGATTTTCTATTTGGCTGGAAGTAATGTTATGAGACTTGTTAGGTTAACAAAAGAGAAGGGGAAATCCGTGGAAAAAAGTCTAAATCTGTTTAAGGGAAAAGTTGCTTAGAGGAAAGGGATAAAATAACTTAATAGCAAAGTATGGTAACATTTCTGAAATGCTTGAAAGAATAAGAATTTGTAGAGGTGTTATGGATCAAAGCTTAGGAACAAAAGAACATGTAGGAATAAGGGTGAGAATTTATAAAAACAATTCAATATAGTGAAGCAAACCAATTCTTGAATTCAATAAAACAATGTGTGCTGATATACCAGGTCTAATATATTATACACAGCTTCAAGAAGATACATAAATTTCCACTGATATTTAAAATGCTATGATACTAATTAATTGTTAATTAGTGAGTCAATAATTGATTATTAATTAGGGACTCAATTAAAGGGAAGAAGCAAACCCATATATCACATCAGGTTTGTATGTACATTTGTAAAATTAAAATAGGAAAATATGACACCAGAAGGTGTAGAATAGGAGACTTTGTAGAATTGTCACTTGACGTTTTGAGGACAGCAGTCATGTTTTCAGAGATATGCTAAAAATAACTAAAAATAACTTTAAATGCATCAAATTTCAATTCATATTTCTGGGAGATTTATAACTGATAATCATAATTTATTCAACTCCAGACATGCAGGTATCTGTGAATATGTACTTCTAATCTTGAACTCACTGCCATGAATGTCACCAGTGCCACCCAGTAAAATATGAAACTATTGCTGTTGCTTAGTGAGCACAATATTGCATTATAATGATAAAAAGTGTCATTCAAAGATATTATTGTTTCCTTTAGATTACTTGAAATAATAAAAATCACAGTATCTTTAAGAAAAAGTATGTTTACTGGCATGTTTCTGAATATGATGAAGTTTTCTATCAGATGTTTCTCCATTCATTGTTGAATATTAAGACTTGAAAGCTTTCTCAGTGAAACAACCAATGTCCTTTTCTCCACTTGAGATACTTCAGTCGGTCAGAATTGGTTTAACCAGACACAGGAAAAAAAGGTAAAAATCTTCCTTCATTCATTTGGAAGCATCTCAACAATTTGAATGTGAGTGGTCTTTATTCCAGGAGTGCTGCATGCTGACACTAAAGATGTAGGGTTGTGAAGAACTGAAATCAATGGAGAAGCTTATGCAGCTTTCAGTAGGGGCAGATTTTAGCCAGACATAGAGGAGATACAGGAAATTTTGTTCCTTTTCTACATTCAAACAGTTAGAGATAGAGCTTATTTTCACCTCGATTTCTTAAATTCAGGTAAATATAAAGTTGTAGACAGTGATGTGGCATCATGAAGATGTGTATAATCAGAACAGAGTAGGAAATGACATTTCAACAGATTGAAGAAGTCTTTGGTTTTAAATGAAAGCAGTAATATTATCTATATATAATATATTTAAGCAGTCTATTGTATCTACTATGTACACTTTGTATTTTAGAAATAAACAGAGGAGAAAAAAAGTGTTTGTTTTTTTGTTTTTTTTTTTTAACTGGCAGGCAGAAATATAAAATATGGATTTTAAACTATATAGAAAGAGTAAATAAAGTAGGGATCAAGATATCCTGTTGTAATTCTTTATTTGCCTCAAGAAGATTTATTCTCTTATAGGAAAAACACTGAATAAATGTATCTAAATATCTGTTAGAGATTTCAAATGTTTCATCTTCTCATGGTGCTATAACTAATCATCTGGCAAAATCATTCTTTCTATTTTCCCTGTTATTAATTATAAAAAGATATTAATATATTTTTGAAGTGCTGTTAGAGAAGCACTGAAACTGTTTATACACTGTTACAATTTATGAGAAATACAAACTGCATAATTAACTGAAACTAAATATAATTTTTAGATGTAGACTTTATGAAAATTATACTTTTATTCATGTAAGGCATGCTGAAGGATGTATTGATTAAAACACATTTTTCAATATTCAGGCATTTCTAAGGGATTTGCTTCTGATAATTAGAAACTATACTCTGAATGTCATCTTAACTTAGGGATTCAACTGCTAAATCAGCATATCTGTTTTTTTGTGGTTAGCCTCAGACTTCAAAGGTATGTGAGCAGATGTTGAACTTAAAGCACTCTTGTAGATTTATCAAGGTTAATGAATTATAGGGTAATTTAGCACATACTGCGTTGTCTGTAAATAACAATGCTGAATCTTGTAATTTTCTATTTCTCCTTGCTTTGACTTGCTTTTACATAATCTAAAATATTCCTGATAGAGTCAAGAATTATATTTAAACAAGGACATGTCTTTAAGGATACATTTAATAGTCCCCAGTGGTAAGTGCATGTTTTGCTACATCTTGAATGAGACCATCAGTCATTATCGGAGTTAGAAATTTTCAAAAAAGAATTAGTAATGTTCTGCTTAGTCTGAATCTAATCTAAATTTAAGGGAGGCAGAGGGTAATAGCTCTGCAATTTTCATAAACTAATAATTATATATTACAAATAATAAAGCTTGGTTGAAAACTAGGTTGTGTGGGTCCCTGAAAGAGCAATTTTTCAGTTAGCAAAGAGGTATCTAGGATAAAATAGGTATTTCAGCATCACTGTGTAGAAATCAATATATTGCTGTGACTGCTATGGATTAAAGTTTTATTAGGATAAAAACATATGGTCCTAGGAAATCTATAAAGCGAGCCTATGATTTAATATATATTCATAATAACTCAATTATAAATTTTCTTAAATTAACTTTTACTGAAAAGAAAGCAATCCTTTTTCTTTCTGTATGAAACTGTGAAGCACAAGGACCTAAATCCCTGATAAAAATTGTTTTATATTGGTTTTCAATGAAAAAGACATCTATGGTGAGATCTTGCTTGTAATTTAAGCATGTGTGCATTTAAAAATTAATGCCAGTATTGTTTTTCTGTGAAAAGGAAAAAAAAACCCAATATATCACAACTCACAGATTATAGCTACACAATGTAAAGTGCAGGTTTTAACAACACCAAATGAGTCAATTGCAAAATTACCTGCTGTTCTCATAGGTAGTTTCTAGACAGAGAAGTGCTGAAATATATATTTTGACAATATTGAAACAAGATGATAAGTGATACAGAAGATCTTTAGAGAATGGATATCCTTCTATGTTTAACAGAGAGAAGCACCTGTTTCTAGGATTTTTTTTTTATTTTTTTTTATGGTGGAGAAAGTCATAGACATGGTGGCTACAGACATAGAGACATTTTACATTTCTGACACTGGTGCATGCAGAGAGCTGGGCCCACCTGTGCTACCACACTACATGGTGGGGGACCCAGTTGGCCTGGGGACCCTGCAGTGTGGGACACCCAGTACTCCCACCCCCTATGGGGATCCAAGCATTTAGATGTCCCAAGTCAGTTTTGTTTTTCCCTTTTCCCTAGTGATTATCACTAAACGATCTCCTTGTCTTTACCATGAGCTTTTTCAACTGACTTGCCCACCTCATCCTGCTGGGGTGGGAATGTGAGACAGCAGCTGGCTGGGCTGAGGTTTGAGGTAACCCACCACAGTTCTATGTGGCTGATCATTTCTTGCCCCAGCTCACAAAATTGAAAGGCAAATGCAGGACATTACTGGTGCTTACCTTCCTGTTGGACAAGAGTCTTAGCAACTCTGTTTTGTTAGGCTGAACACTGCAAAGTCTTACAGAACAAGGAATGGTAAAAATACATTTTGAAAGAGCGTACATTTTAGATAAAGTCTTCTAATGGAAGAGCAGAATGTACTGCAACCATACTAAAATTGCATGTAAGTAAAAATAAATTTTAAAAGTGCCTTTAAAATGGACAGATAGTATAAGTGTGTATCAATTTGCTTGTCCACTTACATTTAGCTGAATATGGGCATTTGACTCCTACAAATAAATTTTATTCCTGTCAAGAGTCTTTTGTTCCCAAGATAAGTAAATTACTTATTCACCATGGAAGCATGAATTAAGTTTTAGTTCAACTGAGCCTTTAAAAATATTTTGAATTTATTTTACATTTTGCTTCTTTCCTTGTTTTGTATAAAGTCAGTGAAGTTTGTGTTTTTTTCTAACTTTTAAGAAAATATCTTTGTGTATTTATATCCTTTTCAAAATATTGGAAGGAAGTCAGTTTTTTAAATAGACTTTCACAGAAAATAAACCAAGATAAAAACTTACCAGGATCCTGAGTCCACTCCCATCTTGTCCAAATTTTTTGGTTTTTAGAAAAGACTTAGAAGATGCCTGAAGAATGGCTTCTCCTTCTCTGAAGAAGTGCTTCTAAGCCAGAGATCTCACCTGGGATGCCTACCTCAGTGCAGTGTTACAGCAAGGCTTATGTGCAATCATGGGCCCTGCTGGTCTGGATATGGACCCTGGCAGTGACCTGAGGGCCAATGTCCCAACCCATCCCTGGCCTGTCCCCTGGGAGGGCTGGAGCAGTGGCACAAGCCTTGGCCACACGGCACTGAAGCTATGGCTGCATGGGGAGACCTCCAGCCCTGGGGAGTCACTGACCCATGCAGAGCCCTGACTGAAATTTACTGTTTGTTCCATCAGAAAAAAATAAATTACATTCTGCAAAATAGAGGATAATCAAAGATCTATTAACTGATGAACTTACTATATTGTCACTTGGTAGAATGAGTATTAACTGTGAAGCTTTCTAAGATTTAATGATCTGATTTAATGTTAATGTTCTATTGACATTTAAATTTTTACTATCATTTATACCTTTTTTAATTTGTAAATTATCCCTTTATTCTTCCTCTCCCCAGAAATAAACTCAATATTTTTATGTTCTTTTTTGTGTAGGTATTTTGCTGGTTTGCTTTTGTTTGTTTGTTTATTTGTTTTGTTTTGGGGGGATTTTTTTGGGTTTTTTTTGGGGGGGTGTTTTGTTTTGTTTTGTTTTGTTTTGTTTTGTTTTGTTTTGTTTTGTTTTAATTTATCTTACTTCATTTTAGCTTCTGTCTTTAGTTGTTTGGTAGTTTTAAAACCCAGAACAGAATATTGTGTCAAATATAAGGCAAAAAGCAACGCTGCACTTCTTACAGCTACCCATTCAGGAACATTCCACTGTGAGTCAGAATCAGCAATCATTCTGATAATAGCATGTCTAGACTCAAGAAAAACTCAAATGTGACAGTGAGCTACCCAAAGGAAAAGTAATCTTGCAGTCCTTAGCTTCTCACTTAAGCTTCCCTCCTTCTTCCTGTAAAACTATTCTGACGTGAATCCCAGGATGAATATCTAGATATAAGTACATGTTGTCTTGAAAAGGTTAGTAAATAGAAAGGCAAGGAGTGATTTAGTAGTTCTTCCTCAAGCCAGTACCGTGATCTCTCTCGTGAAGTTACTTTAAAGCAAAATTCACAGCTTGATTTTCTTATTGCTCACTTTTCAGTAGGAGCGTGCAGTCATAAGCAATATTCACTTTTGAAATATTCATCCCAGTTTTCTCTTAATAATAAACACAAAAATAAATTCAATCAAGCATCCTGATATAACAGAATGTTTATCAGATTTTAATACTAGAGGGTTAGAGGAAGGCTAACAGTTAATTTAGTAGCTAAAGAGTTATAGGGATTTTCAGTTCGCAGATAAACTGGGTAATCTTTAATCCATTAAACTTAAAATAAAGGAAATTACAGTAAAAGAAGGAGCATGTAGTCATCCTTAAAGAAATGTAGTAAGAGAACTAGCTTCATAAATATTGGGACAGAGATTGTCCAAGATAGATCTTACAAATTTGAATAATACCATATGTGCTTTCAAAACAAATACATTTCAGTTTACCTATAAATGTGTAAACATAATTTAAAGATTAATATGTTAAAGATTTAATATGCATATTATAAATGTCCATAAGAAAAAAAAATAGCCAAATAACCATACTACTGCATAAAAAGTACTTAACAAACGGAGCAGAGAAGTAGTCCTATCAGGAGAATTCACTCAGAATTTTTTTTCTTAAAGTTCAATATACAGTTAAGAATTGCTGTATCCAGCATCCTAGAATAAGTTACTATCAAAGTGTAGTAGATACTCATTATATATAACATAATAATATATTGTCCCATTAAGTAAATCCATAGAGTAAATAAAATTGACATCCTGTAATATGAATACATATAAACATACTTGCTTAAATATTTTAGGGAATGAGCATATATTTCAGCTTTTGTGTAAATGAGACTTTGCTAAACTGGGATCTATTACATAACCTTTCATGCTGGTTTATTTTAATAAGGAAAATAAGAGACCAAAATGTAATATGTTAAATTAAATCTACCTAAAATTTCAGAAAATCCAGAACCTTTACTGTTTCTGGCTATTTGATTTTGTTATATTAATATTGAACTGCTGCATCTGTGTTCATATAAGTAATGTAAGCCCATAGGTCCTTATGTGTAATTATATCCACTATATGACTTATTACTAATATGTTTACTGAAATATTTCAGTGTTCAGAAGAGCTCCTGATCCTTTTATACATACTGATGTTGGCTACACAGGCTAGGATTTTTCTAGCATCATTGCAGATAAAAGGCTCCCAATCAAAGAATTTTATTTTATGGCCTAAAAGGATTTTATAACTGGCCTGTAAATAATAACAATGGTAGTCATAGCTTCTTTCTCTGGTCAAGTTGAGTTTTGAATGTCTTAAAAATAAGTTTTCTGCTTGAGAAACTTAAATAAGAAAGTTTGTGTGTTCAGATAGTACAGTAACTGATGGTAGTAGGTGTCTGCAGAGAGTACTTTTGTCTGTCCAGAAGTTCTAGACACCCAGTAGTGAAATTTACTGTACCTGCAAGAGTAATGTGCAGACATCCAGAGCAGAAGATGGAAAACCATAAGCACATGTAGTGAGAGGATGAATCCAGAGAGTGGATGCCTCTAATGAATTCAGAACAAGAGTCAGTCTCCTGAGGTTGTCAGAGACAACTGCTCTCCTTTAAATACTATTTCTTATTTATTGTACTATTTCAGGTGGAAGAAACTTCTCTCTAAGCCCTCTTCAGCTTGGAGGGGGGTTGCATGTAAATTCATTTTACAGGAAAGATTTTTAATCGGAAAGCTCTAGGCTATGTTGTGGTAGAGCTAAATTTCCTCCTTCTTAAAGTAGCACTTCAGAGAATCTGTAAAGAAATTTGACTTAGTAAATTTGGTTAAGTGAAAAATATTTTCATTTAAATGTTATAGCATTGAAATTTTTAAATATAATTTGGAAGTGTTTTGTATGTATTTGTAATGAAAGTTTGTGATAATGTCCTGTGCGTATTAATTGTGCATATCTAGAGATGAAAAGCAGAGACATCAAAATGTTTCTAATCCAACTAATCTAGCTAAACTTTCCAAAAATGCTGAAAATAGTTTTGTGGTATGGGTATCAGAAGCTTTAAACATTTTATGAGAATAAGATGCAGATAATTCTGAAAGGTATAATAATATAAAAAGGAGTCACTGCATCGGAGAAGGGTAATCCAAACTCATAGCCTGAGAGCAGCAGTTGATCTCTGCTGGTAGCAGCAACTACGGTGCTTGTTAAACTGCCTGAACTGAAGAAAACCTGTGTAAAAGCTTTGGTAACAAACTCAGGTTTTGACCTCTGATTGATGCTCACATCAATCACAAAAATGTTTCAAAAAGAGCCAATATAACTGTCAGAGCATTACTACTGAACTTTTTCAAATATCCTGCTTGTGTATATGTGAAATTCAGATATCCTTTTTTAAAAAGCAGGTGGCTAGTGTGTTTTTCCCCATTCTTTATCTGCACATTTCATTATTCTGAAATCTAAAGCATGATTTATCACATGGTACATTATTTTAAAGTCAATTACTCTGTCCATTTATTTTTCATAATTTAAAAAAAAATGCAGGTAAAAAGAAAGGTCTGTTGCACGTATAAAGTAGAAATATGCGAATGAATTTTAAAATTTTGCTCTTTTGAATCAAAAAGTAATCATACTAATACAACTACATGAATATTTCTTTATTCAGCAGGCCAAAATATTTTGTGGTTCAAGAAGTATAATAATATATAGATGTTCTATAGCTCTTTTTTGAAAGAGATTTATAACATATTAACTTCCTGCAATCGACTTCAGTGTGCCTTCAATCATGACAGGATTATAAAATAGACCACAAGACATTTGTCCAAAACAGTACATCATGAAGAAAGGTAGAAAAGGTAAACTTTAACCTCTTGAAAGAAATACAAGTGACAAAAAAAAAAAAAAAAGTAAAGTATATTGGCCAACTATGGAACCTTTTCTAAAAGTACATTTTTCATTATGAAAAGAAAATAAAATACATTATAACTATCAGTTGTCAAATATTTTATATGCTACTGGAACTACCACCTGATTTCATCAGAAACCTTTAACCCCATGAATAATAGTAATTTTGTACTAGAGAAACTGAGCTCCCACAATTAATTTTATTTCACTGCATGTTTTGGTTCAACAGTTGTTTATACAGAATATTTCTTTATGTGAAATCAGTCTCTTGTCTCTCATTACCTATAATTAAATGTTGGCCATGTGGGACACAGTCGAGATGATTGATACCGGATCAGTAATTGGACCTGCTACTAGAGAGTTTGAAAAGAACCCTAACTTACAGCAGTTCCAGAGCTCTGTTCTTGACACTTTCTCACTGTCACATTAAATTTAATTGGAATTGGAGAATATACAATGTGTTCTTAGCTAAATCTTTTATACCTACTTTCTGTGTAAGCAGAAAACCAAGATTTTGTCATCAGTCAAAATAAGCTCCCTACTGAGTCTAAATGAAAACAGTAAATGTATTTTTCTTTAGGAAAAAAACCAGGTTCAATTTTGCTCCTCAGAATGGGTATAAGGTTAGCCAGGCCTACAGGCTGGCAGGACTATGGATGAGTCTATATCCATCTTATCTGACAGTTCCATTATTTTCTAACTTAGCCTCTATGTCCTTATACATTTAACCCCAAAATGGTTATACATTTCAATAAACAAAAGAAAAAAATATCAAGGAAAAATGCAGTGCAAAATTACTCTAATAAAGTCACATGAAAATATGATCTTAATGCTAAAATTTTGCTAAGATTATGAAAGGGAAAAAATATTATTTCTGATGTTAAGTAATCTGGTCTATTCTCTCTGCACACTTCCCACTAATACCAGGAGAGCACTCCAGATCTCTTTCATTAGGGCACACAAACTATCTTCTCACATTGCTCCTTCCCCAGTGTGATGTACGGCACCCTAGCTCCTTTTACTGCAAGTTAGGCTCAATTATAATCAGGAAAAATAAGATAATTATCATGTTATGCTATTTTGATCAGGCAGCTCAACAGGTAACTCACAGGCCACATAATGTGATTGCACTTCTATACTTTTTCCTGCTAATTCTGCTAACTCCTCTAAATGTTAGTTCAAGTCTATTTTCCAAGCATAAGAACTTTATAATGGAATAAAAAAAATATTGTTTATGAGTAATTGACTTATAAAATTATTTCCATATTATAATAAACGTAGTATTTAATGTGAACTTGCATTTCCTACTAGTACTGACACTGAGCCTTATCTATGGAACCAGAGAAAATTTCACCACCCCATAAAGTGAGTTACTAAGAGCCCAATGATGTGTACAATTTCACAAGTTAAGGAAATTAAAATTATTAAGTTCTGCTGGTTTATATAGTATTTAACTGACCAAATGACTCACAGTTGAGTTTGCAGTTTAATATAGGAAACAGATGCATGTTAGACACACATTAAAAAAATGTTTTGACACCTTAAAGATGAATTCTTCATCTTCTGTGATTAGAAAACACTATGTAGTCCAGATACTAAGTGTACTGTGCTGCCTAGGTGGTAGAGTGGCATGTGAAATAAGTTTTGACAGGTCTGACACTCCTGACAGAACAGGAAGGTGACATTATTAGAAGTCTGTATAATGGAAGTAACTTCCAAGTGTGATGTAGAAATATTTGTTTCCTTAAGCTTCTCAGATTAGACAAAGGCTTATGAAAAAAGTCCTTTCTTCTAGATAGAATAATTAACTCAAATTGTATATCTGAAAATCTAGGCATTTTATGTGGAATTTATTTGGCATCTACTTTCTGTAAAGAAGCTTTTTATTAAACAGAAAGTTTAAACTTCTAATTTTTGTTAAATCAGCAGTTGGAATTTGTCAGCAGCAAAAGAAAAGTTGTTAAGACAACAGTTGAATTCTATGATAAAAATCTGCTTGGAACTTAAAGTACAGAGAGAAAAGGTCAAAAGTGACAGCCTTTACTCTGAGGATAATCTGGGGGCAAAATTTTCAATTTTAGTTTGAATAAACTGCGTGTTTCTCCAAAACAACCCTATTTTCCCCCTCTAGCTATGCCTTATTTCAGCCCACAGTATGATCCTGAAGTACGTAATCAGATTCATTTCAGATAAAACAGAAGCAGAAGGGCTGCTGGGAAGGGGGTCTTCAGGGAGCTCCAACCACAAATGGGCCTTCAGCTCCCAAAATCTGAAGGCAGCATCTCTGAAATGTGACAGCGTAACATCCTCTGCAGTGACTGCTTTACATTCCATATCCATTCCTCTTCACTGAGCTATCTCTTGATGTAGATAGCATGCCTGAATAACATTTTAGCACAGCTATAAGTCTAGACTCTTGTGCGCATTTTACTTGAAATGTGCCATGATTAATTCTAATTCATTGTAAATTTGTGTTTTAGGTTAGAAGTTGCACATTAGTATGTAAGTATTGGATTCAACAACATAATGGCTTCCAATGTTTTAACACTGTTAGCTTAATAGTTTTAGAACTACATGAATTTATGGAAGTACCTAAGAAAACTTCATGCAAAACATTATCTCAAAAAATTTTGGATCACCTTGAAATAAGAGAAGTGTGAGTGCTCTCTTCTACCTTTTGTGGTTTTTTCTCTTGTATAACAATATTTTTAATTTTAATTATTATACCACCTTCTTACTATACCGCCTTCTACCTATATCATCCTCTGTGATAATTAGAAGGAATATTTTTGTAAAGGTTGGCTTGATTTTCAAACCAGAGTGTTCTAAAATGTTCATATAAGACTTTATTCCTAAGAACAACAAAAGTTTAAGGTCTAACAGCCTTTGATCTCTTAGAAGGTCTTCATGTACTTGTTTTTGTTTATTTGTTTTTAATTAGGAGTGAATGATATTTCCAATTCAGCAAAAAGATAAGAAAATATTTTCATTATTTTTCTGAAGGAGAAACTTGACTACAAAAGAGTAAACCACGTTTAGAAGGTCATTCAGTAGGTTAGTGCAATTACTGTGCTCTTCAATATGCACAATTTCTCAACTCTCTGCTTTCTTCCTTTGTTTAGCATTCACTTTTCTCTCAAGGTTTCAGTTTAACACTTTAGTTCTTGCAGATGAAGAAATGTAGAAATATATGTTTTAGCCTATTGTTAACAGCAAAGCAATTAATTCTGGGTAGTTTGAAAGTATGCATAAGATCACTAATTAATTTGAAATTTAAATTAAAATTTAAAGTCCAGCTTTCTTGAAATACAGGTGCATCAAGACCAAAGCCCTAGGTTCTGGTAATAATTAAACAAGGTTTAAGATTTGACTAGGGTCATGTCAGCCTAGTTTTCAACATTTCAAAACAGAAATAGTTCAGATGATACTGTGCCATATCAGTAGAATAGATACTCTGCAGTTACAGTGCAGATGATGTTTTTAGTTCTATTTACTATGAATTTTGTTAAAATACTTAACATTAATTTGGTCTGCTTTAGTTTTAGAAGATAATTGGGATATATATGCAATTTTCTATGGGTATAATATAGATGCTATGTTGGATTCTGCACCTGGGATGGGGTAACTCTGGATGTACACACTGAGGAATGAGATGTGGGAAACAGTGCTGAGGAAAAGGACATGGTGGTCTTCATCAACAGAAAGTTGAATATGAGGCAGCAGTGCCCTGGCAGCCAGGAGGGCCAGCCCTGTCCTGGGGTCCATCAGGGACAGCATCCCCAGCCAGGCAAGGGAGGGGATTGTCCTGCTCTGCCCTGCACTGGGGCAGCCTCACCTCCAGTGCTGGGGGCAGCTCTGGGAGTCACAGTATAAGATATAAAGCAATTAGAGTGTCCAAAGGAGGGCAGCAAAGATAGTGAAGGGTCTGGAGGGGAAGCCTTATGAGGAGTGGCTGAGGGTCTGTTCAGCCTGGAAAAGAGGATGCTGAGGGGAGATCTCATTGCAGGTACAACTTCCTCAAGAGGGAAAGAGGAGGAACAGACACTGATTTCTTGTCTGAGGTGTCCAGTGACAGAACCCGATGGAGTGGCCTGAAATTGTGTCAGGGGAGGTTTAGTTTGGCTATTGGAAAACGTTTTTCATCTGGAGAGTGCTTGGGGACTGGTACAGGCTCCCCAAGGAAGTGGTCACAGCACCAAGCTGACAAAGTTCAAGAAGCATTTGGTCAATACTTTTAGGCACATGGTGTGACTCTTGGGGATGGTGCTGTGCAAGGTCAAGAGCTGGACTCCATGATCTTTCTGTGTCCCTTCCAACTCAGCACATTATGTGATTCTGTGAAATGTTTTGCTGAGCAATGGAAACATCAAAACATCTGGAAGATAAAAGCCAAACTAGGAACCATAACAAGGCCATCTGTCAGGGCCAGCCATCAAAGACAAGATGTGCTTTATTTTGCAGATATCATCAGTTTCTTTAACTGAAATAGTCAAAGATCTCTTACAGGCACAAAGTCCTGGATAAGGGCTTTAGATGGATCAGATATAGTTGAGTAAATAGCAATGCCAGAGATTCAGGATGAATTTTTGTAGTACTGCTATAGACAAAAGTAGGATCATAAGCTATTTTACAAGCATAAACTCTCTGGAGGGTGGTGAAATTGGCTTCCCATGTGCTTTTCTTAGATTTCATTACTTCGATGAAAATGAAGTAAATGTAGAATATAGGTGAGTTTGCTATTTTCTAGTACAATCTTAATCAGAAAAATCAGCAGGCTGTCCTTTGCATAAAATTTATGGAATTTCCTAAACACAGCTGCAGTTACAAAACTGTTTGTGAGGTACTTTTCCAAGAAATAAGCCAGTTTATTAACTATTTGAAGTAGTTTATTGAATCTATTTTCAAAAAATAAACTTTGATACTTGAGGGAGTTTAAAAAGTAGTTTCCTTCAGACATCAAAGGAGAGCAGATCAAATCTTTGGTGAATTGGATCTTCATGCAGAATTCTTCCTCACTCCCCATTAGCTGTGTGGGATGCTCATAGAAATGTTATTCCTTCTGTTGTAGAAAGTTAAGAAGGATATTAAAAATATAAAGTAAATAGATCCTCAACTTTTTCAAGCAGTTTCCACAATAAAAATTGTACACTCATGAGAAAAAAAAATAGTTACCACTGTTTTTAAATTTTGTTGAATTTTGCTAGAATGGCCATAAGTCAATTTGAGAAAATTGCATTACACAGCCTTTCACAACTTAAAATTCTGCTATCTCATAATTTTTGTGATATTTTTAAAATAACATCATAATACAGTTCAGAATTGATCGTAAGCATAAAAAGTAATTTACTATATTGGAGCCTCCCAGTACCATCATATAAGACTTCAAGGCACAGAAACTCTGTGGATATCTCATAACAGATTGTGAATTATTCAATTCATATCCAAAAGAAATGGGAATTGCTGCAGGCTTTTAAAACTAAGTATGATTTCAGAGATCTTCCTTAAACAATAGCATTTTTGAGACAAGATGGAAAATAAACAATGTTTGTTATCATTTTATTACTCAAGAGAAATAGTGTCTGGCTTCAAAATTTCTGGTCTTTTAATGTAAACAAAAGATCTAGGGATTTTTTTTTTTTTGTGGGGATTTTTTGTTTGTTTTTGTTTTGATCTTGTTGTTTTGGGGTTTGTTTTGGTTTTGGTTTTGGGGTTTTTTTTCTTAATTTTATGTAAATAGTTTTGAATAACTGCTTAGGTTTATGAAAGTTATTGTATGGGTAAACCTCTTGTTATGAGCTCTATAATTATAATTTCGTTTCCAAGAACATATATAACAAATCTTCTCAGGATTAATTTTTAATACACTTTGATGTGTAGTTAAAAAAAAAGACCACAGGGAAAAAAGAAATTTAGTGGTAAGTAATTTTCCTAATAGACTCCATATTATTTTAAACACAAATGAAGTTAGATTTAAATAATTTATTAAGCGCCTAAAATTAAGATATACCCATGAAAAATATTAATGACAGCAAAATTTACAAGAGAAAAATCCAGATCTTTCAGTATATATAACTCATATCTATAATTTAGTACAATTTGGCAGAATTTATCCTTAAAAAACAAAGCTTTTATTCGCAAAAAACCTCAAATAAGAGTGATTTAATAGGATTAGGTTTTCAATTCACAATAAAGGAAGAGTTAGTAAATGAAACAGCACAATTCACAGTTACAAGTGAATTTCCTTTTTCCTGTTAGATTGGTTTAACTTCATATTAGTGTTGTGCAATGCCACATTATATTACTGATTCAAGAAACAAATGTATTTTTAAAAATTTCTTCTAAACTTTTTAAATTGTTTTAGTGGATTTCTTACTACATGTTTTAATAGTTTCTTGTTAGCGTTTGCTTGTATAAACATATTAATTTTCATATCTAACTTTTTAATAAGAAATACACAGAGCACAGTAACCAATTTCTTCATAATTTCACATTACAAAAATGGTTTGAGTTACAAAAACAATAGTGGACCTCACAGTTAGCATTCTAATAGGAATTAATCAGAAACTCTAAACCAAAACAATTTTTAAATT
>VXBI01004294.1:82184-92378 GCA_013397375.1 Toxostoma redivivum
TATGAAACAACAGAGCATGGCCATGTGAATGTCAGCTTGTTGGTAACTTGCTTTCAATGTCAATCTATTTGTAGCTGGTTGTTAATAAAAGTGAGCTTGGAAACTGATATTATCTAGGAGGGAGGTTGTTTGAGGGGTGGGTATGCATTTGGGTATATTGGTCTGTTCTGACAGCTACTGTGCTTAAAGTCTTCTCAAAGTAGGACGTTTCCTGGTCTATCAGATATGCTGGAAGCTGGAGACTAAATCCAAGATGGTCTCTCCCCTAACCGTATTTTATTTTCATTCTAAGAGGATTTATGCTACTGGCTGACAAGTAATTTCACAAAAACTAACACAATTTTATTCAGGATGCATGGAAATTGAGATAATTTTATTATTATGTCTCCACAAATTTACAGCATATTTGATTTTTTTCTATGCACATCATTTTTATATTTCAAATAAAACACTATCGCGTGAAAAAACAAACAGATTTATGTAATGGATATCAGAATACAATGTGTTTCATTCCTGATAAAAATGAAAATATCAAAACATAGGTTTAAAATGCTATATAGTTTGTATATAAACAAATGTGTGTATGTGTGTGTGTGTGCATGTATGTGAACAAAATTAGATTTCTTTAGTATAATAAAAAGGGGAGCAGAAGGGGGAAACTTCTGATATACTTTTGTAGCACAATTTATAACTTCATTGCAAAACAATTTATATAGTGTGTCACAGTGGACTGCAAAATGACTCCTACTTTTCCTGATATGGCAACATAATGTTCCCATCTTGTTCTGAATTCATCTGTCTAAAAGGCTGTGGTCATTTCATATTATTTCAAATGACAAGCATTTGTGCAAGGTCAACAACAAAGAAGAGTGAAAAAAAAAGCCAAAAAAACCCAATAAGAATATATGAGATGTTAAGTCAAAAAATTACATTAAGCAATTCCTGTGTTGATAAAAAAATACTTTAAACAATAACTCTATGAACAAAAAGGATTTTTGTTATCACACGTATGCTGATATTAATTCACTGAATTTTTTGCCCTAATTCTGGGTTTACAGAGTCGTTAAAAATAAACACAGAAACCAATATTCAGCAGGATGGGGTGAAAAAAATATGGCACAGAACAAAAAGCAGAAGTATCTTACAATAAATTGAAAACATGGTGATATGATAGATGAAGTTTTTGTTTCACGTGACACATCATTAATGGCTAGTTACAAAGAGTTTATACAAATTAAGGAAAAAAAAAGCTGTGACGATTCTTGCATGTCTATTGTTTAAAAAGCAAGATTCTGCTCCAAACTCAAAATGTGTCAGTCACAGAAGTAGGTGTCTACGGTTCCTTTTAAGCTAAGTGAGATGTAAATGCTGTCACTAAGGTCTGAACAGCTATTTAGTACATCCTAAAATAAATAATTTGGACAGCTGTGTCACTCTTTAAGCTTCAATGATTGCATTTTCTACAGCGTAATTCAGTTATCCATTCATAAATGTCTAACGCTCTTTGAGGAGCCATAAGGCTTTGGAAATATATGCGTGAGGTTTGCAGGAATGAACTAAACCTGTATGAAATCTGATCCCTCCAGGGACAGCTTCTGGAGGCAATAGAAGAAATCCCAGAGCACTTCAGGCAGCACCTCGTAGTTTAATTCTGCTCAACCCAACCGAGTTCCAACTCCCTCTACAGTCAGAAAGGAATTTAAACAGTTAAACAATCAAATGCATTTCTGAAATACAGAATGTTTTTAGAGAAGATGGAGAAGACAAGGATTAAGTGTAAATTGTGGGATTTGCTGCAAAAAAATTGAAGTAATTTTAACCACAGCAATTAAACTACTATTCTTTCTTTTCAATTCCACATTAGAAACTATATTAATCTGACTAAATGTGCATACTTAGTTCAGCTGTCGACTCTTAAGGGTCTAGTGATGTTACAATACTGTAAGATATTCAGCCTGACTCGTGGGTGAAACTTGGAAGGTGCTATGTGTCTTTAAGTCCTGCACCCTTTTATTTGTATCTGGATCTCTTATATGCTCAGATGAAACCTATATGGTCAAATTAAATAAACCTTATACATCTACATTCAAGTCCAGAAAGATGTGATGGTGATGAAGGATAGTCAGGTCTTCATGTTCATTCTGAATACACAGACACACACAAACACAGACCCTCTCAGTCATCTCTGTTATGAAATTTGATTTACCCTAAAATAAGAACACCAGGTGGGTATTGCAGGTGGAAAGGTCCGAGTACTGATGTAATTCATGAATTCCAGAAGGAATGGGGAGAAGAGATGTTTATGATTGACTTTGGTACTCATCAACCTGCAAAAGTGTAGAAAGTGTTGCTGAAGACTCAGCCACTGGGCAACCTGGCCTCTGAAGGTTGCAGGAAGCTCCTGTCTGGATGCCCCACGTTAGAAGAGTCTCCTGTAGGATATATCCTAGACATTCTAGAGACAGGCAATACTCGTGTGGGTGAGTAAAAAAGCTCCAAGATTCAGTGCAATGCAGAGATAAAATCATAAAGCTGCCACGTTGCTTTCTTATTGTGAATTCTGCAAGGCACCTCTGTGTTTCTAGTGGAACCTGCTGATATCATAATAGTTTAGACATAAACTGTAGACCCAATATGAGACTAAGTGGATCAAGCTACACCTAGGCTTCTTTGAGAAGTTTAGAAAGCAAGGGCATCTCACTGAAGCTCAAGACACATGGGGAAGGACCACAACCTGGGCACATTTTAGTAGTGCATGTAACTATATTGGCAAAATATAGACACTATACCAGCAATATTTCTAATCATAATCATCCATGTAATCACTGTGCCCTACTTTTCATGCCTGGCTGAGAACCTTCCTTCAACTACTCTACTACCCATAGTTAAGTATCTTTTCTTTCAGAGAGTGAGAGACCCATTTGGGGTACAATATATGTCATCATAGAGTAAATATTTGTGTACTAAAGCTGTTTGTCTCTAAAGGAATTCAGATACAGATGATAAGGCTGCAAAAATTTACAATGATATTCATTAATCCATATATAAAATTTAAAATATCTATGTAGACAAGGAGAACTCACTGTCCTTATCACAATTTTTTAATCAGGCTCTATGTCAAGGGGAAGGGCATTGGTTTAAGGAAAAGAGAGGAAATTGCTGGGTTTAGCTCTATTAAAACTTGAAGCATGAAAATGATTCTTAAAAATGTAGTGGTGATATGCATGAAAACACTGGATTCTTTCTCAGGCAATAGAATATCTGCAACTTGATCTCAACAGAAGAATACTGTATAAATCACTGATTTATCTGACATGAAAAGGCTTGATGTTCAGAAGATGAAGTAAAGGCTGTAACAAACAAAATGTTTGAAAATTACTGTTCTATCACACACACATTCACACACAAAACTTGAAGTGCTCAAACTGTAAGTTTTTTCTCGAAGAGAAATGTGTCCTTAAAAAATCCCAAAAGGTATCAACCAATCAAGCTGCACAAAACAAGATGAATGCATTAATAGATCGATCTAGGTGAAAACTTAAAATTTTCAAATAAACTTCAGCTGAGGTTTCAGGCCTCAGAAGTTATGTCTCCTAAATTATAGTGTAAAACCAATAAAGCTAAGAAATTTTAGAATTCATTTTCTCCTCTAGATAAGATAATAATACAATGGTCACCTTGAGAAAAAGAAAGGGCAAATATCAAGGAGGAAATATGAAGCAAAGACAGTTGTAAATGTTAAAGGCACTATTTTGTAAGTAAATATGAAATGTTTGCTAAGTGCAGTAAGTTGTTTGAATGCATAATGAATTAGAAACTATTTGGATATGCTCAGGTTTGTTTTTGTTTTTTCAATTGTATTCTTTGAATTTCGTTCAAATTTGTGGTTTCTTTATGGCCATTTTATATAAGTAATTAACAGTTACACTCTGAATTCTACTGCAATACAGTGCATGGGTGTAGATCTGGAAGGTAATTTCCTTTCTGTGTGTGTAAACACCTTAAATGACTACCAGTGAAGATATCAAATCATAAAAACAACATTCCTGGCTGATATAAAGGGAGGAAATGAGCATAAGTGCATCTGACAAAAAATCATTGTAAGAGAATGAAGTTTGTTAAAGTTAAATGGAGTAGTTTCAAAGCAATAATGCAGTCAGAAGAATTAAAATTACCTAAGTTATTAAATTAAATGAGCTGGTAAGTTTAATTTTCCTTTATAAATGCTGTCCCTGGGACAGATAAAGACAGATAGTTGTAATACTGTGACTTCCTTATTTCTCAGTGAATACTGAGGGCTGATTATCTAATTATTGCTGCTATCAAAGAAATTATCAGGTATGAAAAACTAATATGACTATTCACTCTTTGGAAGAATGCTGAAAAAATGTTTTCTCTCTTTATGGGAAAGGGTATAATATCATCCACATGTTTAGATATCATTTATCATCTTAATTTAGTATCTTATACCAGGAAGGTATTTATACTGCTGAGGTCCTCAAAGACCCTTATTCATCTTTTGATTAATTTAACACAATGTAGAATGTAAAACCAATTCATTAGTGGAGTAAATATCTGGTGGCATACATATGATTCCAGTGATTAAATTATTAAAGTTGTTATTGGGAAAAAATAAGGAGCGACAGAGGGAGAAGAGGGAGATATATGAGAAAAGGGATGAGGAGGGAAAGAAAAAAGGGAAAGGGAAAAGTTTGACTCTGGAAAGTGTCAAGATGGGCAGAGATGGGTCCTGGGTGAGCATCCTTGTCTGGAGGCTCTCTTCCAAGCATAAGTGATAAGGAAGAAAGTATGAGGTTACTTCTTTTTTCGTCATCCTTCTCTGTTAAGACCACATAATTGTCATTGAAGTCCTCTTAAATTCCTTTCACTAGTCTTAGGTGTGATGCTATTAGTTTTGACTGGAATACAACAATCAGATGCAAGTGTTGTACCTTCATTGGTCTCTAGGTGCCTGCCTATAGTGTAATTGGTGAATATAACAAAACAGGGCTAATCTCTGTGAAGATCCCTGAGGGACACCCCTTGTTACTGATCTCCATCTGGGCATTGAGACATTGACCACTGCTTAACAACCTGCTCATCAAATCCATCTCTCTCCAATTAAGAGAGAAGGAGGTTTCTGGGGAAGCATGCCAATGGCATAAGGAAATCTAGAGAGATATCTCTTCCATGTGATTAATCTGACAATCTAAGTCTGAAAATGATTGTTCTGCCAGAGATGTGCAGAGACACTCGCTCTGGACAGGTAAGAAAAGCTCAAGTATTGTAAAACACCAGGTAGACCTTTCAGCTAAAAGTGCTAGGTGAGTACTGCTACTGTATGTCCAAACCAATTTCAGATTTTATATAGGCATGTAAAGGAAAGACCCCACATTGTTTCAGGATTGATATACATTAGGTACATCAGAGGTTATTTAAATATAAATTTTTCATGCAGCATATATAGATAAACACACATACACACGTATATACGCAAATATTCATGTATTTGTATGCATTCATATATATATAAGTATATTTGAAAGTTGAACCACATAATCTACTAAGATTCTCATTTGCATTTAGACAGTCCTGAATTATGCAAAAATTGTGTGTACAAGTCTCACTGGTACATGCATAAGACTCCTGAATTCATTTTTCATTGATATAAACATGTTGTGAATAATCCAGTTAGAATTTATTATTGTACATTCTTTCAAATGATTTTTAATACTTTCATGTAATCAAACTCAAATCCACTTCCAGATATTTATCTTTTATTTCCATTTATGAAACTAATTGTACAAGTTGGGAGATGCTGCTGTGAAAAGAATTCTCTATTAACAAAATCATGTTAAAACCAGAATGAATTCTGAGCTATGTTGCATTTCTAAATTGGCAAGAAACATGAAAAAGCACTTAAAAATCAAACAAAGAAGTCTTGTTTAATAATATTTTAAAGCATTCATATGACAACTGTGTATCCTCTCTTAATAAATATATGTTATACCTCACAGTGTAATTGCACTGATTTAAGCAAATAGATAAAGAAAAGCAACAAAATTAGAGGCAATCATTTTAAAATTATTCTATTTTTTTGTCCAATATTGAATTTTTAATGAAGTTATTTATAGACAATATATAGCATCTTTTTGGGAAGACAGAACATTAATGCATTCCTAGTATGTGATAAGAGCACAGAATATTAAAACAATGTTTGTAATAGTCTCTTTTTTAATAGAAACACTGTGTTCAGTTAGCTATAGTAAAGAACTTGCAATACTATTGTTAAAAAGAGCTTTACTAAAAAACAAAGAAGGCATTCGGCAAAATATTTGCTGATTCTAGAAGTTTTAAAATTTTACACCCAAATAAATGTTTCCAATCAAAGTGCAATAAGGATTATACACATATATATATTTTTTTTTCTTTAACAGAAAATAAATCTACTTAACAAAAATCAGCACCAGCTTGGAACATTATTGACATCATTATTGAAAATATCTGAAATCAACAATACGTAGGCACGCATGCAAGTCCTGCTTTATCTATTGCAAGCCCTGCTTAGAACAGTGGATTTAAACCTGTACTAGGATATCTTTAGAAATGAGGTCCTAAATAGTAGTTGCAAAAAGGCAAAAATACTTCAGCACAGACACACCTAGAGCATGCTGCTGTGCTGAATGCAGATAACTCTGAGTGTATGCTGGATCATGGCATCGGGCCCTTGAAATACAGCACACGGTGAAAGAGACTTGCAAAGCAGTTGTTTGGTTTTATCACTTATTGAGCCTTATTTTAAGCCCAATAGCCCTTGGCAGTTCTTATGAAAACAACCTAGAATTGTATTATGGATTTTTTTTCCATCAACTAAAATTTCAAAATGGATAGACACCACCTGAATCATAAAAAAAGGTTTGTTTTCTAGGGTTATTGCTAACTTGCAACAGGTTTATTTAAGCTATGTTTGTTTAATCTTTAAATAAGAGTTGTTTTTGTTTGCTTGTTTGTTTGTTTGTGCCCAGTGGCCCCTTAAGGTTTAATAAGCTTTTCCATGAAAAGATTAAATTTAATTATAATATGTTTACATGTTTAGTCTGAGTACATTTGTCAACATGAAGAGTATATTCATATTACTTCTTTGCTCACATTATTTGCATTCCTTATTCTTCCCCTCCTTCCTTCATTTTTTCCCTTTATTTCCTTTCTTCTTTCCTATTTTTTTAATGCTTGATCTTCTTCCTAATCTTCTAAGAAGGATAAATTCCTATATGTCCTTCTTGTTTGTCTCAAACCTCCCCTGCATATAATGCATAGCTATTCTTTTTCCCTCTTAAGATCTGAAATCAGCTTATTTTGTCTGACCTGGTCTGTGCCGGAATTCTAGATCATAATACTCAACTTCCTCAAGTTATAATGGAATGCAATGCATTCAGTTCTAGAGAGAAAGGAACAGAAAAATGTGCAGCATGATATCAGCAAAAAAAATAATTGTTTCATTTGTATAACACAAAATAAAAACACAAAATATTTAAATGAACTCCATAAATCTAGTATTAAAGTCAATTTAAAAACTTAAGGTCAAGATGAGAAATCCTAATATTATATGAGAATGTTGTTTTAATGATTTCTTGTCTTCACTGGTAGTCATTTAAGACATTTACATGTGCAGAAAGAAAATTACCTTCCAGACCCACACCCATGCACAGTATTGCAGTAGAATTCAGACAGTGTAATTCTCAATAACTTATATAGAATGGGCATAAACAAACCACAAATTTAAACAAATTCCAAATAGGACAAAGGAAAAAATACACACTGAGCATATTTAAATAACTTTTAATCCATTATGCAATCATTTAATGAAGAAGGAAATAGGAATACATATGAACCTTATCAGTTTTTAACAAGTGCAATTTATTAAAGTACATTAGTATTATGCACTTGAACAAGTAAGACAAGATTGTTTCATAGTGCTGTATCCTATGGGTGTCATATTTATGATCTATTTTCCATCCCAGAATCTATTTTTTTCTTCAAATATTTTGCATTATTTTGTTTTTCTGTAGGTTTAAAGAGTGCTAAATTAATCTTGAAAATATTGGGCAGTACAATGGCTGCTTTTTGATGAACCTCCCTGAAAACCTGTTGGATCAGCTCAGAATATCAATATGCTCTAAATATCAGCACTGTTTACTTAATTCATATCTCTGAGAGAAGTAAGGGAGGAAAAGGATTCACATGAAAACTTGTCCAGGCAATGAATATACAACTGCTTACCTCTGTTCTGAAGAGTCCTGCTTATGTGAAATTTTCCATAGGGAGTCCAGTGCCCTTAGGACATGCTGACCTAACCACTCAGAACATGATTCCTGAAACTTATATATAAAGTCCATGATTAAGTTGTACATAGAGCTGTCTCTGATCATATTATGTAGATGTGAATGTCAAGTAAGCAACATCTACTTTATCCCTTTTCTCACAGACAAGATGGTGCATTTTCCTGTATTTTCTTCACTCCATGGAGTGTGGGACACACAAGGGCATTGGCAAACATGCTTACAAACAGTTCAGCTGCATGACAATTAAATCTATGTCAATATTTTTTAAGAGTTTTGAATTTTAATGAACCATTACACATTCAATCTCTCCTCTCCTTTTTTTACAAGATTACCAGGACAAATTCTGAGATGTTTACTCAAGGGAGAAGTGGGCAAGAAAGTGAATTGTTAAGAAAAATATTGCTCACAATTGGGAAACTCTGCTGAACTGTTTTGAATGTGCAGAATAAGTGAAGCCCTTTGGAAAAAGGAACAATGGATCTGTACAATATCATGTGAGCTGTGTAACAAGTGATAAAAATCTGAGGAGGTGCAGCTTGTACTTGGGAAATACAGAACAGAAAAAGAACCATGATAAAGAATCTGGGAATGTAATATTTTAAATATTTCTTCATTTTCCTTTTAAACTTTTCTGTTTCATTTTCTGTTTCATTCTTTTCCTGGTTCATTTTCTGTTAGACTTTTTAGTTTGAATCAGGAAGTTTTTGTGTTTTCCAACAGTAGAAAGTACAGGCTCAAATTAGCTCAAATTTTATACTTCTATGTCCTTGGATTATATTTTTATAGTTTGTCTTCAGGGTTTACGCATTTTGTAGTTAACTTAAAATTTCACTAAACATTTATAGTCACTTCAGAGATGTTTAATGTTAGTCAAATCACATCAGTACATGGCAATGAAATCCTATACAAATGAAGATGAGGCTTTAGGAACACTGTAGTCTCCCTGGCTAGAACTTGGAGGATGGGCTAGGTTGGTGCACAGCTGTCCATATATGAGCTGATGGTGATATTCAAAGACCTCTCACATTGAACACAGCTCCTATTGTTTTGCCTGTTTATTTGTGTAGTATTTCAAACAACTGCAGAAAATTTACCACTTGCAATACATTTATCTCAATAGGAACAACTGCCTCTAGACTTTACAACAATACAATGAATACAGAAACAAAAAATTTAACAAGAGACAAAGAACTTTTGCAGACTAACCTGTGTGCTTTTTTGTAAACCTTCTTGATGCAAATGGTCTTTTCATCACCATCACACAAAGCTGAACACAAAGAAGGAATATTGGTGATGAAGGCAATTCTTCTGAAGATGAATTTATGCATATGCAGTGACATCATTAGATCACAGAAAAATAGATGGGAATGAGTCAATGGTTTTGGTAGGAAATAAAATTTATTGTTGCACAGATATAGCTGTTCCACAAAGTTAAGGAAGGGAACACATACTTTTCCTGTGAGGCTTTCAATTCTAGTCAAATAAGCAGTAAATAAAAATGCCCTCTATTTTCTGCCCTCTAAGGCTGTTGCTAGAAATTACAGGCTTGCAACTCCCTCTCTTTTGTCTGCCTCCCCCACCACTACATTAGTGTGAGTGAGTGGGTAGACTGCAAACTGTGAAACCTCAAACTGATCTTTCTTTTTTAGCAAATGCAAATTACATTAATTGCTGTATTTCAGATTCTTATTCTTGCTACATTGCTGTGCTGGTCTAGTTTCAGCAAAGACAGACTTATGTTTAATACATACAAGATCAAAACAGAGTAATTAATTACAAAATATTTCAAACTATTTTAACACTTCAGTTCTTATTTGATTTAACTTTCAATGTGTGTTCAGAGGTATTATGC
>VXBI01004294.1:92450-110477 GCA_013397375.1 Toxostoma redivivum
AAACATTTAAACAAAGCAAAAAAAAAAAAAAAAAAAAAGGTGATTAGAAGTACTCTATTTTGCTACAAACACTATAAAATTAGAAGATATTTAGACTAGAATGTTTATATTTTATATTTCAGTGTTTTTACAGAAGTATTACTGAGAACAGATAAAGAAAGTGAATTTCTTGGAAAATTTTGCTAAAAAGAAAAACACGATATATTTTTGGTTATGAAATTGAAAATCTTTCCCCTTGGAATATCTGGAATTACTCTGAGTTTTCAGTTTTATTTTCTAACTACTGAATAAAATTCAAATATGAGATTTTGTTTCCATTTACTCATCATATGTACCTTTCTCTTTATTATTTTTCTCAGAAATTTAGAATCATGGCATAGCTGTAGTTCAAAGCGACCTCTTTAGCTCACGAAGCACAGTGCCTTTCTCAAGCAGAACCAGCTAATGTGGGTTGCCAAGAGTCGGATTTTGAAAGTCTCATGGGTGCAGACTTCAAAACATTTCTGGACAATCTATTCCAATTGTTGGTCATCCTCACATTAAAAATAAACAAAAAAAAACCAAACAAAAACAAAAAAACCCAACCCAAACCAACCAAACAAACAGACAAAAAACTACAACAAACCAAAAAAACAAAAAATAACCCCAAACAAACAAAAAAAAAACACCAAAAAAAAAAAACCCAAAAAACTTATTTATTTTGTTCTATCATAGTGGCCTGTGTATCAGTGTGAGCTCATTACCTCTTGGTTTATCATTAGATTCCAGGCTACATAATTTTTAGTCCCTGAAGGAAGGTCATTATGTATATTTGCAAGATTACCCCTGAACCATCTCTTCTCTCAGTGAAGCAGTCACAGATGTCTCAGCCTTTTCTTATATCAGAGATGCTCCCTTCATGGCACTTTCCTGGACTAACTCCTATACATCCATGAATGGTTTGTTGTACACTTGCCTCATATCATAGAAACAGAGAATGGCTTGTGTTGGAAGAGACCCTAAAGATCATCCAGTTCCTGCTCTGGGCAGGGCCGTGTTCCACTAGACAAGGTTGCTCAGAGCTCCATCCAGCAATGGACCATCCACAGCTTCTCTGCGCAGCCTGTTCCAGTGCCTCACCACCCTTACACTACAGAATTTCTTTGGGATATCTAATCTAAACAGAGGCTCAATTTAAACACTCTGGCAAAAAATGTTAGTCATATAGCAATGTTGCTTCATTCTGTGGTTTTTAATGTTTTTTGTTTACTTAGGTTTTCATGTTACTAAACTCCATTAATTTGTAATACAGTTTTAGAAAGAATATCCAGAAAGTAGGATACATTTTTAACTAACATACAAAAGAAAAAAGTCTTCATTTTACCTTTTTGATGAAGACTGCTGAAACAATTGCTTGAAAAAGAAAGTTTTACTGACACAAGAGGTACAAAAGTGTTAGTGAAATGATATTGGTTTTGGGTTTTTTTAAAAATAAAGATAATTACAATTTTGTAAAATTCTCAAAAGTCAGAGTGTTTGCTTGCTTTTGGGGCATTAGAAGATTTATTTTTCTAGAAAAGAAGGTTGTGTCACTTAATTTTTTTCTTTCTGCTAATAAAATTTAGCAGTAATACAGAACTATTCTGACAGCAGAGACCATCGCTTCATTTTTTCATTCATGCACATATGGAAAGAACTAGTTTGTGAAAATATTAATTAGGTTTCTACTTGACCCCAAGCTAGATACCTCCATATATCCTAGGAGATGGCAAAAATAGTCACAGCATGGGATTAGCTCTTAAATGCTAGTAGCTGAAGGGCTTTGCTTCCTGTTATACAACAGAGGCATTAAGGGTTTATTAGATAAAAGCAGCAAGACCATGCTGTTAACAGTATGAGCAAGTAGCTGACAAGTGAACGAATTACAGGCCCTTCTGCATTTAGATTTTATATTTTTTATCTTTTTTTTTTTTTTTTTGCTTTTGAATTCCTCCTTTCTCTTGCTGTTTCTGAACAAACAATCTCAGTAAGAACATCTCAAGATGTTAAAATATTTCTTTCTCCTGTCAAAGATATGTTTTTCTTTTCAGAAAAAGTAAACTGTATCTCTCTTTTTTTTGAGGACCTTGGGGGCTCTGCTTTCTAATTATACTTCTTCCATTTTTGCTTTAGACATTTGAACTCAATATAATTTCCATAACTGAAGACTATTTCTCAATGTAGGAACACCTGCTAATTGTGTGTATGATATTGCTATGCAGAAAGAGATTTATCAAAGGAATCACAGCATGATGAGTGGACAGTCAAGAATGAAGGCTGTTTTGATGATTTTAGCTTGCTTAAAACAGATATCATCTGACTACTTAGCACTTTAGGATGCTAGTTTATACCACAAGTATAACATAAGGCTCTAAGAGGAAGATGCTAGAGGTAGAAATGGCTGCTAAAAGAAAATAAAGTATATGGACGACAAATATTTGAAATAAATTCTTGTTTAATTAATAAAATTATGAGTCTCATGCAGTACAGATCAATAATTATAATTAATTTATGTAACAGCAGCACAGCACAAATTTGCTTTTAATATAAGATACTTAACTCTTCTAAAATGTAGATAGTCTTGGCACATTGAACTTTGCATAACATTGAAATTAGCCATAGCTTTTCTTTTAATGAATCATCAGAGATTAATGAATTAAATAAAGATACTAATTGGGTAATTGACTGAGTAAATTAAATTGGGTTATTGTTGCAAATAAGCTAATGCTAAGTTTATCAATGTTGCTGAGAAAGATACTCAATGTCAAATATTAACTTTCATGAAGACAGTTAAACAGCAGTTATCAAAAAAGTGTGCAAATATTGTGAAAGAAGTTTCAGTGTCATATTTGTTTTTTTCAGTCTGGCCTCTCTTGTGACTAGACCTTCTGTTAATTAAAATCCCATTTATTTTTCTCTATTGTGCATTTTCTATATAGCTAAAACTAATCAGGCTAAAGTCAGTTTCTTAATAGCTTCAAAAAATGAGGTTGAATGAACACTATATTTCATAATCATAATCTGCAAAAACTCCTTATTAGCAAAGATCTTCCTGAGGTGATTTGTTATGGGTTGTTCTCTTTGATAATTATCTTAACATCTAAATACCTTTAGATCTCTTTAAGTGAATACTCCCTAGCACTTATGAAGATATATAACACTTGACTTTCCTTCGATTTAGTGAATCTTACTTAGACTAATAGAATTATTGCAATTTCTTTTTAATATCAGCTTGTAAGATTTGATTAGCTCTTCATAAATATTTGTAATAGTTACTTTTTTCTTCAGTTTTCTTCTGACAGCATCATCTCTACTGCTTTTGCATCACGACAGAGAACATTTCCATGATTACTGCTTCATGCTGATTTCTTTTATGTGGTTATATCAAGGGACACAATGTTATTGCCGTCATTGTTCCCTTCCCCTCTGTTTTACATTTGATGCCTTCTCATCTTGCTTCTATTTATTTAGATATTAAAGGTGTGCAGATACATTCATTAACCATCATCAAAGCCTGTTTTTTATGGGTTAATTTGTTCATTTTTCCCCATATCCTGATCTTCATTGTATGTTCAGTGACCCATATAACTGTCCACTGTTATTCAGTATCCAGGTTGCAAACTGAGAAACACTAAAAGATCTGAAAGTAAATGAAAATAAAATCAAACCCAAAACTGTAGGGAGTTTTTTCTTTTTCTTTTGTAGTGTGAGATCAGGACAGGAATACTGAAGGTGCTGCAGAATAATTCAAAATATAAACGTCAAGGTATAGCAGAAGGTACTATGGCTAAGCAGCTAAGAAATTTTTTGTCAGTTTCATAAGAAATAAATACTTTAAAATTTAACTCATTATTTTATGTAAGTATTTATATTCATAGTTTTTGCTGCAGAAAATATTTCTTTATGTAGGAAAACATTTTTAAGACAAAGATAACCAAGGAGATATTTTGGTAAGAATTTTTGGAGAATGAAGATGGCACAAGGAAGTAGAACATGGATGCTGATCTTTAAGGATATCTTCCAGAAAGCACAAGAGCTGGCAATCCTTAGAATCAAGAAATCAGGAGAGGAAGACAAGAGACTGGCATGGTTGAGTAGGGAATTGCTGGTTACATTAAAGGGAAAGAAAAGAATGCGTGGGCAGTGGAAAAAAGGACATATAACTTCTTAAGAGTATAGAGATGAAGTACAGTTGTATAGAGATGGGGTAAGGAAGGCTAAGGTAAAGCTGAAACTGAACTTGGCAAGGGATGCGAAGAACAAGAGGGCTTCTTCAAGAATGTTAACCAGAAAAAGATGTTCAAAGGAGGTGTATCCCCTGATAAAAATTTTTGGTAAACTGGTAGCAACAGATGAGGAGAAGGCTGAGGTGCCTAGCATCTTTTTTGCCTCAGTCTTCAGTGGCAACCTCTCTTCCCACACCTCTCAAGTGGATGGACAGCAGCACGGGAATTGTGGGAGTAAAGTTCCTCCCACAGGAGGAAGAGAAGTAGGAGAATATCAGGTCTTGTGAGCACCTGAGTAACCTGAATGTGCATAAGTCTATGATGAAATGAGATGCATCCCAGAGTCCAGTGGGAATTGGCTGATGTAGTTGTCAAAACACTCTCCACAATAGTTGAGAAGTAATGTTAGAAAGATGAAGTTCCAAGTGATCAGAACACAGGGAACATTGTACCCATCTTTAAAAAAAGATAGAAAGGAGGACTCTGGGAACTATCCACCTGTCAGCCTCACCTCTGTGCCTGAAGATCATAGAACTCACCAAAGAGGAATTTTATAGTAATATGAAATCATACGCACCAGTAAAAGAGAAGGGAGAAAGTAGGAGAGAAGCAGGCATTTATTATTAAGGCATTTGTCTTGAGACAGTTTCCAGGAAATGGCTGGATGTTGTGATGGGAAATAAAGAATAGATTTGGGTGTGTTTTACTTTTATTTCTATCCATTGCTTTAGTGTTTATGTATTTAACTGCCTTTATCTCAATCCGTTTTTTTTTCCTCCCCCAAGGCTACTGAGGAATGAAAGAGCTGCATGGTGGGCACTCCTAGCCAGCCAAGCTCAGTCCAACATATTTAGTCAGCTTTTATTCAATGCAGAGTGCCTTTGACCTCCTCCTGAGTTATCTGTCAGCCTACCCAGCCCTCTGCATGGGAGTTCTGGGGCATGGATAAAAACTTGTCTTTGATTTGCTCCCTGCAAATCAACTCCTAGCAATGTTTTTAGTGCTAATGCTACCCATACCTTCCCCACCCATTAAAATATCAGCTAAAATTTTCCACCACAATTTGAGCTTTGGGAAGACATCAGACACTGAAAATTGTAGCTGGTGTAAATAAACACTTTGCAAGGCTATACAGCTGAGAACAAGGTGCTATAATAAGTGGGTTAAAAAAGTTGTGATCTAATATAAACATAGAAATCTATATTTTTAATATAGATAATAATTTCAAGAACATTGTAATATAAAAATGGAAATTTCCCAGCTTTTTATCAGATAAATGAAAGAACCTGCTGTCAGTTTTCTTTCAATTAGTTAATTTGAAAATAAGCAAGTGTTTTTCAGAAGCTGCTCATTTTACAGTGGAGCACCTGTTTCTTGTCCCTAGTTCTGTCTTATCATGCTGGTAGAAAAGAAAATAAAAATTTAAAAATCAATGCCAAAAAAATTATTAAATATTACGTGAAGTCAGGCATTCAATGTCATCAGGACTGTGGTGTATTGATACTCTCAAGTTGCTAATAATTCTAGCCTCAATGAATTGCATGCATTTTTTTGTGGTATTTTTCTTAGCTAGGTTTCATAATCTTTAAACTTTGGGGTAGAAGAGAATCACTTATGTGTGTCAACATGCAAGTTGAAGTGACTTCATAGGGACAGCCACAAGAGTGGTTCAATTTCTTTGTTCTTGTAGTGGGGTAAAGAAATTATAAGAGGAGACGAATACTCCTTTCTCAGGGAGTGAGATCAATTTCACTTCCTGGCAGTTTCTAAATTGTGTTTGCCAATTGTGACTGAAATTATGGAGACAGATGATCGCTGCTCTCAACCTTTCATTATTCCAAGGCCACTGAGTCAAGTTGTGCACTGCTTTTAGGCTTTCATGCTTTGTTTCAATTTACAAGATCTCAAGTTTCATTTCTCAAAGATGGGACTGGAGAAAGGTGTTTCTGAAATCTTTTATATACACAGGGTTAGTGCACTAGAGATCTTAGTTTTCTTTAGTATCTTCCCTTTTCTTCTATTTCTTTTGAAAGTACTGTAATAAATGTTCTATGGAAGACATGATCAGAAGGAAGATCCATCCTTTTCATAGACTGAAACTTGATATTTCATTGTCTTTACTAAATTATTTGTTCAAAGTATGTGTGCTATTAGTTATAACAGACTGCACCTAAGTTGCATTACTTCTACATGTGCTTCCTTTTTAGTGAGATCAGTTTAAATTTTAAAAAGTTCTCGGAAAATGGAATTTTATCTAATTCAATGTTGAATTTTAAATTTAGATTTTTATTCTATTAATGATCTTATTAAGGTAAACATATATGATTCAAAAAGTCTGTCCTATAAAGTTCTTTATAAAGGACAGTTACGTAATCCTGGATAGGCAGCTAGAAAAAAACTCAAATTGTTAAGCCCCTCATAAAATTTTAAAACCTATTTGTTAGAGTGTTTTCCTTCAAAAGGGATATATACAAAATCTGTAACAACATTAAAAAAAAGGCATCCACAACCAAATAAACCCAACACAGTCAACACGAGGCAGGTGTGACCACTCCTGGGGAAAAAAAAATAAGAAAGAAGCTTTTCAAAATTTTTATTTTGTTTAATTTTTTAGCAGTAGAAATATACAGAAATAAGAAATAAGAAATAAGGTCATTATTTTTAGGCAACTAGAAATTTTCACTGGTTTTAGTCTTTGTAAGCAGTATACACTTCAGTTTTAATTTGCACCAGAAATGTTTAAAGGGCCTACCAAGTGTGGAAAGATTAAATCACTCTTCCACTTTCCAAATGAGACTTAGCCTTGTTTAATCATCAAATAGAGAGGACTAAAAGAGCTGCCCAAGCTAAATGGGAAGTCTGTGATGATGAATTCCGATCACTTCATTCAAATTTTTAGCCAGTAAGATGGCACAGTGTGTCTATTATAGGTGTTACTGTAAAACACTACTAATTAATTCACAGGAAATTAGCTCAATGTATGCACTGAAGTATTCAAGTACTGATTTTTTTCTACATAATCTATTTAAACAGCAAATACATTTTATTTGTAAATATAGTAACTTTAACTTAGTTGTTTAACTTCCACTGCATGCCCCAGAACTTAAAAGAAATAAGCTATCATGTTGATGGAGAAAATATGTAATTGTCCAGGAAAAAAATACCATAAGAATGCATGCAGATGTTATACAAGATTAGTTTGTTTGTAAACTATTGTTAGTACTCTTTACATTCAGGTAATCAGTTTCAAAAATAAAAATGGTGACAAAAAATAAATCCACAGAATTTAACTCGAGTTCATTGACTTAAATCCTAGTTCATCAAAATGAGAAGACCACTTTAGCCATATACAGCTCTAGAAGCCCATCAGAGAGAGACTAATGTCCAAATCTACTCTGTCTGCAGCAGAGATTTGAAAAGCTGGGCTTGCTGCTAGCAGCAGGAATAGTGCTTGGGAATTAGGAACTGCTAGAAAAGAAAGGCATGGAGAAAGACAGTAAGAACTGCCAATCTTCTGGTATTTACCCTTTTTTTTTTTTTCATTGTTTGAATTTCATGTTCCTCATCTATTACAAGATCGATTGATTCTAGTCCTCCTTCCTCAGGACACCTACTGATATGTGTAGTGTTATACATAGACTTTTTTTTCGTGATTGGGTATTTTTGTGTGGTTTTTGTTTTGTTCACTGGAGGTTTTTTCTTGGCTTTGTTTTTTCTCACTTTTTTTTTTTTCTTTGTCACTGCTGAGAAGCCTTGTTCTTGCTCTCTTGCAGAGAATTTTTCTGTAGCAGAGAGGAGACAATCTGTCTTGTGGCTAACAGTCCCAAAAGAACATGGTGGTTGTAGAAAATAATGAGCATGAAGGAAGAAGAATATAAACAATCCTACTCCCTGCAAATGTGTCCTGAGTCATCCCTTCCTGGGACAGACAGTGAACAAAGCAGAACACCAAGGAGACATAAGGAAGTCTTGGAGATTTGTGTTTTTCACGTGTTCCTAAGTAGATATTTTTCTCAGTAATAAATGAGTGGTAGCTTTTGTTCATCCTAACACAAAAAATTACAGAAAATGAATGTAAGAGGCTGTGGTGAGGTATACTGGGGATCATGAAAAGATAAGTTAAGTGAACATAATTTGCTTGTCATTGCTGGGAAGAAAAGAGAAAATTATTTTCTAGATGTCAACAAGTTTAATCTGTTTGGAGCCATGTTCAGTATTTTGAATCAAGATGACTGTACTAATAATACAAATATTGATCATCTCTTATTTTTAATAAAAGATTTTAATATACTTTATGTAATAAATGTGTTTCTCTCACAAAGATAAGTTTAAAATAAAAAGGTATTCATTTGACGTTTCCCAGGTTGTGTGTTATTCATATGTTCTGCAATTTTTACCTCCAGTCACAAAATTCTACTAAAATAAAAATGGAAATAAAAATGTATAAATTCCCATTTACACCAGTAATCTATTTAACTGATTTGGCCATACTGAGATGGAAATTTTGTTGCTGTTATATTTATATCAACTTAAAGGTGTTTTCATGCTGCCAAAGCAACGTGGCAAGTCCACAGTTTATAAAGGAATTGGCCCAGTAGATACACACCACCTAAATAATTGCTGGTCTCTCCTATTAGAGAGACCAAAATACATTTGCCCTGAGGTTAACTGGGATGATGATAAATCACAGTGGAAGAAAATATGTCCCCTTTGTATTGTTTTTAATAAACTTTGTGTTAGTATCTGATTAATTTTGAATACTCAAATTGATACTAAATTCAAGTGAACTTTATTTAAAATTTATTAATTCATTTTCATGATGAACACTGTGTATGTGAAAATACAGTCTCTCCTGAGGCAATTTATTGCCAGATAGAATTAGGTCTCAAATGTGTATTTGAAAAATCTTAATTTATAACATAAAGTAGTTCTTAAGGTGTACTTGCACACAGAAAGGAAACTTTATGGAAACTTCAGGAAAAATAGCTTTTTTTTCCTCACATAATCATCCAATCCAATCGGTTATGCTCCTGTTATAACACAAAACAGATACTTTATTCAAGCATTCTCTTGCTTCTCATACCTCATTCTTGCTTTATCTGAAGAAGATTCTTCTGCCTTTCTCCCTTCTTATAATCTTGTGCAAATTGTATTAGGATGAAGTTATAGTCAGTCTAAAGAATAGTTTCACTTGAGTTGTTTTCAGTTAGTGTTTTTAAAATGTATCCTATTGAAGACATGAAATATGCAGAGATGAATCCCAATGGAAACTTGTCATCAGTAGCTCTGGTTTGAGTTAGAGCTGAACACGTATTCATGGGATCATCAGCTGCCACATCTTCAGCACTGCTTCTGCTGCTTGCAGCTTAGTTTTTCAATAGTTCTCTTAGAAATTCATGCTGTGGTCACTCAAAGAACCAAATCAATCAATAAAACAAGAAAAACCCAAAGTGTCATAGCTTTCATCACCTGGATTTTTGATTTTAAAAATATTATCCCCAGAAGACATCCCCCTTTGTGAAATTGTTTTCCCAGTTTCACAAAATGAGGTTTGCATTTCTTTTTCTTTTTTTTTTTTTAATATGACAGTGGGTACGAAATTTTATGTGATGAAAATTTTTGAATCATTAAAATGAAAACTAATATTGGTTCAGAAGTTGTTTCATGAACCCTGGCAATTTTCAGAATGAAGAGGAAAAAATGTGTAGGCTTTGAGGAATTTTAGTGGAAGAAATCTAGCCATCTACCTTCAGGGTTAAGCAGTATGTGAACTCAATTTTCCATTGTTATAGTGTGGATTAAGTTATTACTGGGAGATATATAATTGAACATAGTTACTTAACCCCTAAATGGTTATACAAGGCATAAAATCATTGATGCTCTGTGAATTTACCTTTAAGATCTCAGAACAAGAATAAATAGTAATGGGAAATAATACTTTTTTCCAGAATTTTTTTTTAAATGGGACTTTTATTAACAAACTTTACAGTAATTTCCCTTCTGTTTCTTCCATCATTTTTTTAATTGTCAAAATAAAAAATTCAATATTTATGACAGATATGTCATATTTAGTCTTTATATTTGCTTGCTTTTTAAAAACTAATAGCAAAGTCAATATTTCAGTCTTCATGTTTGATAACCTTGTATACACACAGAACTCTGTACTGGGAAACTCCAACAGTATTTTGTTCTGCTAAAATTGTATGCGAACAACAAACAGAGTAATGTTTAGTGACATTTATAGACAATGCAATTTTTTTTAAAAATCCAAACCGTTTTAGGGTACAATTCATTTTAGGGATTCAACCTCCTGAACATGCCCATTTTAGTCACTGAGATACCCCATACAGTCTCCAGATGCGCTCCAGGCTGTGTTTCTTGGAGGTCCTTTTTCATACCTACAAGTCCTCCCTGTATATTCACACTCTAAATAAAATAATGCAGTTAGTTCTAACTCTGAGCCAGATTATGAGTATTTTGTGGTTATTCTAATGCATAACTTGATAGGTTATTGGGGCACCTCACTGAGCTGGTGAACATATTCGTGTTCAGCCTGAAGATCTCTATATCCTTGATAACAGTTATCTGCAATAACCAATGAACAATTACTTTGTACTTGCAACTTGAACATATTCTACTTGCTTAAATCTCTTTGTGCTTGGCTAAAGATGTTCCAACAAAACTGAGAATGGTCTGTAACAAAAGACATGATGCCTTTTCAGAAACCCTAGGATATTAATTTTGGCTTTAATCTACCTCTGGAAATGAATACAGCTATCCCATGAGTCCTGAAGTGCCTGTCAGTGCTTTGTGGGTGTCCCAGATGGCATAATAAAATATCAGTAAAAATCACTAAAATATCTGCATTTTAAGAATAAAATCCCATCCTAAATTCTGTAGCTGGGCTACTATTTCTCACATACTTTTGTCTTCAAATTAAAATGCTATATCTAGGGTATCACTCATTTTCTCTTAAAGGGAGTTATATAAAAGAGAGAAGAAGAATCATCCTTTATATAATTTTATGTTAATTAATTTTCAATGTGTGCATGTCTATGAAGTCACCTGATGAGGTCTAGCTCAGGCTTAGACTCTAGGAATTGATTGTGCAGTAATGTTTTTGCAAATGATTATACAGTAATGGTTCTGCAAAACCATTATGATTTCATATCTATAATTGTGCTTTAATTATAAATATAAACATTATAGTAAAAGTAAGAAACATTAAAAGGAGGAATATGTTGTATGTGTTTTCTCCCTAAAAATAAGAGAAAATTCTTTTAATAATTTGACAAATGCATCTATAATATATACCGATTGCTAGTAAACATGAGAAAAGTCTTTAGAATCTTTTATGGTAGAAATATTAAGTTTTTTCATGTACAAAATTCCCAAATTATTTCTAATCTGTCCCTGCCATGCCAAGGGTATTGAATGATCTTTATTGTTGCTTCCAACCTATACCCTTTTTAATCTATTATTCCTTTTAGCAAGTGAATTCCTCCAGCTCTGAATTTGCTATAGCACTATCTCTTTAGGAGTTTGAGATCTCATTAGAAATCATTAGACTCTTGAGAGATGTTAACATCTCACAAACATTATAAACAATGCCTTTTCAACCTTGATGGAAGTTTTTGTGTTCCCTGATTAAAGTTTGTGCACTGAGATAGATTAGGAATATAAAAGAGAGAAAAACATTTGAATACATGGCCTTTATAAACAAGTCACTTCAAAACACTTTGCAACAATGAGCAAAACTTCTATTCTTTTTTCTTTTCAGTTAAAATAATTAAATCTGCAAACAATCCTCACTGATGGATAAGACAACATGAAATGAAGGTTAACTTTTAGTGAATAATATTTTGTAATAAAATTTATACACATCATTGAAATATGCTGGTTTAGAACTTGACCTCCAAAAACAGGCATAAGTTTTAAAATTTTAGCAAGGAATCCTGAATATTTTTCTGGCATTCATAATGTTGGTCTTGGCCCATTGAAGAGGATTGGCTTGGATCAAACTTTTAACCTCTTTACCAGAAAGAAAACACCACCATCCTTTCAAGATGACAGAAGCACTGGACATTAAATAAAAAAGACTAATTCTGCAATGGTTCCACTATGTTATAGCTGTAGGGAAATTTCAACACGTCACTGGATGGTAGATGACATCTGGAGACAAGATCTTCAGCTTAAAAAAAGTCACATTTCTACATTCACCTTGTCAGAGGAGTATACTTATTGCAACTTATTGGTTTGTTTGTTTTCTTTTTTCCCCAAAGCATTACAAAAAAATGCTGATGGTTTCATTGAATGCTGAAAAACATGTGTTGTGTTTGTTCTGCTGTGCCCTCAGGTAGTGTGAAAGGACATGCAAACCCAGCTGCACAGCCTGAAGCTGGCCTCTGGCATAAAATGTTAAAACTGTGACCTCCGTATAGCAGGCAATCCCACCAGCAAAAAGGGTTAGTGGAGGCAAGAGAGGGTGGGGCAGTTAATGTTAGAGATTATTTTAAAAAGATCTGTTTAAGCTTCTAAACAGACCATATTGTGGAACAGACATGAGCTAGCTAAGACCTGGATGAATAAAAAAGGTTTTTATACTGACTGCCAAAGGTGACAGGCTGGTAATCAATACCCAGGAAGAAAGACAGCTCAGAAATGGAAAGGTGTGTTGCAGTTGTCAAATAGACAAATATAGGTTTCATCACTATACAGCAGAGGGTTAATGGGCTTGAAATAAAGAGGGAGAGGAATTCTAAATCATAGTTAAAATTTCCAACTACTTTAGGCTTATCCCTAGATAGAATGTTTTGGACATAAGAAGGTTTCAAAGTAAAAATACATATGAGCAGATAAAAATATTTCTTGAATTCTCTAAATGTATGGGCTTCTGCTACAACATCATAGAACATTGGGAAGAAATTAACCATGTTTTTTTCAATTACCCATTAATATAGTTCTTTTTTCTTAGAAATAATCCCACATCTCATACCCAGTGCTTCTTCCAGTTCATCAAATATTTCCTATCTGGTTCATCCACACACCCTTTCCCTGTGGACAGCATAGGAGTTGCATTTCCTAGGTAAGTGAAAAGAGTGGAGGATTTATATTGAGCTTATGTCAGCTATCATATTTATACATTGAATATCATAGGAGATGATTGACAGGAATGATTCTGTAGTATCCTTTGTCATGTCACCAAGAAAAAGAGAAAAGCAATTGTGTAGTAAATCTGCACTTCCCTGTGTGCAAAATACCATGAGATGGATGGTAGATGGTGACAACAGCTTTCAACAAGACTCACAAAACTAATACAGACATTTGGAAGCAGAATGTTGCCTGGAATACATTGCCATTCTTCCTCTGCGATCTGTTAACCTCTGACATTTAGACAAGTTGAGGCTTTGCTCTTTCAGTTTAATGTATGTTTACAATATCTTTAAAAATTAACTACCCTTAACTATATCAAACATTTTCTCTGAAATTTAAAGTACAATTCAAAAGTTTATGTCTTATAGTCAGTAATTCGACATGTTTATTCTTATTGACCTTAAATATGGAAACAATTTTATAGTACCTATTTTTTTTTTCACTTTCTCACTCTTTTCTCTTTTTGTTTTATGATTTTGTGGGGATTTACTTCTGTAGAATTTCAGTACTGTAAAGCTCCTTATACAATAATCTTAAAAAAGAAAATCCATGTAGAACCCCTCCATTTAGAAAAACAAAATAAAATTTTAGATTTATAAGTTAAATATCAAATTATCGCTACCTGTTTTAAAATAACACAAATATTCTCGTTCTGTGTTCCTTTGCAGCTACAAAATGAATAAGTGATATTTGAACTTTCACTTTTTCATTAATTTTAGCATAGGAAATTAGAATACTCATGTAATCGAAATACAGAAGTCATTAAATGTCTGAAAATCCCAGTTTATTCTCCATTATTCTATTTTTTTCTGAAAAATAGTGAAAAGATAAAGAACCAATCTTAGTACTTATTCATTGTTCTTCCGCTGTCTCATTAATGGATATTTGCCCAAATTTTTTCATGTTTCAAGGAAACACTATGCCATGCTACATTTATGATTCATAATCTTGGCTTGCATGGACTAATTTAGGAGTTCAAATTAGCTTAAATTAGCTAATTTAGGACCTGATTTCATTAGGTCATTAAACATTTTACAGCATTAATGAAGAGTTGGACACCTTTAGACAGTGGTTCAGATGTATTAAGCATTACTTCAGCTCTAAATTACCCTGCAGTTATCAATGATTGCATTCATAGTTTAGCTCCCATTTTCTACTTCCTATTCCCTAGTTCAGGCATTTCAGGTAATGCAAATTCAGAAAAATTAGTGCTATAGTTTAAAGCCATTGTACGTCAATGCATCTGGGTTTATTTTCTATGGAAATCAAAATATCAGAGGGAAGTGGAATGCTTAGGTCTCATTCATTATGAAGGTGTGAGGTGCTCCATTCCTGAAACTAAGAGGTTTCCAAGCCATATTTAAGTACTTTTCTTTATAGGTTAATTGCTTGGGCTTTGAATACTTGTAAATTTAGTCATCAATATTCATAAAAAATGAAAATATGATGATCAGACATGTCATAATTTTATATATACACATGTAATAGATAGCTATAAAGTTTTAAGCTGGAATTGCATATTGGCTTATCTCAAATAATGTTTTCTAGGATTGTGACATTTGACCCGTACTGTTATGATATTTACAGAAACATTAAACTGTTAGTAATATTGTAGGGGAGGAATCAGACAATACACTAATATATACGTTTTTTGAGGATCACTCTGTCTTTTCCTGTTAAATGCTATAAAATTGAAAAAGACTCTTGATCTTTAATTTGAAAAGGAAAGACTTTTAGATTTTCAAGAAAGTACTGCAGAAGGATAGAAGAATCCTGGACTTCTAACAAAAACCAAAGAGTTTGTATGCTTAGGACAATTAAACAGGATTCTCAATGCATGTTTATGATTTAGTGAGTTAGTCCCAGTTAAAAAGCTTAGTGTTTTATTGTATATAATGTCATACTGTAATAAAAGGACATTTAATTCAGATTTTCTTGTAAGTAAGTCAGATCCTTAAAATACTTGAATAGATTATATTTTACAGTTATGTTTAACTGAAAACTGAGAAAAAAATATTGCTGCTTTCAGTACCAACTGAAATGTTCATCTGTCTTTTCCTATATTATCACATTACAGAATACTGATAGCCAGAATACTGAAATGGCCAAACTATTTTTTTATATTTTGGCAATGGAAGAACAAAAGGTCCTTTTTTTAACAAATATGGCTTGAAATTAAATAATTTAGGTTTCTGGTTACAAAATAAGTCCAGCAAAGGGAATGAGTGGGTTGGCAATTTGCTTTAGTCAATATTCTACGCAATATAATTGTTTATGACCAACTTTAAGTCAGCACATCTATTTATTTAAATTTACACTGTATCTCTTTGCTTCATGCTGCTATTATACCTCTGGATGCAGACAAATTCATTTAATCACATTTGACAATGGGGGAGATTCCTGAAGACAGAAAATCTGTAATAAACTGCCAGAGAATATCTAATTTCATCTTGATTTTATGTACTCTTGGATTTTGTTCACTGGGACATATTGCAAAAAAACCTTGAATACCAGTGCATAACAGCCTGTTGCACTGTAAGGGTTTTATGTCTTTTTAAGCAATCTACCTCTTTTGGTTTCTCCTCATGAAGAAACAATGATTTTTACTCCTTAATGGTATTTTGTTGACAGATTAAAAAGGAATAGGATCCACATTTCTTCTGGATTGAATCACCTATTAAATTTGCAACCTATTTGAAAGAAAAAAATAGAGCTGATTAATTAATGGGTCTTGTGTAATAACTTGATATTTTGAGGGATATACTAGGCCTCCCTAATTTCTAAGGCGGTTTTGAATAGGTTTCTTTATTTTTTTGTTTGTTAGTTTGTTTATTTCAGTNCTGAATATATTCTGTGGATATAGGAAAGATAAATCAGTAGTGTCCAGAGCAAATCTGCTCCAAAATATATGAATTGTTGTAAATTTGGTGATTTCTTATTTTCTCTGCTCTTGGAACTGACCAACCAATCAACTAAAAAAAACCCTTCTAAAAGTAGTTGAATTTTGTTACACAGCAGCTCCTTTTCTTTTTAGCTTGCAGATAAGTTTTTCTTTCAGTCACATCAGTGAGATTTATCTGTTCATTGACAAATTTGAACCTTCATCTTATGTTTAATTATTTAATTTTCCTTTCCTTTGTCCCTATTAAATTGAAAGCTTAGGAAAAAAGGTCACTCATATGCATGTTTGAAAGTCAAAATTATGTTATGAACAATTTGTTAACTGTCTGATTTAATGAACATTATTGCTTTTGCCCCTCAGACAAACATATTTGGGAACAGTGTGAAACTCAAAATTAGTAGTGAAAAGTTTTGACTTAGAGTAGATTTCAATTTGTTTATTTTAGAGATGTGAGAAATTATTGTCTGACAGAAAATTCAATTTGATGCTTCAGGACTTTAGCATGTAAGATACACTTACTATTTTGCAATTTTTGCAGTGGTAGGAAAACTGAAAGGTGAAAATTAAAATTTAAATGACACAGCAAAAATAAAAGGTAAGGTATTTTATTCATACTAAACAGAGAAACTCTGGCACTCCTTTTACAAGCTATAGTTCCTTATCCATCTTTTCTGGTCAGTTTCACAAGCAAAAAAAAAAAAATCAAGGGATACAAATATATGGCTTAACCTTTCTTTCTCATTTCCTAGACCAAGGAAACTCATTGCCTTTGCCCTTTCTCAGAAAGATATAAGGTAATAAAACCAAGGTACTTTTATTAGCTGGAATTGTTTTCAAGAAAAATTACTATTTTTCTTTAATTAGGTTAATCTAATGTGGGATTTGAAACTTGCCTAAGTTTTGATCAACTCAGTTTTTTCCTCTGAACTCTCTACAAACTTCCTTTGCAATGCATCTTTAAGAGAATGTTGATTGAGAGAAAAAAATGATAAAGAGAAAAAATACCTTTAATAAAGCAAATGATTTTATGATACTTTTGAATTGGCTGTCACTGAAAGAGAATATGAAAAAATACCTATGAAGTTTGTGTAGTCTGACATTTATCTTCATGAACATATTTATATGCTAATTTTAAATATTGCTTTTTATATTCTGAATCAGGTCACCAAAATGTGTATTGACATAAGAAATTGTCATATCTATACAAATAATTTTAAAAATATGGATTTAAAAAAAAATCTTTTTCTTAACCTGTATGGTACTCTCAATTTTCCTAACTATTATGCAAATATGACATTCATATCTATCTAATGAAAGATGCAATTCGTACTGGTTCATGTTCATAAATTTAGTCTCTCAGGGTTGACAACACTGTAACGTGGATTTTTTTTGCAAGTATTATAAATGTTAAATCAAGAAATTATCTAAATACAAAGTTCTTCCTTAAAAGCAATGAACATTAATATATTGTCCTTAATGTAAGGCAGAGAGAACAACATCTGTTTCAAGTAAGACAGATAACAAAGGAGAAGATTCCTTTGTGAAATCAACAATACATGTTTTAAAAGTTCTGGAAATAAAATATTNTTATGGTGTTTTTGCTTCTTTTGTTCTGTAAATTAATGGAATTATTAAATAATAATTTAAAAAATTGACCTATTTCTTCCCCCTTACAATTTGGTTAATATTAGAATATTTCTATATTAAATATATTGTTTTATATGGATA
>VXBI01004294.1:117885-172628 GCA_013397375.1 Toxostoma redivivum
TTTCCTATGCCTTTCTTCTTAAATTTTTTAATCTCCCCTGGATTTATTGTTTTGAAAATATCAATTGTTTCTAAAAAATGCTCAAAATATTATGATTTTACCATTTCAAATTCCCAGAACTTAAGCAAAGGCCCATTGTATCTTTCAGTTCTTTTTTTTATGTCATCTAAAATATAGGAAATTAATAACGTAGGCCAGCAGAAAACAAAATTCTTTAAGAAAATATTACATTGATATCAAAATAGAAAATCCTCAAAGTATAATTATATATTGGTATATATTTTTAAATTTCTGATTTTAGTAACACCTAAATATAAGGTTTTCAGAAACAAAAATATTTTTGCACACCAGGAAGTTAGTCTCCATGAAAGTATGTTTACAAATTGCAATGTAGTAACTCTTTTGCACTGACAGCTGAATTTACTTTAAATATTTTGTGAAGGTAATATAGAGGCCTAACATGTTTTCTCATTATAGTCTGTGTTTATGTTCATCAAAACCAGACAATTCTGAAGCACTCGTCAGACCTATCAACCATCCAGAAAGAGATACAGAAAACTACATCTCTGACTTAAGGCTGGATCTAGGGCAAAAGGGCTTGAAACTCAGAGTTAGGATGCAAGAGAGGATGGGATGTAGCCATAACCAAATTTTTGGGAAAAAAAAAAAGTCAGCAATATTAATATTGTTGTTAATACCTCCACATATACCATTTTTACACTTGCAAGAATTAATAACTTACAGATCAATAATTCCAATAATGTAATATAATAATATAACACATTTTTCTTATAAGTAGGTTATGAAAAAAACTCAGGCTCTAGTCTTTATTTTTAATCTTATCTATGAATATATATTGAATATGAAACACAAAATAACTATTATGAGCACAACAATGTTATCAAGAGTAGCATAATTAAAGCACCATTTCCTAGCAGTTTCGCTTGCCATGACTCATTAGCTAATAGATCTTGGTTGAAGGCATTTGCAAGCTTCTTGCTACAATCGTTTTAAAAAGAGTAATACAAAGTGATTTGTATAAAAAAATTGCTGCCTCTGACTTTTAGTATTATTTGCATAAAATGGTCTACATTCAAAAAGCTTATAGAACCTGTTCCTATTCAAATTTAAGTCAATGGAAGCAGAAATTAGGCTTAAGAAACTTGTAAAATTTTATTGTTTTTTTTTCATGCATGATGTAAAAAGATTATACCTCATGCTTGATTATACTTTCATAAAGATGAGGGGTTTATCCTCCTTAGTTTTAACAGTTAACTAAATAAAGGTTTTGCTACCTTTATACATACGTAAAGGAAGCCAATCTTTTATGCTTGCTAGATTTAGGAAGCAAATATCTTTTTATTACGACTTATACAGGTAGAAAATGTTAAAACATTTAGAACAAAAATGCTATATAATATAAAAAGAAATATGTGAAATATTCCACAATTGTTTGATATTGAAGAAAACTTAATTTTTATTATTAACTTTTAAAATTTGATCACAATTATGACAAAAAAACCAATGTTAACTATGCCACACTATAAAAGTGTAAAACAATAATAAAACATATTTTATATAGGTTTTCATTATAAGCTGAAGTTCTGAGTCTTGTGCTATAGTGGAATGGTAGATGTCTTCACAAAGGGAAAGGCAAAATGTAGTGATTCTAAGTCTTTAAGCTCTTAACTTTAAGAGAAGTAAAATGGGAAAGGGCACTTTTAAGTGAGTCATTGTGTCATGCCAACATCCTAATCACATTTCCTGCAGTCTACAGACAAATAACGTTAAGTCATTTGGGATTTTCTAGACTAACAATATAAAAGCATCTCTTCTCCACCTTTTCAGTAATGAACATATTTTCTGCTCCATTACCCTCCATTAACTGGGTACCATTAGCAGTGTTATGCAATATTTCTGTCATTCAGCCAGCCTTATACGAGCATAAACCAGTGTATTTCGCTGGTAATAGGAGACCTAATAAGGGTGAAAATGGATTGCTTCAGCTTTAACTCGACAGGAAACTTTTCCTGAGGTGAGGACAAAATCTTAAGGCATTTTCGAAGGCCACATCTCCCATATGTATTGTGCAAAACTGTCAGCCTTTGGTCTTGAAACACGTTTTGAAAACTCTGTTTTTCTATTAATGTATTTTCCTTTCAATATCCTTGAAAAGATGGGTCAGGAAAAAATCAGAAAAAGAACACTAGATATAATTTTTTCTCAGCAATTATGAAGTGCCTTCAAGATATCTCACTTCATTAAACACTAACTTCTTGGAAAGAATATAAGGTATTAAAATGCTAATAAAATGTGGACATCATAATTTGAAAATTGTATAGCATTTTCAAACTGCTTTCACTTCCACTTTTTATTCAGACTTGCATTCATAAAATACCAGCAAAAAATTTGTGCCACACAATGAACAGAAAAAAATAATGGTAAATAATTTTTATTACACTGAGAAGCTGCTTAGTTCATCCAACACTATTAACTGATCTCTAATTACAACATGCTGTAAAAACTGTATTTAAAAACCAATATGGGATTGTCAGCAGAAAAATCAGAAGCAAAGACATCAGTTTGTAATACACAATCAAATTATTTCTAAAGCACCCCATTGACTGGTGAATTTAGTCAGATTTTAGATCACTGACAGAGAATTTTGAGATAAACTCACTTGACATTCTCATAAAAACTAAGAAGTTAGAAAATTACTGTGGAAGAGCAAAACAAATTACAGGAACAGACACACAAAGAAATAGTCAAACAAAAGTTACTGAATTATATGTTGTCAGTTTGGAAAGACACAAGTAGCCTAGCAAATGTGCAGCAAGGATTTTCCTTGCATTGAGCACTGTTCAATTGCTATATTAATTTTCTGTATAATCAAATAGAGAATATGTTTGTCATATATGCTGATCACAAAAAATTAGGCTAGTCAGTAGCATTCAAGGAATGCAAAGTTAATTTTTTTTTTTTACTTCCTTGTCTCTCTCTTAATATTTTTAATTTACTTGTGTCACATAATGAATGCCACCAGAGGACAGATGTAGACTTCAAAATAAATAAAGTACAAGGAAAATATCTGAGACCAAAAACTTTCCACATAAAGAGAACTATGTTCTTAGGGGACAATGTTAAGGGATATTATAAGCAGACATTCCCAGCTTCTAAATACTCTTACAATCTATCATTCTTCAGTTTGGAGAAGAGAAGATGGTCAGAACTAGAACAAAGAATTTGACTCTTTCTGGACTGATAGGTCATTCTTGAGTCTTTGGATACATATATACTGGAATTACAAATACTTCCAGTCATGTCTAGGCACCTGATCCTTGTCATTTGTACTCTTTATCAGATTTGATGTCCTGCAAGTTTTTTCTTGAGCCATTTATCAGTGTCTCAAAATTGCTCTCTGTGAAATTTTCTGTGAGAGGTATGTAGTCCAAAGCCATCTCAGAAGACCTTACTTTTGTATGTGGAAAGTAGAAACTCTTGAATTATTAGGCTATTTCCTTAAAGATAAGAAAAACAATACACCAAACACACAAACCTTCATGAACATGAGAAGAAACAGAGATAATAAAAAAAAACATAGATCTCAGGTTGCTGGCTGAAGGGGCTCTAAAGGAGTAACTCAAGTCTAACCTTGATACTTTGCAACTGATAAAATTATCATGGGTCTCATAAAAATTGCAAAAAAAGCAACACTTTATGAGACATTTGAAGGGGCTTGAGAGATTGCATAAAACTTCTGAGGTGATGCAAAGAGGAGTAAATATTATTGTATGATGTTCAGGGGAGGGCTCAAAAGAGGGATCAAGGTAGTTCTCATAAGAATAATGGTAATCTGAAGAGAAGGGAGGCTGAAATGGGCCAGTAGCATTTAAGAAAGGATCTTGCAAGTACACATACCCTGATGAACCTCATCACCACAGCCTATTCTATCTCTTCCTTAAACTACTTTCTTAACTAATGTCCTGTGTATGTGCTCTCTGTGTGAGACAGCAGGAAGCTTAAAGTTGAACCTAACAGCAAACAGTGTAAGTGAACCAGCTATGAGGCAGACTTCTTATGTTTGTACGTATCTGTGTGTGTGTGTACATGTGAGTCCAATCTGCTAAGCAAGATTAGAGGCAGAAGAGGTGATTAAAGTAGGCTCATTGTATTGCTGATGTGTATGTAAGCACTGTGTGTGTGTGTGTGTGTGTGTGTGTGTGTACACAGTGCTGATAAAGTCTCCACTCTCCCGCCTGTCTTCCCTGTCCTGCTGGTGGTTGGCCTTATTTGTAAAGAGAACTCGCAGTGATTGCAGATTGAGTCACCAGTCTTACTACAGACTGGATCTGTAGAAGAGGTATAAAAGCCACCTCACATCTAGCAGAACAAGGAAGAGGAATGAGTCCCATTTCTCTTACTTTAGCTCCAAAACATCCCACCTAGCACCACACTGTCAAAACCAAAACTTCATCCTGATGATGGTCAGAAACACTTTATAAATCAGTCATTTTGTAAATGCTCATTAGGCCCTTCACAGTTCCCAGGCCAGTTCAATGATGGATAGTTGTTTATTTGTTTGTTTGAGTTCCTTTCACTGGTCTGCCTTGTCAATTTTCTTCAACATACAATTTATTCTATAATAAAACTGAAGAGCTATACTTGTGTAAATAACAGTTTTGTTAGCATAGAGAATGGAGGACACTGAGGTGATTAGCTAGTAATGAAAAAAGTATATAAGGCAAGGTTTCACTAGCAGCATTATGGAGAGGAATACCAAGAACTGCAGTGGTGACAGCAGGTTTTGGTGTGAGATATCCGTGGGAGGGTACTGACTTAAGCCCTGTTTTGATCTTGACTTGGTGTATGATGTATTGTGCATGTCTTTTTGACTGTGGAACAGCTGTGAGTGAAGTAGGGGAAATGAGAGCATGGCAGGTGTGTTGTGCTTGAGAAGCACTGCAGGATGTGATCTGTGAAAGGGTGAGTGGGAACTAACATTCAACTGGGACAAAGCCACTGTTTTGCATATGTTGTATGCTTACAGTAGATACTTATGACAAGATGACCCAACTGATTTCAGAGTCAAAGAGCATGCCCGGCTTATTTTACTTCTTAATAGGGATATTGCTCTTAGAGTAAACACCAGAATTAGAAAAAAAATAACAAATGTAGTTGAGCTTTTTAATGATACAATATAAAGCAGAAATTAATATGTTATGTCAAATAATTTCAGCATACCATAAAACTAAGACATACTTTTGTTTGAAGTCAATCCATACATTTTCCAGTAGTTTAATCTCTCAAAGTATTCTCCTATATAGACAGGAGTGTGTGGGACTAGAAAAATGCTAGAACATAATAGTAACACATAAAAGAAGAGTAATTTTGTCATGTCTTGGGGGGAAAAAATCCTTCCTATTAAATTCACAGTAACTGAATCTGTTTATTGTTGTCTGAAAAGATGAAAGAAACTTTACATTTTTTAAAATAAGTGTTGTTTTCAAATAAATATTTCTCAAGCATTGACTTGCAAGAAAATATCTGCCCAGCATACTCTTCTTTAAAATTAAAGAGGTATTTTCATTTTTTTGACCACTTATGCTAACCAATGTAATTAAAATGGAATAAAAAGATTTTTGAGTACCCCTCAGCAATGTAAAACTATATAGCTGAAAAATGAGAAGTCTCAAGCAGATGATGAAAGCACTCAGATGAATACTTAAAGGCTGAGTTGTTAGAAGAAGCATTATGATACAAGCTTTCATGTGCCTGAATTTTTTAGAAGGTTAGATACATAATGTTTTATCCGTAATACGTATGAGAGGCAAGTAAAGCTCTGTAAGATTCTGCTTACTAAAGAAAAAGTAAAGTCAAAACAGAGTCTATGTCCTATCACTAGGCTGAGGAGAAATCCTAGCAAAAATTCTAAGTTTTTTTAATTTTGACCCACTTCTATGTCTCCATATTGCATATAAAAATAAGGAAAACAGCAATATTTTGAGAGATTTTATGAGCAATAACATTATTTAAATTATGCATTTCACCTTTGTCAGAACACAAGTTCACATGCTCAATTCATGCTGAATTCATGTTAGTTGCTGTTGAGTTTTTGATCCAGGACCATTTTAAGGTATCAGTGGCAAGTACAACTTGTATTCTATGAGCAATGGCTCAAGTGTTTCAGAAAAGTCAGTTCTTATGTTCTGAAGATAATCATCTCCCTATGGTAGTAAGGTAAGTTTGCTGTGAATAAATATTCTTCTTGCTGTCAAAGGAACTTCCCTCAAAATATCACCACAGCATCAATACCATATACACCTTCAGTAACCTAATGGTAGTGAATGTAATTTCAAAAATATCATTGGATCAATCAACCATGATTTTGTTCCCTACATGACTAGAATTCTCTTTATGAGCTCCATGCTTCATAAGCTTGAATCACTGGGTAAAATACACAAAAGAAATTCAAGAAAAAAGACTTTTATTGATGTCTATGACATCTAGGCAACAGCGGAAGTGGTAAATAACCTAGTTTTATAATCAGTGTTATTACTTATTATTTCAATTATGTGATATGTCTAACACTAGAAGGAAGAAGGACTGTCACAGTCATATACTCCAGTGATTCTTCTCCATTAGTCTTGCTAGGACAGAGCTATTGTCAGGCAGTCTGAAAGATACACAGCTGAACATTATGTAGACTACATTGTTTTCCATGTCAGTTATGAATTGTAATTAGACATTAAGCAAAACATACAGTGACAAGAATAATGAAGACTGTGGATACTGCTTAGAGAAGACAAGAAGTTACAAATTATCCATACAGGAGAAATTTGCAAACAGAATGTATAAATATCTGTTAGTGATTATTCAAGTGAGATTATTTACAAGTAGAAATAATTTTTGTCATTCAGCTGCAAAATACATAAGCCTTCAAACTGCCAATGTGTCTTTAGGTCTGAAACAAACAAACAAAAAAAAATGAAATCAAATTCAGTAATAATAGAAGAATTTACACATAATGTAGTTCTACTGCTTTGAAGTTAGTGAATGTTTGGAATAATCTTTTGAGGCCACAATTTTCTATTTTGCAAGTACTTTTAATTTATCTTGTGCTAATTATGATGAGACTAAGTTGCAAAGTATCTTTTGTACTCATTAGCTACTAGATTCTCTGCAAGATTTGGCTGCATTTCAGAAGATTTTGGATTCTTATTAATTTGTCTGATGGACACATAACCAGATGCAATCAGGGGTACACATCATCACAGAAGTATGAAATAATAATGCAGACCTAAGGTCAAGCTTGCAGATTAGGGTAAGGATCAAGGACATTTGCATGTATCTACTGTAATGTTTAGGGTACTTTACAAATACCTAACTACATGAGTTCATATTTTTCTAGTGTGAAGTGGCAAGATCTTTGGCAAAGAGAAAACTAAACAGGTAGAATGAACTAATTTCTGCTGATCGTTTATTTGCAGGAATTTTTAGTTGTTTCATAATTGTTCAGAAATACATCGCCTTATTTTTTTTCTCATATTAAAAGGTAATAATTAGAATGATCTGTGATATATTCTATCATTCTTGAAATTGAAATAATTTAAGGCTGCTGTTCTTTGCACTAAGAATGTTTACATGACCTCCTGTAGATGACCCCGAGGAGAGTTAAGAAACACATCTAGTCTGGCATTTCTCTGACTACATTGGGCAACAAGGTATGTTTAGCTGGAGAAAAGAACTCAAGTTTATTGTCTAGCTTCAGTCTGACATGGTCAGTCAGAAAGCTGCACCACAGATATCCTAAATAGGACCAAATATTGTTTTACTTCACCTTGTATTTCTCTTTTTTTTTTGTTTGTTTGGTTTTTTTTGTTTTTTTTTTTTTTTTTGTTTTTTTTTTTTTTTTTTTTTTTTTTTTTTTTTTTTTTTTTTTTTTTTTTTTGTTTCGTTTTGTTTTGTTTTTGTTTTTAATTTCTTCTCTTTCACCGCTCTCAGTCCTTTACAAATAAACAGCCCACTTCTTTTTCCCCTTTTCTAATAGCTGTGATTTAGTAGGCTTTATAACATTATTTGGTATTTATGTTTTGTTTGTCCTGGTAATTTCTACCTTGTTCAGCAATTCTGATAAGCTACTGTTTTATTTTGTTATGTACAGTTTCCTGCTGTATTTTATGCTGTTGTCTTTTTAATGGAACTCTGGGTCAGAGCTAGTCCTTTGTGTATGCATTAGTCCTACCTCATTATCTGTGGCAGCCTGATATTCCTCATATTGCTATTTTTCAGAAGTGCCATATGTCAGGATTCACCATAGCATCCTCTGTCATAGTTTGAATATCTCTACACTTCTGTGACATTCTGTCATTTCACTGCCTGGTTACACAGATGAGCAGTGGAGGAGAAATAGCAAATAATCAATCTTTTCTTTCATCAATTTCACCGTTGCCATTTTAGAAGTAGTGATGAGCTATGACACGGAGTAACAATGTTGTAAATTTTCTGGCAAATGATGTGGTAACCATTCAACTTAAATGAAACATTTTCTTTGTTTAGTTCTTCTGTTGTGAGGATAAAAACTAACTGCATCTTAGTTAATGAAATTGGAAAGATTAGATTATATACTCAGACCTTAAAAAGACACGGTTTAAAAGAGATAAAATTCTGGACATAACGGTTAAAATTGTTAAATGTTTTATTTCTAGTTATCTCTTTACGTAAAGAGATCCATTTCTTTGCATTTTGTAAATGATAATTTTGTACAAGTATATTAATAACTGATTAAACATGAATAATTGAACTACAAGATTTTCAATATAAAAAGAGTTGAACATTTAATTATTTATATATTTTGATAGTAATTTTGTCAAATAAATTACACATAAAGGAAGATTTTATGGTCAAGAAAATATATGGATTGGTTATGGGGAAAAATAATGAAAAACAAAAATTGAAGAAACCAGTTCACAGACCAGCAATAAATTAAAGGTGTCTCATTTTTTTTTCTTAACATGTAGGTCATTTGTGTTAATGAGCTTTATCAAACAAAAAAAGCTCAATCTAGGAGCTTATTCAGTACTTAATATGTAACATGTAACTGTCCTGAAATTCTCAAAGAATGGATGAAATCTTTCTTTTACTCTTCCATTGATAATACATTTTGGCTTTCAAGTTCAACCAGACAAGTTTTGATGATCGAGTATTCCTTAAATAGTTTGTGCTCATTTATTGTGCCTTGCAAGGAAAGGACTTTAATAGCAACTGAAAGACCACTGCAAACTTTTGTGTATTTGAAAGGTAGATAAAAGAAACAATGTCATTAATTTTAGCTGCTTACATTCAGAGAAATCATACCTGTATGTACTTTTCCAGTGCTTCACCAAAGTAACAAAAAACACAGGATAAAATCTTTCTTCTGTTTCTACAGTGACTAGACCATAACAAGGTAATCCCGAAGCTCTTTCTTACTTGACTGTAAATAGTGTCTCAACTAAATCTTGTTGCATCAGATCTTACCAACTTCTTCTGCTGGGAAAAAAAACTCTTTTGGTTTCATCTGGCTTCACTGACAATGAATGGCCTCACTTTACTGAAGGGAAAGCAACAGTCCTGGACATTGGGCTCTTGTTTTCTAGGATTTCTGATCACTTAAACATTTTGGAGCGTTCAAGCTGAATGATGGTGGTAATATACGAATCTAATAAAAAATGTAATCATAAGCAATTATTCATATAAATGGCCTTATGAAACAAAGCCTGTATAGCAAAATAAGAGATCCTGAAAGGGAGATGAAGCACTGGACTCATGAATATGCGTATTGTTTAATGGTTAATTAATTCCATGGTTTTATCTGAGTCTGACTCAGTTAAATCTCTTATGTGGCCTTAGTTAAGTACAAACAGTATCATCTTATCAGGAGTAAACAGCACAGATGAGTCAATCTGTAGAAAGGAAATTAAGGCCAACTTGCCAGTTTTATTAAAACATTCTTGTTCCACGCTTAAGAGCATTAACATTGAACCTTTTGTCATCTTGTTCAATGGGAGTATCACAAATAAACCCTGAAGCTGCACTTCATAACTTCACAGGTAAATTTTTTTCTACTGTCTTGTAAAAATTCATCCATACATTCTAGCAACACTAGAACTGACTAGCTCTAGCTGAAACCGTGACTTTCCTTATGTGATCTAGTTTACCACCTTTTTCAGGTGCATTTTTCACATGTAAGACAGCTAATTTGAGAAAAGAAAACTCTTGAGAAAGGATTATATATTTTCTCTTTCAGATTTTTATTTCCCTTAACTCCAGCTCTGTACACGCTCGCCAAAAAAATGTCAAGTGCTTTTCTATGTTTATTTTCTTTGTGCTGTAGAGCTTCCGGCTCTGGTTTGGGGTCTCTGACAATTTTCGGTTTTTTCAATTGTTGTTATTATTTTTAATAAGAATCATTATATTAGTTCTTTTCACCTAATAAATGTCTTTAGTCTCTATTAGCTCTTTCTGCTTTCTTTGTATCTAAGAGTTGTGGCAAGGGGTCAGTGACAAAGAACACAGATGAGGAAATAAATGTCTTTTGTTCTCTTAGCAAAGAAGGTGAGGTGAGGATGCACAGTAGATAGGATAAGTGTCAATAGGCACAAGGTGGAACACTGAAATTACCCACCATATAACAGGGAAAATAATTACCACAAGAGTTGTCAAACACTGGAAAAGATTGTCTTGTAGGGTTGAAGAATCTCCAGCCTTGAAGTTCAAGAATCAGCTTTTGAGTAGAAGTTTAGATAACCTTCAGAGGTCTCTTCGGCCTTAATTTTTCTCTAAACCAAAGTACCTATAAAAATAAATAGAAAATACATGTATTCATTAATTTCTCTCATTCTCAGTTATTGAGTATTTGGGATATTGCATATAGTTTTGTTATTTTTATTGCTTGTGGATTTTTGTTTTATATTCTGCTCCGTGACTTCTTATGTATATCATAGGGTCCTCAGATTAAAATTAAGGAATATTGAATTATCACTGTACAGAAATTCTCAGAGGCAAAGTTTGTGTGATTTAGAGAAAAGGGCAAGTGCTATGCTCTCTCTTCTATACTTATACTTTTAATGAGCAATTTAAAAAAGCTAAAGATTAAAATTACTCTTATGGATATATTAATTTGTTTCTGCCTCAGTTAACCACAGCAGGATCTATTTAAAGATCTATATTGCTACTTTCTTCTCTGACAATAATTCTATTCCTTTTCATTGCCTTTCATACCAAGGGAAAAAATTCAGTTAAATCCTTGTTGGAACAAACAAACAGTTAAACAAAACCGACCAACCAATCAACACCTAATAAAAGAAGTCCATCTTGACCTGCTTCATTCTACTGCTATTCAATTTTATCTCAAGGAAATTCAGTCATAACTATAATGATGCAAGCATATATTTCTCAGTAGCCCAGGCAGCAGGTCCTCTTTGCAGTTGCCAAAATATTCTCTCTCCCTTTAACTTTAGAACATTAAAAGCAGAAGAACAGCAGTCACTACTGCAATATCCAGCTGTCTCACTGTTTTTTCTTTCCCCTGGCTGTTGTCATCAATTAACAGATTCTCTTGCTCAGCCTCAGATGCCATGAAAGGCATCTTGCTGAGATGCCATAAGTCATAGAGCTACAAAGCTGGTACAACTATCATCCCCATCCTTAAAGCAGAATACAGGAAATTTTAGTCACATCAGCCTTACAATAGTCCCTGCAAAAGTTATGGAACAAATGCTCCTTTCATAAGTCAAATGAAATACGTGACTGGGGAAAGCCAGCCTGGAGAGTGTTGGAGAGCAAATCATTCTTGGTAACCCGATCACCTTCTATGACAAAGCAACCTGCTCAGTTGAGGTGCACCAAGGGGTGGACATGGGCTACCTGGATTTAACCAGGCCTCTCAATACCATTTCCCACAGCCTGCTTCTAAAGAAGCTGATGCATTATGGCCTAGACAAGTGGTCTGTGTTGTATCCTCTTTTGTAATGAAACTATGAGTTGATCCGAATATTTTGGTACAATCTGACTAAAAATTATAACTACAAGTTAAAATGTTAGAAAATATTCAAGTACTTTTAGTCCCTAAATTAAAGATTTACTAAACATGAAAATAAGCTAAAGAAGATGAATCAAACAGAAAAACAAACTCCCAAAAGTCCAGATCTACTGTATTTATAAAAAGGTAGTTGAAAAGAAATTTCTCCATTGTTCATTATGTTTTTACTGGATGAAATCCTGTTATGTTCACACAAAGTATATGCCATTTAATATTTTGGTCCTACCTCCTCCTCTCACTTATTTTAAGTAAATAAATGTACTTCTGGGTTTAATTATGTGACTCATTTACAAGATAACTGAGAGAACTCTAGAAAAAAGTAAAAATCTTAAGAAGCTCTAAACCTCCACAACTTATCCTTCAGGCTTCAGTAAATGAATAAACTGCTGAGCATTGTACAAATATGGAAAATAACCCTTTTTTTCAGTCCTTGAACAGAATTAATTTCTGAGTTTAATGAACAGCAGTTTACATTATATAAACAGATTGTCAGCAGACTATTCTAACCACTAGGAGGTAGAATTAATCCTTTTCTTGCTTGCTTTTTTTCTCGGTCTGGACACAAATACAAGATGAGAATGGGGAGTATTTTCTTCTTGAAAGAAATGTGGACCATTTGAATCACTCAGGCTAACCTTTCCACCATCCACTATGTATTTTTGACATTATTTCTGTGTCATTTGACTGCCCCATGCTCTTCATAACAACCTAATTTCATAATGCAGTTTATCATTAAACCTTAGGAAGCAGAAAAAGAGGATGTGCCTAGATTACTAGTATCCACATCAGGTACCAAAAAACTTTTGTCTTTTGAATTGTTTTCCACTATTATGGAAGTAGGATACAAAAGAGATATTGAGAGCAAGATAAAAAAATTACCAAAACTCAATTTCAACAGATTGAGGAATACTAGCTGGATGGGGAAAATGTTTGCTCTCATGACACAAGAAACAGAGACTTCTATGCCACGATCTCTTCAGAGTAATCATCTTCAACAAGAAAGCAGCTTCAATAGAAGGTAGAAACAGTAATCTCAAAACTAACCTCACAGAAATCTTTGCAATTGTTTCACAAATTGCATGCAGGAAATTTATTGCATTAAAATAATTTTATCTATCTTATCTGTCCATTAGGTATAAAATATAAATTTCCTACTTTTTAACCTACAATTTGAAATAGTAAAGGTGTAAAATTCTTAGCACAAAACAGTGTGGAAATTTTGAACTGTTAGACAACTCAATTTAGGTGCTTAAAGTTCACTTGGCATCCACACATGCACAGAAAAAAAACCCCACTAGAAGTTATTCCAAGTTAAAGACAAGACAGTTTCGTGAATTCCATTTAATTGCTTGCATACTTATTCACTAATTCTCCCCTAGAATTTTTTTCATATACAAATAATTCTTTTCATATGCTAGTCATAACATTTTTTGCCAGGCAAAATATGCTGGGTGCACATCTTTTGGTAAGCCAGGAAAATGAAATCCACATCATTCACAGGATCATACATTACACAACAAGACTATAAAACATTATTGTGTTAGCTGGTTTTAGTCTTCGCAAATTCAGTTGAAATTTTATCAATACAGATCCAAGAATCCAATTTGTTTATTTCCTTGAGAAATAAGCAGATTTATTCAGTTATCTTTTTTTGTGTGTGTTTTTTGTTGTTTAACTTGCATATGATGTTTGCTGAAATTAAATTCTCTAGTAGCAGAAGAATATATGCATCTTTCACTAAATATTCACTTGATAACAAAGCAAAACTAAAAAGAAAATTCTTTTGCCTAGAGCAGAATAGCACCCTTTCAGGTAAATGTGAAATTAAAGTTGCAGCTCTCATTCTGTGAATGAGATCAGTAATTCCAGGCAGCCATTATCTATTCCTTTACTTTCTTGTAAAAGTGATATAAAAAGAGATCAAACACCAAATTTTGCATGTGAGAACTATGGTGAGGAGAATATCATAATGAAAGGAGGAAAGGAACGCGCAAAAATGCAGTACCTAGGATGACATTAGCTAGCTACAAGAGGCCATTTGACCTGGTTCTACCCTTTGGAATCTCTTGCAACTGTCTACAGACTGCTCCAGAAGTTAAGATAGGCCCTTGAGTCAGTAATTTTGAATAAAGGGCTAGGCTCAATTGTTGAATTTTTAAATAATTGCATTGAGGGTACCTCATTGTGAGGTGAGCACTGAAGTTGTGCTATGCTCATCAGTATGTGTGCAGATTACTGAGGCAGCTCACACATGCAGAAGTTTGTGCAGGAGAGCACAAATCCAGACCCAGCAGCTCTGTGCCAAACAGCATGCATATGCACCCAGCTATGATGATGACATGTCACAGGACATGTTATATAGTATATATATAGCTATATAGTATATAGTATATATAGATATAATAGCTGCTATTAGAGCTATTGTCCCTGTGACATCCAAGGCTTGACCCAGACAAATTCTCAGAAATGAGGTTCAGATCTACAAATCTCAAACGGCAGGGAGTGCCTGGGACAACTCACTGAGGTTAGACCAGATGGTTTTACAGCTTGTAGCAGCTGTGCAGTTGTCAAGAAGCTGTGCCACCACATGAAAGAGCTGCAGGAAGAGGTCAGCAGACAAAGCAGCATCAGAGATGAAAGGAAAGCAGTTGAATGGCTCTTTTCCAAGCAACTGCAGATTCAAGAGCTCAAATTTCCCACTGTAGAAGAGAGACAGGCAGAGCCTATGCCTGTCAGGGTGTGTGACATCCCAACTATAAGTGAAAAGGAGCACCCAAGGTTCATAGCTGCTCATGGTTGAAATGAACTACAAAAGTCAGAGGGTCTGCAAAAGCTTACAAATTTTTACAGTAGATTACACACTTGGCATGGAAATTAGTTTGTTAGTCTCCGACCTCCTAGGATAAGCACACAGTATGTGTTTTGGATAATAGCGTAGAGTGAAGGGGGAGAGAGGTGAATTAAAAAGAGGTGGGGAGGAGGAAGGAATCAACAGTCCTGGCTGTAGTGTAAATCCAAAAACCCAGCTGGGGTGTTCAGAGTCCTGGGGCACATGCACACAGAGCAAATGCACCGGGCTTGGTGGGGAACCTTCTTAGAGAAAAGCTTCTCACTTTCTATGAAAATTACTTATCAATCACAGTCTGTTCTTCCAGATCTTTCTGGAAATGGGTTGGAGGGCTTTAGGGGGTCTTTCATGGTCTCAATCCTCCACATGTCCATGCCATTTTCAGCCTCATTCTTGTACTACATTGTGTTGTGCTTATTTCCAGGAACTAGAACAACTTTGGTCCCAGGAAAGTCCTGCCCTATCTCCATGTCTACTGCCCTTTTCCTGTCATATTCTGTTCCTTTTCACAGAACTGTTATTACCAACATTCTTTGGCTGTTATCACCCACAGTCCTTAGTTGGCACCATGTCTCTCCAGCTATTAGTGTTTGAGATATAACATTATCAATTTATCTTCTGGGCCTCTAGAGAGCAGCAAGTAGAAACTCCCATGATGGCAAAGCCTGGAAGCTGGAACCAAAAAAATGGCTTCTGCTATTCCTGCAGACTTATACCTAGGGAATATGTTCACTGTCCTCATAACTGATAAGGAACTGAGAGCACTCTAAAAAGAAAAAAATCAGAGCCAGCTGAGCCAGAGGTACACTGCAGCACCAGGAGAAAGTGCAGTGTTAGTAGTGGGAGACATCCTTCTGTAGGCAACGGGGTTTCCCACTTCACTTGTGGTGAGGGTGGTCAGAGACAGGAACAGTTTGGCCAGAAAAATTGTGGGTGCCTCATCACTGGTAATATTAAAAGTCAGGTTGGATGGAGCTTTGAGCAACCTGATGTAGTGAAAAATGTCCCTGGCCATGGTGGGGGGATAGAAATAGATAATCCTCCCATCCTAAACTAATCAGTAATCTTATGATTGATATTTGAGTAGCCCTCCATAAATTACATATGAGACATTTTTATGCCTACTGTAAAATTTTACTGTTCAGGATGAAGTTACGGGATGCAGACTGACAAAATTCAGGATCAAGTTGTGTTCTCTATATCTTGCTGTATAGTAGATGATTTGATTTCATCAGTATTGAAAAACAAGGTCCATGTTATGGCAGATGTTCATCATACAAGGTATTTTACTGTAACTTACTATGATTTTATATGAATATTCTAAAAACACAGAGAGGTAATGAATAATTTTATATTGCTGCAGTTCATTTTATAGAAACTACCACAAGAAAATAAATTAATTCCTCTTCTCCAACTACTTTGAAATAATAAATTTCTAGCTAAAGTGAACTAAACACAGAGTAGACTACACAGTTACAGCAGCTATTAGACATGCAACAAACCAATTAATCTACTTCCATTAAAATTTAATTAGAGGCATATATTACTCCTTTCTCAACCTGAGTTGCTATAAATTTTTCCTGTGACCCATCTACTATATAGAATCTACTTGAGGTTGTATTTATTAAAAATAACCCCTTATTCCTATATTATATCAGCTGTGTTCTTTAACTGAAATTCTGAAGTTCTTCAGATGTAAAAACCCTTAATGCATGAAAATAATTTTCCCTTTTTTTTTTTTCTCTGCAAGCTGTAGTGAGTCAAATCTAGTTGTCTAAATATAGTTACCTAGTGGCAAGTTAAGATACCTGAACATATCCATATGGCTGGCAGTTGGAACGCAAAAGATGTGTGAAATAATTTCTTCTGACAATTAGAAGACAAGCAAGATGAGTCAATGGAGCTCAAATGGCCTCAGAGGTTGCATTATTATACGCAGGTGATACCATCAGTCTCTGTATTTTCACTTGTTAGTTACATTTGCTTTACTACTTTGAGCTGTAAAACTCTGTTATACAAGTATGATCACCTGTATTATCAGCTCCTGGCATCTGCAGGTAAGTACTGCATCTTGCTGTTTTTACCTTTCTGTTGAGGCAGATTGCAGATATCAGCAATTGCAGATATTTCAGAATAGCAGTACATCTCCTTGGAATGCAAGCAACACGAGATGTTACTGCAGGCACAGCTGCTGGTTTTAAACTATATTGCATGGATTTTGTGTCACAGTGATAATGTTCTTTGAAACATTTCCTCTCAGCTCTCCAACTCATCAGAATACTTCCCTAACCAGACTCCAAAAATTTTCATCCATATCTTTTCCCACACATTTGCAGTGTATTTTCTTCCACAGGCAATACAGGATGTAGAGTGTGCAATTAACAATTCATTGCTTGGAACTGAATTAAGAGAGTGAAATTCACTTGCCGGCTGTTCCACTATACATGACAGTCATCTGGCAACAGGAAGTGTCCTCAGAGTTCATCTGGCATCATCAAATTGTCTTTTGGACAACCAAAATATTCCTCTTACTATTTCAGGATTGTCGTTGGTCATTGTCTGTGTGACACAAATAGATATCTCATGTAGTTTTAAGTCTGCTCCCTGGATCCTGAATTTTCCTTCAGGTTTCTAAATGACTAAGTACCAGTTTCTTCTGTTCTGAATTCTGTGCTAAAATCTGCTACTTTAGATCTATTTGCTATGAAACTATCAGGTCAGAATTAAGAAGTCATACAAATTAGCAAAGTATGATCTTGTTACAAAAAGTGTCAATAGAAAGAATCTGATTAATGGGAAATTGATGAGCATCTATGTAGACCATGAAGAAGTATTTGTTTCATTTTTATTTTTCATTATAGATCCATGCAAAGCTGAATCCTCAGCTTGATTAACTCTCAAACTAACTCAAATGCACAGAAGAAATAATTTTTTTTTTGGTGCAAATAATAAAGTACTGGATAAAATCTTTGCTGAGCTGTAAAACAGAGAAGAATGTCTGCTGGGAAGTGAGAGAAGAGGCAGAATTAGAACTATCCAGAAACCAAAAATGGCACTTATTCAGTTCATAAGAGGAAAAATGGATTGCATAACTGTATGCAAACATGAAAGTACTTTTGATATTCTTCTAGTAAAGCACCAGAAGTTAAGCCTGTGACTCTGTGTAGGGCCTAGTGGCTAACTAAAATTGATTTCTCAGCCATTTTTCAGTTTGAATCCAGAGTCTTACAGATGAACATGAATGGTAAAAAGGGTTTATGCATCTCATACAAACATCCAAATTACACTATTGGTGGTTGTTTACATTTAAAAGTCAAAACCTAAAAAAGTTAACATTGTAAGACATAGTCATTCACTAAGTATTATCATCATCTACGTAGCACAGGGACCTGAAAGTTTGTTCATTGGACTAACTCATTACTGTTTCCAAGTCTCTCATCACAGCAGAAAATAATTATAGAAGTTATAAAAGTCTTCAGTGTGGTAGATTTTGCAGGTGATTTCATAATATATGCAATGGCTAATTACCTTGGGAAATACATTCAAACACAAAAACCTCTTTGTTTTATATGTCTTTATTAATTTTTCTTTAAGAAATCAATAGTTTTAGGATATAGACTTATATTTCAATCACAACAAGACAAACTGGTTAGAAAAGGAATCTGTTAGCTAGGGCAAGTAATAGAAAGAGAATTGTGAGAAACCAGCAGAAATGTTTGACAGAGAAAATGATGATTAAATAATTCTTTAAAATGAAATTTAAATATCTTTTTCATTAAAAAGAACTTTTGAAGCTGTCCATTTCTATTCCTTGTTAGTTCCCATATTTGTCTGAAATAGTACACAAGTTGACATCTGAAGAAAGAAAAAAATCACAGTAACAGAGACACTTATAACTCCAGATCAGTTGCTGGGCCAATATAACATATTTTAATATCTGTTCATTTAAAAAAAAGCTCTTAAAGGGAAACTATCATTCAAGATAAACAGTAATATTTATGAGTCAGGTTTCCATGGCAAGTGGAAACCTCATTTCCCCCTTTTACAGCCACCTGACTTTTTGGGCCTAGAAATCCTGCCCATTTTGCCATTGCATGAGAAGGTTACCTGCCTCATCCTGCTCCATGTGATCCCTGAATCCCAGTGAATGGTAATGGATGGTAATTCAAGCCACATGTTCTAGATTGCCCCAGAAGTACATCCAGTCATTCTCATGGCCCACCAGTGTGATGCCATTTTGTCACGTGTGATTTACAAATGTTCTATGATCACATGGTTTCTTCAGAAGGCTCTGAAGCTCCTCATAAATATGTATTTACATATACATTTGTACATGTATAAAATTAGATGCAGGATATATGATCAATTATATCTAGCCTTATATATATTAGAAATATAAGCCTCTAAATATAAGTTAAAAATACTTAAAAAGAATGTACAATGTGTATAAATGCATATATATAAACCCACAAAATTTTAGTAATGATTTTCATGCATTTAATAGAAATTAATATTATAAATCGATATAAACACTTGTTACCATTTAATAAAATACAGCTAAAAATATAATTTAATCTGAAAGGCTTAATTAAGTCTAAATGTGAATGGAAAGAACAATTTAAAAGGCATCTTGGGCTCACTGTTTCAGAGAGTTTCAATAACTCCTAACCCACTGTGGGGGTGGAAATCTTAAAATGGACAATGTGCTAGTGAAGATGGTAGAGGAGCATGCACAAAACTTAATATGTCTGTGAATCAAGTGATGACTCTGGTGAGGCCAGCAGTGAAACAGCTGCTGAACACTGTTACATGCAAAGAGGAGACCCTGTGGGGGAGTCTGGCTAAGAGACCTCAGACCCTCAGCTCTAAACTTCCAGAGTGGTCATACAAGAATTATTGGGGAAAACTCTCCTGTTTGTGTGGTGCAGAATGATATATTGTTGTCAACCATAATGGAAAGCCAGGACAAGAAGACAGTATCTTATGAGCTTGTACAGGAAAATCACTGATGGAATTCTGAAAACAATTATATAATTCAGAAGACATTACAAATGGACTAAATGTTTAGAAACACTAAGTCATTAACTGGTTTTGTTGAGAAAGACATTTAAAGTCATGTAGCTTCACCCCCTTTGCCATACAGTAGAGACTTTCCACTAGACCAGCTTGCTCAAAGCACCCACCATCCAATCAGGTCTTGAACACTTGAACAGCGTAGTTGCGAGGCACAGCTTCTCTGAGCAGCCTTTTCCAGTGTCTCATCACACTCAGAATGAAAAAAAATTTTCAATAGACCTAGTTTAAATCTACTCTCTCTCTGCTTAAATCTATTCCCCCTTGTTCTATTACTACATGCCCTTTTAAAAAGTCCCTCTCCAGTTTTTGTGTAGGTCCCTTCAGGTATAGAAAAGCTAACAGGTGGTTCATGAGTATCATCAGAAAAACAGAAACAAAAAAAAAAACCCTATCTTTCCAGTGACCTGGAAGATATGTACAAAGTGGGGCATATGTTCTTAATTACAGCTTAGCTCTGGACTTAGCACCGAAAACACAATGGGATGGACAAAAAGGTATGAAAAGGAAAATGAGAAGAATGAGAGCTTAAAGTTGATGCATCTTATGGTTTTATTGTGCTGCTTATGGATGTAAAGTTTTGTGGTTACAGATGCATAAGTGTGTAACACCAAAGGCTATGCTGACTATTTTTTAGTTACCTAGCTTCTGAAAGAAAAAATGGACAAGTAGCAAAAGATTCAAGATGATGAATTCATGTGCATGTAAGTTCCCATCCCTGAGTATATGTTTCATAGGCTTTAAATTTTTAAACCATGAAACTAAGCAGCTTTTCCCAAGCACTGGGATTTGAGGGTTGAAAGGTTATTTCTCTATTTTCTTCAACACTGCTGAAAATCAGGACTGTACAGGCCCTCATCCACAACCAGAATATTATGGAGTGGAACAAATTGGAAAGGGGTAGAATTTTTTTTTTTTTTTCATAGCCCACAATTAATAAGAAGAAAGTTTTTCACTTAAAAATGGAACCAAGTTACTGCTGTCAACAGGAAGTGAAAACATTCAGGTAGATCTGTAGTTTACACTAGAATGAATTTAGTGTTGATTTGTAATCTATGCAGACAGGGAGTTAGAAGAATTTTTATAGACAAAATGCCTACATCCCAGTGATGCTCTTTTTAGTAGCAAAAGAATTCTGCTTATACTAAAAAAAACAACACCAATGAAAAGATCATTCCTAGAAATGTAATAACTTGCAGTCCTTCAGCAGGAAAATAAAACAATATCCTCCTGGGCACCCTGAAGTTATACCTGGCAATTTTGAAAACTCGGCAGCCTATTTTGGTACACTCAAAGTACAAGTGTATCCACTTTATGGTCTTTTCCTCGTGGTTACTGTCAGAGTAAATGGCAACCAATTCTTCTTGTGCTGCACCTGTGCTGAATCCCCTCAGAGATGATGCTTTTACAGACATAATACATGGATAACTATAATACTGCTGAAGTAAAAATGATCTAGAGGATGTACACAAAGTTTTTGAAATATATAAAGCTTTGTATTTTGAAAGTAATCTAAAGTGTGTGGTTTTGCATTTGGGGTGAGTTTTCCTTTTTGTGTTGTTTTATTTGGGGTTTATTTGGGGTGGTTTTTTTTGTTTGTTTTTTTTTGGTTTTTGTTTTGGTTTTTTTTTTTGTTTGTGGGTTTTTTTGTTATTTTGTAGTTGTTGGTTGGCTTGAGGTTTTTTTAGGGTTTTTGGGGAGGTTTTATTTGTTTTTTAGTTTGTTTGGTTTAGGGGATTTGCCTTTTTTTTTTTTTTATTTAGGGGTTTGTGGGGTTTTTGTTGCTGTTCCTGTTTTAGATTATTTAAAGCTATACCTCCATCAGAAGCAGAAAGCTTCAAGTTGCCTTGTCTGGTACACAAATGCTGAAAAAATACCCTGATATGTCAGTTATCTTGTGCAGAAAGAAGGCTTTCCTTTGCAACCTCAATGCATTAAAGAAGAACCTCTCAAAACAAATAACTGTTTTTAGTTCTTTGTTTACTTCTTTTTAGTGTCTAAGTTTTTAAAAATTTTTTGTGGGATTTCTTCCAGGGATTGAATTTTCCCCACAACATTGTGACAATAATTGATACTTTTTTTTTTTTTTTGCTGACTAGGGTATGTGTTCTACAATGAAACAACTACTTACATGAATAAGGAGAGTGGATATTGTTTACTTCAACTCCAACAAGGCTTTCAACACTGTATATCTTATCCTCCTCACAGGAAAACTCAGGAAGTGTGGACTGGATGACTGGACAGTGAGGTGGCTGAGAACTGGCTACATGGCAGATCCCAGAGGGTCATAATCAGAGACAGAGGATCTGTTTGGAGGTCAGTCACTACTGGTGTCCCCCAGGGTTCAATACGGGACCCATTACTGTTTACCTTATGCATAATTACTCGGATGAAGAAATAGGAACCTCCTCATGTTCTCTAACAACATAAAGCTGAGGAGTGGAGGATACACCAAAGAGCTGTGCAGCCCTTCAGGAGAAATTTGACAGGCTGGAGAGATGGGCAGAAATAAATCATCTGAAATTCCGCAAAGGCAAATGAAGGGTGCTGCACCTGGAGAAGAATAACCCCCTGTACCTGTACAGGTTGGGGGCTGCCCAGCTGGAAAAGAGCTCTGCAGAGAAGGATGTGGGGTTCCTGGCAGAACAACAAGCTGTCCATGAGTCAGCAGTGTGACCTTGGGGCCAAAAAGACCAATAGTATTCTGGAGTGCTTTAGGAAGAACTTTGCCAGCAGGTTGAGGGAGGTGATCCTGCCCCTCTACTCAGCCCTAGAGAGGCAACATCTGGAGTAATGTGTTCAATTCTGGGTTCCTCAGTACAACAGAGACAGGGAGCTCCTAGAGCAGGTCACAAAATTGGTTAAGGATCTGGAACATATCTCTTAAGGCTAAGAGAGTTGAGCCAGTTCAGACTCAAGAAGAGATGACTGAGAGGGGACCTCATCAATGTCTGTGAGTATCTGAAGAGTGTGTCAAGAGGATGGAGCCAGGCTCTTTTTGGTGGTGCCAAGCAATAGGACAAGAGGCAATAGACAGAAACTGATGCACAGGAAGTTCCACCTGAACATGAGGAAGAACTTCTATAATGTGCAAGTGACCACCCACTGGAACAGATAACCCAGAGAGGTTATGGAGTCTCCTCATGGAAACCTTCAGGAACTGGATGCAATCCAGTGCCTAGTGCTCTAGGATGACTCTGATAGAGCAGGCAGTTTTGAACAGATGCCCCACTATGGTACCTTCCAACCTGACCCATTCTCTGGTTCTGTGTTAGAGTGTTGCTGGCAACTGCCATGTCATCTTTATAAACATCATTTTATCCTATGTGAGGAAGAAATATAGAAGCAATTTTATGGTAATCAGTTTATTTAAGCTTAATAAAATAAACATGGGTATGGTCAATGATATGGCAAACTGAGAATGTGACTGGTGAAACTGAAAATTTTTCTAAGCCAGTGCACCACTGAAAGCTTAGTTGCATGCACACTTTTGAAGACTTACAAAGAGTCACAACTTCCATCAAAAGCAAAATCCGAGGGGTTTTTTAAGAGTAAAATTTTGCCTTTAACAGGATACATGAAATCTTGATGGCACTTGGTTCTTTTAAGAAGAATCTGAAGATACTACTAAGCCCTCATACAGATATCTGTTCATCTGTACAAATTCTTCTAGGCATATAGTGCCTTTTAGGTGAAGAACTGGCTATTTTTTCTGGACAAAAAGCCAACTAGATACTTACTTGTGGGGAGAGGAGAGAAAGATCACTGAAAAATATGAGGAGATGAACTAGATATATCTGATTGTGTGAACTCTGGTGAGTAAAGCCTCTGAAAGATTTATTTTTACTCTCAGGTTGATTGCTTTTAGCCAAGGCAATATGATCAGCAGATTCTTGTTCTAGAGACTAGACAAAGGCAGAGTATAGCCCACAGGCAAATGCTTCCCAGAAAATTGTCAGGAAATGATCTTTCATACGGCTGTCAGTCATCAAGAGATGCATGTATTTCGTCATACAGCAGCTGTTGCGAAGATCAGGTGCCCCTGACAGTTTTTCACAGGAATGTTTATGACTAGTTTATACAACCTTACTGCTGGGGAGTTCATCAAACAAAATGTGTATTTGCTAAGCATCAGCTTAAATTTTGCATCCATGTTGATTGACAAAATCTTTTCTTGGAAAAACTGCATGGCTTTCAGGTCTATTACTCTGGGCCTTCAGATCAGTGTGTTGCCTAAACCTGATTAAAGATGTCTTCCAGCATGATCAATTCCTGCTGTTTGTTTGTGTCTTTATAAAACAAGCTTATTCAAAGGGGTGAAGACATTGTCTCTTATTTGCAACTGAAAAGCAACTTGATTGGAGCACAGTAGGAGTAAGATATGTTGCTTTGGCTTAGAAAATTCTCTTCTACGGTATACAGTTGGTTGAAAGTAGTTGTCAATAGATAGTTGACCAGACTCATGAACAACTATCTCCATTATTCCATGATTGGACTATCCTGTAGTAAACAGAGTATTGCGCCTTTATGATCTTCCCCATTCCCTTCTAACATGCCCAGGGATGCAGATTTTGGCAGATGAAAGTAGGATCATCTCAGTGTACAGGTTTTCCTTGACACTGGTCTTCATCAGGATCACTACAAAGTCAGCCTGAAATTTAGCATTCTTTCAAGAATTTGGAATATAAAACCATCCCTGTTAAAATGTATCTCCTTTTCTAGTAGCAGAAGAGAGTGTCCTCTGCATTTCCCTTTTCTTTTGCACCATACGAAAAGGTTTGTTTTTCCATTTCACCTGGACCTCAAAAATCTGCTGCTTGATGCATTTTGACCTTTGTCTTCTAATGGGTTCAGGCTACAGAAGCATCATGTGTTTCAGTTTTAAATATCTTTCAAGTAGCTTTTCGGGACTTTTCCTTTTTGTCCCTACATAGACACTGCCCCTGCAAAGGAAGCAAAGGAAGACAGAGTCCTGTGACTGGGAAAGGTGAGTGACTTCTAGCCTCAAGCAGTCATGTGAACATAAACCTGAGCGTCATGCTATCTTTGCTTTCTTTCCACACATGGATAACTACTTTACCACTCTCCAGGTACCTTATATATTCTCTAATACCGCAGTTTGTGATGAACACAAATGCTACACTCAATCTTTGCCTTTGTTACTTCTGCCTGACAGATGAAATTATTTTCATTCTGGTTAAATTTAGAATACACCATGGAAGGGGAAATAAATTTGTAACCCCCAAACCCCATACTCATGCTGAGAGATAGCCCCAGCACTTTTGGACATTTGTGGAAATATATCTTGTGAGTCTGCTCCCTAGCCCTAATGAAGAACTGTGGTTATTAATTATAAAGAAAACTTATCATTCCTACAAGTTATTCTGCTTATTCTTCACAAGTAATTTAGTGTTATTTGAAAAAAAAAAAAGGAAATAAACTAATTTTAAATATTTATTTATTTATTTCCATTTTGCAGAAATAACTCACCTTAATTTAGATATCTGTGATGGAAACACCTGAGACAGCTGGCTAGGTCTTTACTGACAGAGGATGGATAGACACTTTATAATGTAGTCTATGATATTTTCAGATGTCTATTTGAGATTACATGTGCTATGTCTTAAAACTGCATATTTCTATCCATTTCTGTCTAAAGGATACTTAGAGAAGTTATCACAGACCAAGGCCCTAAACTTATTTTCATATCACCCACTTACCCTGCAGTCATTGTATATATAGGTAAACCCAGAAACTGTTCAACAGCAAACAACAAAAAAGGAATTTTTTTTGTTTGTTTGTTTTTTGGTGCTTTTTTGGTTTTTGTGGGGGGTTGTTGTTGTTTTGATTTGTTTTTGTGTGTGTGTGTTTTTTTGTTTGTTTGTTTTTGGGTTTTTTGTTGTTTGTGTTTTGATTGTTTGTCTTTCTTTTTTTTCCAATAGACAAGTACCCTTAAAAAGATTACAGTACTCTGTTCTCAACAGTAAAAATCTCAGACTGTTGAGAAAAGTCTTAGAAAACAGGAATCTTAGATGAAGCTGTAAAAGACAACAAATAACTGACACAATTCTGAAAAAGCCTCACCTCAGCTACTGAACAATGGTGAAATCAAGTCATGGTGGTAAAAAGATTGATTTCATAGGAGCCCTAGCTGTCATAGCTACATTCATAGAATTTGGGTTAAACTTACATCAAATTATGCAATGTCTTTAAAAATGTGGACAAGAAAACCCTTGAGGCTTCTAGAAGCTTACCTATTGGATGATCACATGGGTAATACATTTTGTTGATAGGACTTTGTATGTCATTCTAAATGAAAATAATGTGTTGTGTATTGCAGACAAGACTGTTATTAAGTTTAAATTAATGATCATTATGTTTCTCATCTTTTCTCTGCATGCCCAATGCAATCTAAGTATATAATTAAGATGGTTGAGTTCTTCCGAATCAATAAACAATGTATTCTATGTGTAAAATTTTAAGCACAGAGGCTGTTGAGAAGGAAAGGTGAAAAAAATAATACTACAACATAAATTATATACTGAAATATTTCATGACGGCAAATTTTCCCCTTGGAGATTTTGTAGAGCTTCCACACATCCTTGATCTTTTTATTTAAGCACCAGTTTACCAGTACACATTATCACATAGATCCCAGATCTCCTCAGTTCTAAATTACATGAATTCAAAGTATATTTTCAATAATAATATAGCAGAAAAAGAATAAATTGGACCACATTCTAAAAAACAAACCTGCTAGAAAAAGCACAGCTTTAAAATTACTTGGTAGACAATCGAATGTCATTTCTGTACAGAGAGGAAAGAAAAAGCAGGTTTGCTCTAGCTTTGAACTAGGAGACTTCTGATGTTGCTTGTTTCCCACTCCTCTCCTCCTATTCTTCAATCTCTCTTGACCTTCTTTCTTAAAAATAGAAAGAGAGCAACTCTACTTCTGAACTTTCACCTGTCAGGTGTAACAAAGTGCGTAGAAGCAATAAAGAATCTCCTCTGAGTTTACTGATCCTCTAGTTTAAACATAACAAGTTATAACAAATTACCCTTCTTTCAAAACATGTCCTTAATAACATTTCCTAGGTGGAAAATATTTTAAAACCTTGAAAATGACATCTTCTAATGTCAAATTTAATAAAGCTGGTATGACTACCTTATAATCATAGAACATAATTAAGTTAATTGTAGTACTTGAACTAATTACTTCCAAGCTCCCCCTCTTATTATATATAAAATGTTCAGGACATGCTTTTAAATCAAATAAAATAGAGAAGGCTTAGCCTAATTTTCTATAAAATATGCTGTGGGGGGTTTTTTGTTTGTTTGTTTTGTTTTTTAATCATAAATAGCTATATAGATTTTTAATTAAAGAATGTTTTTCTTTCAAGGTTAGATGTGTGAACTGAATAGTCTTTGAGTCTTCTTACCATTCTTTGCCCTGTATTTCTAAAAAAAATCTTTTGATAAATAAATTTAATCCTTTCTTCTTAAAAAACAGAGCACCAATAAAGATCTGAATATTTCTGTAAGCTTTCCATGTAAAAATACTTATTTTAGAATAAGTGCATGAGAGGAATTTTTGTACAATAAGATGTTGGTGAAATGTGATTTTCTTTTTTTCACTTGCTGCTCACATAATTGCACATTTTGTGTGCTAGCCACATTGTAAGTGAATTCAATCAGCATAGAGTTAGGCAAGAAATGTCAGGCAATCTCAAGCCTTTCCAGTCTATATTCTTGGAATTTGCAAGGGTCTAATGTACTAGTCTGGCAAACCAGGCAAAAAAGATACAGTGTTGTGAGAAAGGCAGTAGGAGACTATTTAGAGGAACCCCATTCCAAAATTAAATTAGGGATTCTATGATCAACAACTTTCCTAGAGGTAAGAAATATAAATAGAGTTACACACATCTTCTGGCTTCCTAGATTGGTATATTATTCAGTGTTAAACTTCTTTCTGCCTTCCTTCCTTCCTCACTTACCTTCCATGTACTAGTTTGACTGCAAATTTTGGGCTGTAAAAGCCAGAAAGAATGCTCATGCTACACACAGCAGTACAAAATGACTTGGATTCTCTTGGTCCTGATGAGATAACATATCTGCAGAGCTCAGAAGAGGGCAGTGTTTGTTCTGGGGATTTTTGTCTTACCTAACTAGCTCAGACTAAATAGCATGTTCTCTGTCATTATGTTGTAAGGATATCAAAGGTTTTGCTTATTTTGGTTCTATAATATAAATTATTTCAGATAAAAGAAAACCAGCACAGCCTCTTTGTGTAGCACTATAATGGCATAGACATACAGTAAGCTCTAAGGTAAAATTAGTTATCCCTAGGAGTACAATAGATCTGATTCATATGCGACACTCATGCAATGGAGAAAATAAAGGAAAACCCCTGCAGATCCTAATAAATTGAAAATGGACAGGCAGTTTCCAGGCTTTGGAAAGCTACCATTTGTGTGATTTGCTGGAAAAGTTTTGTAGAATATATTTATCGTATGCCAACAAGTAGTCTCCCAGATAGTCATCTGGGAAGTGTAGAAGATTTAACACAGGATAAGGGATTATTCTTAAAAGTGTTGCTGCCACGTGTTTACCTTATGTTGCCAAGTAAGGAAATTTATTAATGGGCTGTTTGAGGAGTTTACCTTAGGCTAGGAAGTTGAAGGACTTTATTTTTATAGATGAAAGAAGAGAGAGGAGTAATTTCTTTGCAAGAAATCCTAGTGGAGATGATAATTTTCCCCAAGTTTATGACTGTGTCATGCAGAGATGGTTCAGATAAGCTACTTCTAGCTAGTTACTAGTAGCACATTTTCATCATGCTGCTTTTGCTGCCTCTTTACCTCGTTCAGGTCTGCTTCTTCCTCTCCTGTTTGCCTTCTATTTCTGAATTTAGTTGTTGTGACTTTGTCATTATTCTTTCAATAAAGCTCTCCCTTTTGATAATTGAAGGGAAAACAAGAGGGAACACATAGGTGGCACAGTGGTGCACTTATGTCTCTATGCAAGGAAAAAAACCTTATAGGAACAACGGTAAGAAAAAAAAAGGGGCAAGTTTCCCACTGTTTCTTTATTTTGATCTGAATTTCTCTCATAAGATGTGAGAGAGACGTATGGTTTCCACCACCCTGTTTCTGTAGAAAGAAGTGAAATAGGAATACATAAAGCCAATGTAATTAACAGTAAAAATCATATCAAATTTGTACACTTAAAACATCACAGTGGCCCTGGCCAAGTGTATTATCTGGATTTCAGTACATGATTGCTCACCAACTTGCAATACTGCATCTCCAAGGTGACAGTGTATGTGCATGTGATTGTGGGTGTATTACACTTTCCTTCCATCCAGTATGAAGAAAAGCAATCAATCTGTAAAGACAAACACTTCCTTATTTTTTCATGTGTGGGAAGTGGGCAAACTAGAACATCATGTTCCCTTGCTCAAATCTATGTAAATGGAAGTTAAATGCCTTTGGAACAGCTAAAAAGTAAATTTAAAAAATAAATAAAGAGAGAAAGAACAAGAAGCAGAAATCACTTCTTTGACTCTGTTTTGAATCAGGCTTGGCATTCAGAGAAGATGCTGGGGCAGCTGCTACAGGAAATGAGGCAGGAACAGTTAAAGTATTGTATAAAAAAGAAGAAAATAACTTCTAGCTAAAAAATGCAAAGCCATAGCCATTGGTAATATACATGGAAATGTGCTTGGCAGTATCTGCAGAAGCAGGGAGAAAATGCAGATGGCTGAATGGCAGTGTTATCGGCATTTTCTCCCACTATGCTCACTAGGGCAAAAGACATTCCTGAAATTTTTGCCTTGTATCCATATTCTCCAGGGAGTTCATGTTCTGAGATTGCCACTGTAGCTTGGAATGAACAATAATGTTACCTTTTATGGTAATAGATATATTAAGTATGTAAATAAAACAAAAAATAGTCTAATTATTAAATGGATATAAAATACGTATTGTTTTTATAGTTCATAGCCTATATAAAAAAATATTTCTTTCCACTAACTATTCAGAAGAGCTGATGGTGACAAATCCACAAGCATCTGCAATTTATGTACGTGCTGCTAAAGCAAAATGTTGTGAAGTCATTAACTAGATAAATCTTACTACATCCATTTTCAGATGTATCCACAGTGAAGGATGTGTAGAAAGTAGTAAGCAGTTACAGTTAAAGCTACCATTTCTTAGACTGTTCTGGAAAAGGTTGGAATCAAATTACTTGGTGCTTTGACACTGAAGTTTAATGTTGAAGTTCTAAATAAGTACACAACATATGCGAAATTCATTCAAATAAAAAGTGAATTAATTGTAAAATATCCTGATAATTATAAATTAATGTATCAATTGAAAGCTACTTATTATGAGAGTAGGAAGGACACCTCTTCACCATAATCTCACAGTAAGAAAACAGGCACAATGCAAAGTGCTGTACTATCCTGTATAAGCATCAACCCTCTACACAGCATAACAATCAGCAAAGCACAAGAGACTGAAGACTGTAAAAACCCACATTTCTTGCATTACAGGAGTAACTCAAGATCCAAAGAAATTTATTAGGTACACTGTGGGACTCAAGCTGAAATCAGGCATCTAAAATCCTCAAAATCCTACTTTGATTTTCATTTCTCTTGAGAGCATATTGCAGTAGTCGCTTCTGAAGGCATATCACTGTAGTAACTTAAAATTCCCTTGAACAGTTAGGGTAAGATTCATAGCCATTTGACTTTAACTGTCTGAAAATTAAGCACCTAAATTAAGTAAAGATTTTTCATTATCTAATCAATAAAGACATATAGGTACCTTCAGGGTATGACTCATTCCACCCTAAAATGAGATTCAGTATTAAACAGTAAGTACTAGATGTGGCTTCCCATGGAATTATTTTTTTGTGTCAAGTGCTTGTGATAAGTCAAACCCATTGCCCAGCTGGTTATGCAAAGCCTACCTGTGTGTATCATCCCCTTTACATGATCATGCCATTTGCTGAAGAAATTAAAGTATTATGCTGTCATGTAGTGAGACATAATCCATCAACAAAATTTTCAGAAGTTTTCTGTTTAGTTAACCAGTATAAACACACACAAGCAAAACTACATATAGCTGTTCACATACAAGCCATTCATCCCTAATTACAGAGTTGCAGCAGTAGCTGGGAGTCCAGTCCCAATTATATGATTAGAAGTAGAGGTTGCATGGACACATCAGTTAATTTTAAGTGTTGGAAGAGCATAAGGTTTTGTTTCTGTTTATCTTGCCTACTATTTTGAAGATAGTTCTCTCAAACAAACAACCTCCTCTCACCTCTCTGGCCTTAGATATGATCTAAGTTAGAAGATTCTTGATATAATACACCTTTGTTTTTCATTTTACTCTGATTTGTAGCTTCAGAACTACTTCAGCTTGTCACTTACTGATATCCTTGAGAAATACCAGCCTTTTGGGCTCTTCACCTTATTAATCTTAATTAATCTTAGAAAGATTTCACGTAAAGTTTTTACAATTTAGCGTTTCATTGCAGATTAACACTTTTATGTTCTCTGACCTTTTATTCTGGCAAGGACTTCTTGTACCAAAGGAAAATTGTTATTTCCCTAATTTTTTGTTTATCGATTTTTATGACTCATCACTTTATATTATAATGCTAAACTTATTTTCTATCATGACCTAAAGAATGGATCACCTAGCAGATAATTGTGTTTGCCTTCATCATCTGACTGCATATGAACATATTCTCTAGGTATGTCATCACCACAGATTCAATCATTCCTATATCAGCCAAGATATCAACGTTTTGATTGAGAGAGGAGGAAGCACTGCAGTACTCAGGAAAAACATTGCAACACTTTTGACAACTTTTATGTGTGATGTGTATCTACTTCATATAGAAGGAAGAATATTCACAAAAAAGATCTGATTTCTCTATTACACATCCAATACCCAAATATGTCAAACAGGCCATGGTGAAAAGACATATTTGTGGGAGTTTCTGTTGGTGGGAGGGAGAAGCAAATACAAGAGAATATTCTTTCTACTTTTTTTCAGATGGCAAAACAATTGTTGGCACAATATTATTGTCTGAAGACAGAAGTTTATCACAAAAAATGTAGAGAGGGGCTACTGAAAAGGAAGGGATGAAATTACTTGATCTTAGAGAACAGAACTTTTTTCTCCCCTTTTTGATCACCATTTCTAATGATTTTGCCACAGCTGTTGTATTATTTCCTTCTTTCAAGGTAATTTTAAGAAAATATTTTTACACACTGTGAGCTGCACATCTATGGTTTTCCTCTCAGTACCCATTTTTAGTTTTGTATCTCTTTTTTTCTGCTCCTGTATGTCTATCCATACAAGCTTCTGAGACTGACTAATAGTGAAAAAGTATCTTTCTTGCATTCCTACAAATCAAAGAGCAGGCTATGTTCAAACAGATTTCTTAATTTATTTTCCTTATGTATTCTGACTTAATAAGGAGTGGGAAAGAACTACAGTGTCTGGCTACTCCAAGATGGCAGTGATCAGTGGCAAAAATCCATTTGGAGGATTATGAATAGTGGTATATTCCATGGGTCAATACTGGGTCCAATCCTCTTAAATATTTCTATTTAATTATCTGGATATGGGGCAGAATATAGCCTCAGCATCTTTTCAGATTATATAAAATAAGGAGAACTGACTGCCATTTGTGCTGCCATGTAGAAGAAGTTTGACAGACTGGAGAAATGGGCTCACAGAAACACCGTCAAGTTCAGCAAATGGAACGGACAAGTTCTGCGCCTGGGTAAGAATAATTCCATCAGTAGATGCTGAGAGACACCCAGCTGCAAAGTAGTTTACGGTAAAGGAAAACTCCTTCACCCCATGAGAAGGAGTCAAGCTATTTTCAGTGATGCTCAGTAGCAGAACCATAGGGAACGGTCACAAACTGAAACACCGGAGGCTCCTTCTGAACATCAGAAAGATGCCACAGTAAAAAATTTTTACTCTGAGGTTGATTTAGCACTGGCACCAGACTGCCCAGGGAGGTTTTGGAGTTTCCCTTCTTCAATATATTGTGAACCTGGTCCTGGGCAACTGGGTCTTGGTGACCCTGCTCAAGCAGGAGTATGGACCAGATGACCTCTGGAGGTGCCCTGAAACCTCAAATTTCTCTGATTCAGCAATTTTCTTATTCTGTGTATGCACATAAACATGTGTGCCTACATAAACATATACTATGGATGTATACAAATGTGCAGTAAGTACTATGCCTCCATTATATGTGAGTATCTAATCATGCACACACATATGAGTAAACAAAAATACAGCAATACAGCTTATATTACTGAGCTGCTCTTATTTGCATTTCGTGTAGGCATTCAGAGGAGACAGTGCCTGTATAAGGCATGTGATTAATGTTAAAGAGTGCCTCTAGAAAACTTCACTCATGTTGCACAATAAGTACAAGTGAGTTAGGGACTTAAAGTGAACCTGAGAGCTAAATATATTTTGGAATTTTGATAGATATGATTCAAATGATCAATTTGCTTTAATGTACTGCTGACTCTAGGCCTTAATGATGTAGGTCATGTAAGAACAAAATCTTTTAAAACTGTGTGTAAAATTAATAAGATGGTTTAGTCACTTCTGATTTTTATTTGTTTCTCTGCTTAGTTTTACAATAGTTGTTTGCTTGCTTGTTTTTATAAGAGTGGTATAGAGAAATACTGTTAAAGTATTTTCTTGTACTAGTCTCCAATAAATAGACATTGGTACTTTAGGATTAGGCAATATGAAAAATGCCTGTTGATGTAGACATAAGACATCTGGAATTTTAATTAATGTATTTCATCTACTCGTTATATCCTTACAAACATTGTAAAGAATTCTAAATGTTGCAAATAAGTGATGCACTACATTCAATATAAAATTTATTAGTTTTAGTGGTAATGTATGTTAAGTAATAATGCCTATGCTTAACATCTTGAAGTGCTAAGGAGAAATATGTGATTTTGCCTTTGGTTCTTCACTGTATCTACAGATGGCCAGATGGCCAATGTCAGTACTAGTCAAGAGCTGCTGTTGGAGAAGTAAGAGGCAGAGAAGGGATTAAGTTAGATAAAAGATGTACTTCAAACTGAAGAAGAAAGTGAGCACTGGTCAAATATCAATTCAAGGAACATGAAAGCCCTCAAGGGACATCCTACAGATAGAAATCAAGAGGAAAGTAAGAGGAAAAATCATTAGCATACATATGAGTTAATCCTTTGGACTATGATTAGTGGAAAAATTACAGACTCTTTAATTAAAATTACACAAAAATATTGCCAAAAAGTGGGATATATATCCTACTTTTTACATTTATAATAGGGTTTATTAAGAAATTTTCCAGCAACAGTGCTCTCCCTGCTGCCTCCCTTTCAAGCTCATGGTACAATGAAGAAAATACGGGAAAAGAAACAGCTGTAATTTCCACATCGAATTATAACAGATTAACTTTGGAACAGAGCTTTCCAAGCGTCAGCCCAACAAATTATAATTTTTTTTTGTTGTTTGTTTGTTTTTTTAATGTAAAGATCTTTGCAGCTCACAAAAGCCTGTGGTGGAAAATGACTGAAAAAATTCATGCAATGATAAATTTTATGTATACACGCACACTCACATGCATATGCACTTACATATAAATGCATGCATACATACCTGAATATATATATATATACATAGCCACTTAGAGCTTTTGATGCTTAGCCACTCTTTCATGATTAATCTGTCCTTTCTACACAGTCAGATGAAGTCAGAAGCCCTTATTGTTGAAAATTCCCCTGCATCTAAAGCCCATTTTTATGAGGCCTGAGAAAGTAATACACCATCTAGATGACACCTGATTTGTGCCTTTTATCAAGGTCATTTGTTTCAGAACTGGGAAAAGCTGTGAGTTTAGGGGGAGTGGATTGTATCGCTACTGGCACCTTCGAAGGAACAATACTGAAGAAAGCTGAAGAATGGCTAAATCAAGCAGGAACCAACATCAGTATTACAGAAGCAGCTTTACAGAAGCTGAACATAATGAGAATGGCTGATATCTTTTGAAATATATAGAAGTTACCAATCAAATTAGAATGTACTTGGCAGATCAAATAATCCCATTGCTAAACTGTCTAAATAACAACCTGCTTGACTACTTCTGGTTGGAGAAAATTATCAGTTTTCTTTCAAAGTGCAGTCGTGTGGGGTATATGAGGTGTTTATTACCTGAAAAAGGAAAATGGGGAGACTGGACATAAGACAGAAGGCTGATTTGCACAAATGTTTAGTCTTCTTTGAAATGCTCTAAGATACTTGAGTGATTAATGGTCTGGTGAACATGAAACTTTTTAGGACAGGCAATTGAAGAATGGCTATAGGACTTCTCAAGTAGCAACATAAACTTATGCTTAATCGAGTGTGTGAAGCCATGACAATTTTCTTGACTTCCTTTCCATTGACTATCTTTTCATTAAGCTAGGCATTTGGCATTAAGTTTTTGACTCAGTTTGGATAACTCCATGCATGCATGTTTGGTTGCAGAAGATATCCGTAAAGCATCTATGAGTAAACAGCGATCAGAAGTGTTACTCAGTTCTTCAGTAACTGTATTGCAAATCATAAGTGGAAACTGATTTGGAAAACAAAGAGATGTTCATGGACACAGTGGAAAAGGTATAGTATTCTTTTATGTGTATTTGTGAAAAGTTCTTTTAGATTTTATAGTCCGTGAAAAAACCTTGGGAACTTTCAAAAAATTTACCCTCACAGAGTGGTATATATACAACCTTTGTTCCTGATATATTCTTTACCTCCCTTAAAATTCAACACTAGTCATTAAAATCTACATAGGGACAGCTGCTCATTTAGACACCTCTATATAATGCATTTGTTTCATACAGTAGGTCCCAGGCTGAAGTTCTCAGTTCAGTATTAGGAAGGGAAAGATTAAGATGCATCATATGGTACCCTTATTACCATGGCTACCTGCAACACCACTTTTGAGTTAATCTTAAAGCAGAGTGAAATATCTTGTAAAATAATTCACTCAGGTAAATGACCTGGCTGAGTTTTAATTGCCAGGGCATGTTTTAGGAAGATATTCCAGTTTATCATCTGCAGCTGGCTCATATTCACAGGACTCAGCCCCTGAGCAGCATATGTGTGCATAGTAGCCACACTTGTCAACATCTGTCATGTGTGGTGAGGCATTCATCATGTGGGTGCCTGTGGATCTGTCTGTATCAGATTTATGCAAAGATTGCTGTGTGGAGAGCCACCCCAAAGAATATAGCTCATATGAGACTTTTTTGGAAATTTTGTTATACGTTTGCGATGTCGGTTTCTATTTCTTTAACAGACGGTGCGAGGCTGTTGCACAGTTGAAGTTGCATTTGGGATTAGCAAAAACTTCCATGTCTCCTGTTTCTTATTGAAGTTCTTAACTTGTCAGACCTCTGTAATTACTTTCTCAAGCAACTGACACATGAGTGTCAAGGTACTAACTTTCTGACATGCAATGATCTGTCATGCCATAAACTACATGATCCTGTATCATCTTATACTGAAGTGTGCAAATGAAGGTAGCAAGCTTGGCTATGATTTAAAGCATGGAAGAAAAATTTCCACTCATTCACACTGTATAAATCAGTCAGAAATGTAAAAAAACAAAAGAAAGAATTAAAGTGATTAAGCGATATTAGAAAGGGATAAAGTAGCAATACCAAACTCGCCAAAACCAGAAGCTTATGATTATTTTATTATCTGAGATATCTTGGTTAAGATATAACTTGAAATGCTGAATTTGTGACTCCACTAGATATAGAGAAGTCAATTTTCTATTTTTCTGATTTTCTTCCGATTTTCCAAAAATAGTCTGGTGTTAGGCCCGTCATTATCAATCTTCTAAGTAAATTGCCTTGGAATACATATCTCTGTTGAGAAGGCATTTGTAGCCATTGCTATCCACAGATCTTCTTCACAAATTGTGTCAAACATGTACAGAGTGTTTTCAGGGTTTTCGTGATCCTACTTTGCCAGAAAACTTAGAATTATTACATTATTCAAGCAAAAGATAAGTATACAGCTCTGATCTGCAGTGTGCTGAATTCCTTCTCAGCAATCCAGTCATATTAAGATGAGCATCTCCTGAACAAGTAAAACAAAAAAAAAGAAGCATAGCAACTTAATGATCCATTTATTTATACTTTAATAACAGTCTGCATAAATTGTATTACTTGCAAGCTCCAAATACTGCAATTTTGTGCAACTTCATTTCCTTTCTCACCACTGATTAGGGCAGAAGTATCAACTAAGGAAGTCAATCAAGAAAGAGCTAATATTTTAATAAAGATTTTAATATGCAATAAAAAATTGTATTTTTAAAAATGCTATAAACGAAGTATGTATGTTTAATTAATGGTAATATGGACATTACAATATGTAGATTTCCAAGCAATATGCTTATCCTGCTAATGAGTGGAAGAGATCTTTTTCCCCCCACTGCTTCCTTAGAAGGCAGCTGATCGTGCAGAAGCAGAGTAAAGAAGGAATGCGATCCTTTTATCTTCATAGTCAACCACTAGGGGAAAAAAATAAAAGGAAGCATAACCCTTTCCTTCCATAACCGCTTCTGTACCAGTGTAATACCAATATACCAGTATAATGAAATGTGCTTAGACTGGTTTCCAGAAGTTCTTAAAATATTTTGTCAAAGTTTGTGGTCTTTTTGAGAGTACTGGAGACAACTGTAAAAGACTTTGAGGAAGATTGATGTGATGAATGTTTATGTGATTTCTTCCCAACTGAGAAATATGAAAGATGTTTGGAATTAATGTGTCTTATATAAAACCTACTAAAATCCACATGAATTTGAGTATTTTGACTCAGAATCAATTTGGAACTGATGTGACAAAAAGATAAATTTGACATGGATGTCAAGTTTGCCTAGATGTTCTCTAACCCAGTCCTCTTCGACCAAGGGAAAGTCTTCCTTTCCATTCTCTATGTATAAGCCATAATATGTGAAAATATGCCCTCAAGCTTTGTTTTCAATCCAAAATTAAAGAATTATTATAAAATTTTATGTGATTAAATTTAGTCAGTTTTAAGATTTTTGCCAAACTTCTAGAATGTCTTCTTTTAAAAGGATTAAATTAGATTCAATTGATTAATTTTGAAACTACATGTTATATCACTCCTAAAGCCATGTAGTCTTCATTAAGCTAGAATGTCAGAGATGGTTCAATTTTGACAATTTTGAATGCAACTCTGAGTAAATTTTGTCGAAAGGCACAGCTAAAGCTGGAGTTATATTTGTTTTTGATATTTACTGTATTCAAATCAATACTAATATCATAGAGGTTACGAGGGCAGAATTAAAAATATCAGTTCAGCAACATGTAAGTATAATACAGGAAGTATTTTTTGTGACTGTGGGCAAGGCATGGTTTTCAAAAAACATGTTTACCCCATAGTGTAAAACTATCCTTACTGTCTTAGAGTTGCAGATGTAAGCTTAACCTGTGAAACCTTTTTCAACTACAACTATAAAATAGGATTCCACTGACACATTCATTTCTTAAAAACAACACTAACGAAATAACAGGAGATAAATGCAAAATTAAAAAAAAAAAAAAAAGAAAGTAACAAGAACTCACACAGATCTGGTGTAACATAGAATATGCTGTTTTTTCTTGGGAGGGGTTTGGTACATTTAATATTTGATTTTTGTTTTTTTCAATATACTAAATATATCTATCTGTAATTTGAATTTTGCAGCTGTCAATGGCTAATTTAAACATTAGATGTGAATTGAAAAAATATAAAAAACATTTGAAATTAAATACATTTTTGCATATTGTTATGTGTTTCAATTAAACAGGTGTGTCTTGTGTAATCTCAAGTCACTAAATGGAAAATTCTGTAAAAGTAAAAGTTTTGGAAATCTTGTATTCAACACTTATTGTATTTTAAATGTAGACCACATGGTCAGGAGAAAAAAAGCTAAACACATTCTTGAAATATCAGGAGAATTTTCAAATGCAAAATTGAGATACTCAAGTCCACTTTGGTTTAATAAATAGTTATGTATGTCACATAACTATCAAGCAATCAGAATACATGAAAATAAATCACTTATTGAAACCTTTGTGACAGGCAATAGAATGAATGGGTGAATGGACATATGTGAATGAATAAGTGGAGCTGTGTTTTTTCTTTCATATAATTACATGTGCACAAGTATTTGCTTTAGAACTGAACAAAAATCAGATTAGATCTTATTTATTCTTATATTAGCTTTTTTTTTGATCCCTGAAATACCTGTTTCAAGACTGGTAAATTGATTAGAAAATGGTTTTTAACTATCTCTTTTATTATAACTAAAACAGTATTAAATTAAAACTGAGAAGACAATGAACCCAATTGACTTCAAAGAGTCTGAAGCTTTCAGAAAGACGCCCTGTGGATCTGTGGTGATCATGACTGAGAGAAGCTGAGATGAGAATGATATACATACAAGAAGACAAGCTTATTGCCAAAAAGTCTTGCTACAATTTCTGTTTAAGCATATATGGGTCTTGCTGCTTGTCAGGGTAAGGTATCTTCAGGGCTCACCCTTACCTATGCTGATTTGGCTGAAGCCAGAAATCTCAACTGTTTTATGTAGCTTTTTAGCATTATTTCAGGCTCCATGAGACAATAGACTCCATCCTTCTGAGAAGTGATCTAAGAAACAAAATTATTGTACTCCTCCAGTTCATGCCAAAATTGTATTGTGACCACATCTTTCCTATCTCTTGCTTTCCTTTTCTTCATTTATGAAGAGACAGCCCATAAACTGTGTCCATTAGGGATTACTTAATGAAATAAAACTAAACTGAATAACTCAGTAACAGCTTGTTGGGTACCATTAGGAAATTATTATGCTTTTTTTACAGGTTAATTTCCTGGCCTCCACAGTAAAAGCTCATTGTTTAATTTTTGGTCTGCAATAAGATGGCAGAGGATTGACTGGATCCTGTAACACATGAAGCATCTCTAATAAAAATTCAGGTCAGTCAGTATGCCCACACTTATGATTGAAAAATCTTGTCCTTCACTTTGCTTATGCCTAGGATTTTCAACTATTTTTTTCTTTTTGTTAACCTCTTTGTGCTTTGATGAGTAATGGTACTTAATAAAATTTCATTTGTTGTGACTGACCAGATACAAAACATGCACCTTCTGCACATAAAAAAAAAAAAATTTAAAAAAAAATTCTTTTTCTGACTGAAGAAAAACTGCATTGCCTTATATTCAGCTTCAATTCAGACACTTCCAAACACTATAGTAAATATTGTTCCTATACTGGTCAGTTCTTGAACTTATGGTTATGAATCAGATATCTATCAAAATATTGGCCAGGGAAAACTTAACCAGATGCTATTTTGATAATGACAATAATATGTGCTAGAAGGGAAATAATTATAGTTTCCTAATGTGGTAAGTTGACCTTGACAAGGTATCAGATGCCCACCAGGCTGCTTTATCAATCCTCTCCCTCAACAGAACACGGGGAGAAAATATGACAAAAAGCTTATGGATCAAGAGAAGGACAGGGACATTACTAAAAAATTATCATCACAATAAAAATTAACTCAACTTGAGGAAATTATTTTAATTCATTGACACTTAACAGTGGAGTAGGATAATGAAAGCAAATCTTAGAACACCTTCCCCCATCCCAGGGAGATTTTCATTCCCTTCTTCCCAGGTTCAACTTCCCTCCCGAATTCTCTACTTTCTCCCCTCAAGCAGCAGAGGGAGTTAACATATAGGTGTTGCAGTCAGCTCATCATACTTTGCCTCTACCTAACCTTTCTTCTCACTCTGTTCCCCTGTTCAAGCATGGAGTCCCATCCTCCATAAATTTGGCTGACATGGATCCTACCCATGGGATGCAGTTCTTCACAAACAGTTTGGTTCCCTCTTATGAGGTACAGCTGTTCCATCACAGTTCCCCACAGAGTCACAGATCCTGATGGAAAACCTGTTCCAGTGTGGGCTACTCTTCACAGCTTCAATCCTCTATTCACCAGAATTGGGTAAAATGTGCATTACTCTTAGTGACAATATTGTCTTTTATCCTGGACTTTTCTCAGTTCTGTTTGCAAATGGTTCGTGTTTTGAAATGTCTAATGACACTGATTTCAATGTGATTTTCCTGAGGTGATAGACCTCTTCTATAAATTATTTTTATTTTTTTTTTCTTATAATAATAAATGAAATACCAGCTGAAGAAATTTTGCAGCTGGTATATTCTTGCATTATCAAGGCTATCCAGCCCCATCATAGGGTAAAAAATGCTAGACTGTCAGTTACAGATCAGTACATTTGCAACAGCTGCTGCTGATCTTAGACTAAAATTGCCATGCATATTTTCTTTTTGTTTCTTTCTAAAAGCACTGCTTCTCAAACATCTGAAATGCTATCACTTCTGACAAAAATTATTCCCTCTCATTTATGCATAAATAAACATTTTCTGTTTTCTTAACTTTTAGAACCTTGGGCACTACCATGAAGTACATTTGCAGAAAAAAGACCATAGTCCAGAAATGTGGAAACAAAATCATATTCAAGAGAGCTGCATGACTCATGACTCCTGAAAGAATATGTATTAAGTTCTCAAAAAAAATCAAGAACTTGAGCCATCCACAAATGTCAACAGATTCTTTTCAGAAAAGGTTGCACAGAAAATATTACCTAGGCAGTATGGAGTTTTTTTTCAAGATATGTCAATGTTGGCAGTTTCTCAGCTACCATTTCTGAATGATTCCTTCTTTCTTCTTATTTTGCTAGCCAGTGGCATCTTGATTAACAGTTATAATGAAGGACTTTCCTATATTAAGAAAAGACTTAGAAATATTTTTATTACAAAACCAAAGTCTATAATCATCATTTGTCATAACAGAACATTTTTTTGATACTACAAGGTCATAGAAGATCATGAATTCCAGTGACTGGCTGACTACAGAGAAATATGCAACAGGCTTATCTCATTGCAATAGGCATTTTGGATAAAATTCCATCTGGCATATGGTCCCAGCAATTCCCAGCTGTTGCATGATCCATTGCACAGTCTACAGCAGCCCCCTGTGGGTTAACACTGGGCAGCATATCAAAAAGCTGCTTCTGGCTTTCTAACAGATACTCTGCTGAAATTCAGCACATCAGAGGCTCTATGAGTAAGACTAAAAAAGTTCAGCATTAATGAAGCAAAAATGTAGTGGTAGCAAAGGCACAAAATTATTCATGCTGTCCAGCTGGGAAATAAGACTGATTTATCCTTTATGATCAGAAATTAGATCAATTCTTGAGTATTAAGGGTAGCAATGGAGAGTTATACAGGGACTGAATGACATAAACACCAACCTCATCCTTTGCCACAGCCTTCTCCTTAACATCTTTCTTGAATGAAGACTTTCTACCCACTCATGTTGATTTATGTCTTCATGTACTTCTGGGCAGTAAAACCAAAGGATTTTTTACCATCATTGCAAATTATCTGCATCATATGGCAGACTAAAGAACCTTCTTCAAATTTCATGAACAGTTTTTACTAGACAAATTGGAATTAGTAAAATCCCAAACATGAAGATGCAATTTGGTATGTTAAAGTAGTTCATGTCTCTTTCAGTTTGCAGGAAAATATAACACTTCATGAATGCAGACACCTGCAGTGGGAATTTTAATTGATTCTTATATGGGTTTTTGTGATTATAATGCATCTCATACATTTTTTTTTCATTAGAAAAATAAAATAAAATTTGCCTGAGAGAATTCTCTCCTTCTGTAGATTTCTAAAACTAAAATAATAATTAAAAAAAAAAGAAAGAAAAGAAAATAAGCTCTTTATGTTGCCTCAATTAAAAATTGTGTGCCCTCAAATTATAAACATGAATTCATGGCCCACTGAAATGACTGTTCAAATTACTAACTTTGGAACAGAAGATGACTATCTGTGAACGGGTTTTTATTTTTCAATGAAAAATACTAAGACATTAAAACCTAAGAAAACTCCTCTTTCCTGGAATGCAAATTCAGAAGACAGCCATTTGACAATTTTATAGTTGAAAAATTTTATAATGAAACAGTTTTAAATTTGTCATTAATGTTGATTACATTTATTAGTATTACATGAATTATTACTATATGATAGCACTGACTTACAGAATTGTCTGGATGCATAAGACAAAGCAAATTTTATAATTAACAAAAATCAACATTTAATTTTAAATTTGTGGGTACAGAACACTGCAAGTAGCTGAGTATGTCTGGTGTTGTACACTAAAAATACTTCACATGAAGGCAAAATAAGAATGAAATAAGAGTTCTCCACAAAATATTAAAAACTCTACTTCCTAGATCCATCATTATGTTTTTATTATATACTTCAAAATTCAATATAGGAAAAGGAAAAAAGTTTCTTGAAGGAGTTGAGATGGCTGGAGCAACAAAGGCAAAAACTGATGATGCTCTGTTTAAAAGATTCTCCAACAGAAGGTGGGTTGTTTATTGTTGATTTTTTAAGTTAGTTTTATGTCACATGGTATTATCTCCTCTTAATATTTTGAGTAGATTAAATGTATTATTTTCTATCAAGTTGCATACAGATCTAAAAATGCCATATGTGAAGAATAAATTTGATTTCATTTACTGCTCATAGTAATTCCCAGTCCAGATTCAGTATCTACAGCTCTGTCCTCCACCTTCATGAAGTATACAGCCCATCCCCCTCACCTTGCCATATTGTCTCCCCACTTTTGCTCACTCATCTACAAGCCAGCCATGTTTTGTCATCTTTTCAAAATTGCAAACCAAATGCTGCCTGAGCTAATAAAAAAAATAAATAAATAAATAAAGCTTGGCAAGTGTTGTCCAAAGTATGTCACTTATTAATTTAAACTCAGCATGTGGATAGTTAGCCCACCACATTTAAATCTAAGCAAGGGAACTGCAAAAAACAGAGACTATCCCTGCTCTGACTTCAAAAAACAGTTGTGTAAGACTGAACTGCACCAGTAACACAGAATTACATCTCTGTGAGTGGGTGTTAATATCAAGCATTTCAAGAATTCTTTTTAGCCTTCACTACTAAAAATTGTATACATGTTCTGATTAATTTCAAAAGGATTCCAAAAGTTGCTTAGTTGTAGTAGAAAGTTATTTTTTTTTAAATTAACCCAGATTTAACTCACGCACGAAAAGTCTACAACATTTGTTTTGTTATTAGATATTACTGATAGTATCAGGATAACACTGTAGAAGTGTAAACTTGTCAAAATTGAAGCCACATGACTTCTCCACAAGCAATCTGGCACTAACTCTTCATCTCTGCAGGCAAAAAACCCCCCTCATTATCATCCATTTCTAACTCCTTGCTCTGCCACAGAACAGCTTGATTTTTTCTGAGCTGTGATCTTGCTTTTACCCCTGATGTGAGAACGAACCCACATGCAGGCGCCGTGGGTCTCAGGCTGGGTGTGTCCCACCTGGACAGGAGGTTGCGTGAAAGGTGAGCTGGAGGGTGCTGGGAGCAGCGGCAGCAAGGCATGGCCTGCAGCTCTTGTGCCAGGGACACATTTCACATGCCTCTGCACTCAGCTTGGGGATGCACAGCTTCTCTCAAGTGACCCTAGGATTATTCACACTATTCTACTACTCCTGATGAAAGTCAAATAATTTTTTAACATCGTTTTACTCATTTGCAATATTCTAGTTAACACACACAGTTATACTGAATGAGAAAGAAACAAAAATTACTTGGATAGAAAATTATTGTCATGATTCTACTTAGCAAATTAGAAGACTTTGCATAAAATGAAATTTAGTTTTGTGAAGTTCTTAGAGAAGCAGCTTTTGCATCTGCAGATAGGAATTTAATTTCCTCTTGTCCCCATCCAATATGCAATTTTAGGGTTTCTGTTTACGTCAACAAGTCTTGAAAACCAATTTCTTTGTCTTAGACTTTTTTTATCGACTTTAAAGCCTGCACATACTTCCTGAAGTTAGAATCACTGTGGGTGTAAGTGGCAGACTGTATTTCTAACCAAACACATTCCCACTGGAAAAAAAATACGCTTTTCAATATCTGAGGACTACTTTGCAACTTATTATAGCATTCTCAGACTCTCGATCATGTAGTTTGTTTCTCTAGTAGTTTAGTTATGTCTGGCTATCTTTTCAAAAAAATTCACACAATTCCTTTTCTCTCAGTCTGGCACTCATGTAGAGAATGAAATTGGTTTTTAAATTTCATTTCTGGTTTCGGACAGTTTTAAATTGCCTATTCAGAGAAATCATTCTTATTCATAGGTTATGTCATTGTCAAGCTGTATTTTATAAGGTGATCCTGTCTCTCCACAATCATCTTCAAACTACTTAGATTATTTGATGAAAAAGCTCTCATGTCTATATTCCAGAGGCAACCATTTGTTTTCCACATGAGGCTTAGTCATTGAAACTCTTATGTAGAGTATTGAAGAAAACCAGACAAATCCTTGTGAGGTATTACTTTTTATGTGCTACATTTAGAACAAATATCATCATTCTCTTTCCATCCTTTTAAAAATTACTGAACTGTACTACTCTTCACTTATTTGCTGATGTAATTCAGAAATACTGCAGTTTGCATGAAAAGAGAATTTGTGTGACCTAATTATCCACATAGGTGAATAAACTATGAAGATATTTTCTGTTTTATATACAGTGATTCTGGATTATAGGTATTTTAATTTAGTAGAGAAAATTATACACGTGCTCACTATAATAGTCAAGGGTGATTTATTAGTCACAGAACTTTTATACATTAGTGTCTTTTTACTTCAAGAGCTAAGTAAATTTTTGTCAGCATGAAATGACAATCTGTAACACAAAATGTTTCCAGCTTGTTTATATGAACATTAGTCTTCAAAACTTCTTCAAATAAAAGCAAAGGCTGAGTTCATTAGCTCCTTACATTTAGGCTATGTTAAAATACTGCAAGGTAGGTAATTTCTTGTATTTTCTTATTTCATTCCATAGCAACAAATGTAGAAGGATGAAAAATTACTAGTTTTGCTCAAAAAGGTTTGCAGATCTAAACTAAATAGGGCAGATATAACTATATTAAACTACTCAATTCAGATCTATTATCTCACTATTTAATATCAATTTCCATTCACAAATCAGCTAATTTTTGGTTACTTGTTGACTACTTGATATTTTTAGTGAACACAATTGATTGCTTTAAGTGGGGATTAATGAATGAAAAACACTGAACCACAAATAAATAAATAAAGTGGATATTTATATCTCAGAAAGTGCCCTTTGCATGCCCAATACTTATCTATATAAAGAATTGCTGTCAGCTTTTAAATAAATGAATTATTTTATTTCTCATTGTGAAGTGGTCAGTTTATAGACAACAAAGGCACTCAGAGCAGAAGAAGGATTTTTCAATAAATTTTTCTGTTTTGTTTCACTGACTAAAATATTAAACAGATTCCTGAATGATGACTTTACACTTATTGATTCTTGTTGCATAAGATATTACATTTTTATCAGTTACAGTAATAATTTTAGAAGACACTATTTGTTTGATGAAATGTGACTGTTTCTGATGAAAGTACCTTATAAATGTTTTAGGTTGAAGTTGTCTCACTGTATGAGAGTTCTGCCACTGCAAATTTTGATTATATATGTAATATGTCATTACATATGACAGATGATTCAAGCCCTTAACATCTACATAGTCGTTCATTGGTGGCACTCCAATATGTCCATGTCTTTCTTATACAGGGGAGTCCAGACTTCCAGATGTGGCCTCAGAAGTACAGAGTAGAGCAGAAGGTTCACACCTCTCAGACTCCTGACACTACTTCTTCCAATGCAGCCCAGTCTAGGTTTGCATTTCTTTGCCCTGAGTATTGATCATTCATCTTCAATTTCTTGACCACCAGGCTCTTCTGAGAGAAAAAGAAATAATTATTTCAAGATAAAAGAGACACAAAAACAAAAATAGAAGATAAAGTGTCAGTGTGTTCCCCAGCAGTAGAATAGAAAATATTATTAAAATATTTTAAACCTGGCAATATGGGATAAGACTTGAGTTTTAAAGTCTTATTTATACATTAAGATATGAAAAATAGAGGAGAATCAAATTTTAAAAACGCATGCCACAGTCATAATAGAAAGAAACTGTGAAAATAGTAATCAGTAGTTTGATATCAGAGAAAAAAATCACAAGAATTACAATGCAACGGGTTCTGCTCAAGACAGAACTATTGTGTGTGGCAGCCAGACCAACAGCCATGGTCAGACACAGGGAGAGCTGGAATGAGTTTCTTATTTCCTCTCAGTCTGTGCTGCTGGTCAAAGCTGGGCCAAAGGGTCGGGCTCTTTGCTTGGTGCAAGTGCACATTCTTTACAGAAGGTTTCAATGTGCCTTAAAATAGGAACCTTTGAATATAAATTGGAGGGAAAGTTTACCTTATGGTCTGATTTGAAAAATAGTGAAAGGAAAAGAACTGTACTGCATTTAGCTGGCTTCACATTGAGTAGTTTCGGAAATTTTGTAACTGGCATTGCCTCACTTCAGCATCCTTCATGTCCTGAACCCACAGATGCATATTGGCATGTGACATTTGTCTATGGGCTTTATGCCCTACTTTATGCTCTATTCTAGCAGCCAAAAGAAACCCAAACCAAACCAAACCAAACTAAACCGAACCAAACCAACAAAAAAAACTCCAAAACACAAAAACACAAAAAAAAACCAGAAACACAAGAAACACATACCAAAAAAAAGAGAAAAGAAAAAAAAATCAGATTTTTTGAAATAAGAAGGACTAAGAAAAGAGGAAGAAAAAATAATACATCTTAGTAGTTAGTCATTATCACTGAAGGCATCCTAACATGGCTCTGAACAATTCTGTGAAATCATCAAAACTCCTGGCAAGTGTGCTTTCTTAAAGTATGCTTCCTTAAAATGAAAGCAATTTGAAGACAGCAATCATATTTAAGGAGTGTAGGAGCACTAATGGAGGCCAAAAATGATCCAGAGCCAAAATTTGCATAGTTTGGACACCAACAGTCTATCTTAGAAAGTTTTATCCCTGCTAGGGTAAGAGAGATCATGTTTACAGACATAAGCTAGTTCATGCCACTTGCCCTCAGAATCTAAGATAGTTGTTACCCATCCTTAATGTAGTATCTCAGACACTTTCAGCATTCTCCTTCCCAGAGAGCTACACCATTATCTTCTTTCTACATCATTTGATAACTGGAAGAAATGCTTGGTATTCACAGACAGTTGGAGCTTCTGGGTTTGTGTGAATAGCACAGACAGGTGATATCAAAGTTTTCCAAGTCTGAGAGAATCAACAATGCTATCTTTATTGTGTAGTACTTTGCATTGACTTCTGCTTCTACAGACAGAGTCCATGCTTTGCAACTCAGAGATTAGAGGATGAAAGAAGCCCTGCTGGCAGAGATGCAGACAAAAAATTATACATGGGCTGGGGATTTATTAAGTTTTATGGAAAACTATCTCATATCTCTTTCTTTAGAGAAACTATTCTCATTAAGTTTGGTAGGTCTGTTACTTAGATTCTTGGACCAGACATATATTCTTGGTAAGCATGAAGACAATAATTTTTCATGAAGTGAACAATTCTTCAAGCTGTTGTAACACCATATGAAGCCTCACAGAAAGGAAAGAATAATTTCATATGAATGATTCAGACATCATTGAATCAGGAAAAAATACTTGTGGGTATGTCATATCTATGCCCGTGGTATTTCTAAGTACATTGTAATGTTTCAGAAATTGCAAGAAAAATATCATCAACCTTAACTTCAGCACAAGAACTCTTAAATGCTTCTGAGGAATACTACCTACATTTTAACTGAATAATCAGTAAACGTTTTTATTTAGTATTTTAAAGTGATGCTAAAATTTCACTCTGTGAATGCTTCCATATTCTGCTCCAGGTGCGATGTACCATCATTCCCTGGGGTACACAGGGTACATTTAATCCACAGCACTTTTATCCTGCTTGATTCCAATAGCTTTACACTGATATTCCCCTGAAGCATTTATTTTGTTTGCTTGCTCCTGAGCCTTTCTGCTACTATAGCAGAAAGGCCACTACACTTGAGAGATAATGATAGAAAAAATTGCAGGTGGACTAACTGTAGTTTTGCAGAGAAAAATATAGGTTAACACTTCTCTGAAGTGATCTTTCCATCATCAAACAAAAACCTTTCTTGCCAGAAAGCTTTCTGATAGACACCTGTAGCCCTTCTGCCAATCTTCCCAAGGTTTTTGGGTGAAAATTATTTTTCCCTTCATTTAATAATAGCAACATCTGTCAAGAAGCACCATGACAATTCATTGAGCATGAAAAGTCCAAATAATTTCCAAAGCATTGTTAAATTTACTAACATTTCATTTTTATAGTTGTGTGAAGAAAGAGATAAAGAACACTTTGGAAGGGCAGGGATTTTCTTGAGATACTTATTACTATAGACAGCAACATCATCTGTTTTGGTGCTTGCAAAGTGGGAGGGAGATGGTCCTACCAAATGGAAAAAAAACTAAGACATTCTTGCAACATCAAGAATGTCCCTTTTGGTGCATCTGGGCAGTTTTCTCAAAGTAGTACATTATAACTTTATGACTGAGCAGCCAGTTACATATTATTTTGAATACTTTGTCATATCACTAGGGACTGGTTTACCTTTGTTAGTGTAAATGTCCTTGCCTATCCATTACTAATTGTAGGCATCATAACAAGTGACACCGTGGCTGTAAAGAATTTCCTGAAAGTGCCGTAACTCTAAAGATTTCAGAATTAAGGAGATTTTTGTCTGGAAGTTCATATTTATTTTTAAAAGAAGAACTCTCATTGGTCTAATAAGTTGTCAAAGTATTTTCAGAAAAATAGACCTAAAATTGCATAATATTTTTTATATATCTTTTAATATTTATTTGATTGCCAGTTCAACCTTTACTTGCAATTTATTCTACTGTATTCATTAGAATTAATTACTGATATGTAGGGAAAATATTCACTAAATTACTTAGAAATGAAATTTAAATTATTGTGTTAGTGTTTATTATACTATATGGGGTGTTTATTAAATCCTATATGGTTATTTGATATATAGTGATACTGGGTCTTATATCTGCAGTTAGTTACCTCCATAACTATTTTTTTATGATGAAATGACAATTTCTTAATTGAATAATAGACATTTCATCAGTCAACAGCTATTTTCTATCTAAAATTAATAAATTCAAATAAAATATTTACATTACATATGTATTAATTTCTAAATGGTGTTTTGTTGTGTAGTCCTGACTGTATAAATTTAATCAAAAAAGTGTTTGGTAATGAAAAATTGAGATGTATTAGACTCCAACAAATATAATTTATATATTTGTCTATCTTGTTTAATTGCTTTATGCACTATTGGCTTTGAATAAAGTATCTTGTATATGCAGTGTCTTCTATTAATGCATAATAAAGAAATAAGTCCTCAAAGAGCTTGAAACACTACAAAACTTTCTGTCAAGAGTACAGGCATTTACTGGGAAGAGAAAAATTATATACAGAATTATATTGACAATTTTATTCTACATTTTCAAGCACCCCACAAACATTAGTCTTGGAAATAAAAAATTAAATCCTCTAAAGAGTAATGCAAAAACACAGCATGTATCCATACACAAAGTGAACCAAAGAAATGCAGTTCATCTATGTCCAATTGAGTGCATCTCCATTTTTCAGACTCTTGTTTGGAGAGTTAATCATCACTCCTATTTCCCTCTTCAGTATATTTGAAAACTATAAATCTTTCAACTATCTCCACAGTCATTCCATTTAACCTGTATTTAACTTCTGGGTGATAAATCAACTCTAACAACATATTTAATCAGAATACCATCAGTTGTATAGCATATGTAGGGTGAGGCATTTAAGTTTTCCTGCCAAGGAAAGCTGTTTAGAAAGATAATATCATCTGCAGCATCAAGGAAACATTAAGACTGCAGTCCATCTCACATTGCCATTTAGATAACGTTTGTGTACTTAAAAATTTAAAGGGTTTGTAACTGTCATCAAGTACTGCAAAACTTTCCTTAAAAGGAAAGAAAACAAACCAGTTATGTATGAGGCTGAGTTTTATAGGATGATGTGTTACAGTTCCGTTTCCTCAGTCACCTGTAACAAGGTCCACCCTGAGCATAGGCTTAATGGCCAATGATATCCTCCATCACTGAAATATCATCTTGCCTCCAAGTTAATAAAAGATGAACGAAACATCTATGCCTTAATATTAAATATATATTTTTGTTTTTCTTTTAGTTTCTTTTTTTTTTTTTTTTGACAAACAGCTGCTTAGAATTTTACAGTCATAGCAGTGATCTGCTCATTTCATCATGGCATGTGGAAACTGCTAAGGGAAACAACAGAGGAAATGTAGAAAACATGGTTAGATAAAGCTTATAAAGTTTTGAGGAGTCTATTACATTTTTCACATGTAATAGAGGTCCAGGATTACTTCAGTTGCTCTATGACATTGAACATCAATGGGTGGGTAAAAGAACTGATTCTAGAAAAACTTTCTCAAGTGTAGGTGCTAGATTCAGTAATATATGAGAAGTATTTAAGGCTATTTTAAATAAATCTGCATGTCCTGTTTGTCCTTCACTTGTCACTCATGCTGCTAAGTGTCTGACTATTTTTTCTGCCCTGTGCCATCTCTGCTAGACCTATGTTTATGTCCTGGATATTCTTGGATATGTCTTGTTGCCTCATATAAGGCAACAGAATATTAAAAACATATTTGCATGTAAACATCTAAGATTTGGGCAATTAGTTTGGAACCTCCAACATTTTGATGGTAGACTATATGTAGGAAAAAAAATAAAAGCCATATTCTGCATGTGGTGATCAAATGAGAGATACTTTAATATCTTAACAGCTTAAGGTTTCTTCTGCAGCAACCCCTAAGAAGTTGAAGGCCAAGCCAGACCTTGTTCTTACCTCTTCATCAGTGAAAGAATCAAGCTGAGCAATCTGAAAAATTACAAATCTTTCACAAAAATCTTTCATATAAAAAAAAAAAATTAAAAATTGCATTCTCAGATTGTCCAAAAAGAACTCGGTCTTTGTTGGCTTCTGGAAGACATTCTTACTGGAAATTATGTTCCCCAGTAAAATCTGTGAGTATTTATGGGGAAAGGGAGTGTGTGTGTGATTTAAGAAAATTCTTGATTAAATGGGCAAATATGGAATGATACAGATGGAAAATGTCAGGCATATTTCTATCTATTAAGCTTGTAGAGAAGATATGGAAACTTTACTGTATGGGGTTGTGGAATGTTTTGGTGGCAAACAAAATGTTTCAAAACCTGTTTGGTATTCCATATGAATGTTTCTAATGATTTCCATACAATAAATTCTCTTGGTCTTCACTTAAATTGCAAACAGAAAAACACCCAAAACCCCAAGAATTTTCATATTAGTTGTAATGAGTTAGTGTGGAATTTTGTTCATCCCTGACTGGTTTTCACTTCCATGAATATTCATGTAAAGATTGAGTGTAATTTGTTGTTTATTTTCTGCAATCATGTTGAATGCTTTCTAAGTAGTAAAATGTGACATACTTCTGCTGCTATAGTAATAATATAGAGCCTTTAGTACAGCATTAAGCTAATTTAACTTTTAGTATCCTTAATTAAATGAAACACATAAGTGGCTATTCTCTTTTGATGGTAACTGAAACTCCATATATGGGCAGGGTTCACAGGCACCTCATCTCATTTCACATGCTGCAGTTTAAAGGCCTCCTACATGATTTCTGGCAAATAGAAACACTTAGATGCAAATAACAATACATCATGGCGTGTCATACTGGAGTTTGGCTAACTAAACTCTGCAGGTGTGAAAACGATAACAATCAGCATACAGGAAATAATTTTGTCACATAATTTATAATGGCATAGCTTCCTATCTTGTCTTTCTGTTCTTCATTTTTTTGCTTTAAGTAGCTCATAGGGATGTATGAAGATATTCGGTATATTTGATATGACTGCAGGAGGCTAAAAATGGTGGCATGGAAGACATACAAACTTCCAGATTGACAGCTGGAAGTTCAGGAGAATAACCACTGAAATATCAAAGAGCACCAGAAGTCCAGCTTTAGATAAAAGAACGAATGCACAATTCTTCAACAAATAAATTTTGTATTCCGACTACAACAGAAAATATTTAATGCAAATACCTTAATCCATGTAGCTCCAGTATAGATGATAGTTATAAGCATACCCTTCAGTTAGAACTGCCAATTGTGGGATGAAATTTCCTAGTATATTAAAGCAGGGATCAGCAAGAAGCCAGATATGATTATCTACAGAATATAGATTGTTATAAGTCAGCTGCGTTCAAAAGGCTTAATTCCAATAATTTCTGCATTTTTCAAAGCCCAATTTAACAGTCTATTTAATAGTTCCATCATTAAGAAGCTAATAGTTCAATTCACTTGCTTCAAAATATGCACCTGAGAAGTTCTAGTGCAGTGATTCTGTCTAGCCTCTGGCTGATGCTCTATTAATTTCTGTATGAATACTGTGTTTGTGTGAGGAGAGCTGTTTCAACCTCTTTGTGGTTTTTCAGCTATGGGTAAAAAACTAAGAAAATTAATGGCTCAAGAGCCATCAAATAAAAGAACAAGTGATTTTATAGACAAATTATTCTGGGATTCTCCTGAAAACACAGAAGGTCCTTGATCTTGCTCTTTCCTTTTATAATTTTTTCAGTTTTTAAAACAGTGTGGCAGAAAACAAATAAGTAGTCATTTGATCAGAGAGTAGAATTCCCATTTCCATAGCCAGGTGAGTTATACTGTCTCCAACTTCATCAATTTCACATTTTGTGCTGATTTGTAGTGTAATTTGGACTAAAAGCATTCTAATCCTTATTAATTTGTTTTCTTCCTAGCATTATTTTTGCACTTATATTAAGCAGTCAGTAGACCACGTTTCAGGAAAAAGGTTTTTGTAGGACTATTTATGCACATACGCCAGGTAGAAAAAAAGTTAACAATCCAGAAAGCAGTTTCCTATTTTATTGGTCTGGAATCACACTCATGCTTGCTGTTCATCTAGCCCTGCAACTCACAGTTGCATGGCCACTTAACACTAAAAAAATGGTAAATTAGATATTATCTTTCTAAGTCAACCACCAGAAAGATGACTAATGAAAAAAATATTTGGGTTCAGATTTCTACAGGAATAGAAGAATATAGATTTCAAATTGTGCTGGGTCTGTCTTCGATGGAGTTAACTTTCCTCATAACAGCATGCACAATATTATGTTTTAGATTTGCAACTGAAGTTATAATGATAGTACAGAAACATTTTATTATTCTCATTAAATAATGTTTTTAATATGTGGGACAGTGCTTTTATAACATCAAGACTTTCTCAGTTTCTCATAATGCCTCTTCCAGAAGGGTATTCCATGCCATACAGCATCATTAGCAAAAAATGGGAAGGAAAGTGTTTGTCTTCCAAGTTATTTCTTGCTCAGAGACTGGTTAGGTATCAGTCTGTTTGTGGGAGGCAGTGATTAATTTGTTTGCATAATTTCTTTCTTTCTCCTTTTTTTTTTTTTTTTCCTTTTCTTTC
>VXBI01004294.1:172652-195509 GCA_013397375.1 Toxostoma redivivum
TTTTCCTTTTCTTTCACTTCTTGAATTGTCTTTATCTCAACCCATGAGTTTTCTCCTTCATCCCACTCTGGGCAGGGGAATGAGCAAGTGTCTGTGTGGGTCCTACAACTCAAGCTCCTTTTCTTGCTCCAAAGAACAAGAGCCCCTGATAAGAGCCAAGAGAATGTACCAAGGAAATGATACTGGGGAAAGACAGAAGAGAAAAAAAGGCCAGCAATAAACCTGTCATGGACTAGTCTTGTTTCTTCCACTGAGGTTCTTAATGAAGAATCCTATCATAACTGAGGAAAGAACTGTATTTCGGAAACAACTCTCATAAGCAGCCCTTGTTTAGTATCACAGCTTGTGAAATGCTACTTCTATAGACTTGAAATACTCCCAGAAATGTAAATCAGACCTGAAAATGTCCTATCCAGCAAACTTAATTTCACTAATTTCTACTGCATCTCTTTTATATTTATACTTTTTTTTCTGCCTAATTTGCCATCGTTTTTTTAATTCTTACTGAGAATGTAGGAATGTAACAGCTGGTGACATTTGTGTCTGAGTCCATATCTTTGTATTTTCATCAGCTAAAGTAGTATTGAGAGTAGCCTAGAGTAGCCTAATGATTCATTTCTCAGTCATATGCATCTAGTACATGAAGTCCAGGATACAAAGATTAGTCTGAACCAGCTCGTGTCTCCATCTGGAAACTGTTCATCGTCTATGAACTGGAAAGCAAAGAAGTTCATGTTGCATTAAGACATTCTGTTCACTCAGATATCTTGTGATCTTATTTCAGTAGTCTTCATTATTTTTGTTGGACTAAAAGCAAAGGATCTTTATATGAATTTCTAATTATATAAAATATTCAAAATCTCTATTTATTACCTGTTTTTTAAATTTATTTCTCCATTACTCCTAATCAAACTGGTCTTGAGGAAGTAGGATCACCACATGGCCATTTTGGTTTTTACTTTGTGTTTTCATTGTGTGTAAATCAGTTCTTAAGGAGTAAAACACATAATTCTCAACCTGAAATGGAATGTTCTCAATATTGACTTAAAAATGCCCTCTTTTTTTACCAATTGCGAAATCATAGCAAAAGAGGTTCAGTTGACATTTCTTCTATGTTATTTAGCTATAGTGAGCAAATCTCTTTTTGTCTTGTATTCTTAAACAAATAATAACAAGACTTACAAGAGTAATAACAAAAATAGACACTAGAATTAATGCTATGTTGTCTGAACTTTACATCCACAGCAACTGACTACATGACACAGCATCATTTTAATCACATACATAAGAACGTTTAACATTCTTCTTCCTAAACAAAATAAAAATTTGGAGGCAAGGTGAATTATTTCTGTAAGGAAACATAGATTGTAAAAGAGCAAAAAAACCCTGAAATGACTCCTGAATTTAATAAAAGATATGCATTGATTTTCTGAAGGAGACCACATTTATAAAAGGAAATAATTTTTAAAAAGCCATCATGATTAGTTTACTAATATCAAAGTTCTAGTTACAGTGAGGGTCACTCTATTAACACAGCTATATTCTATATTTTTCTCATAACTGAAAGCTCTCACCTACATGTAACTAGGTCTGCGGAGCACTTACAATTGATCAATAAAGTAAGGTTGTAGAGGATTTCCTAAGAAGTGAAGTGTATGATTCACCTTTCTAATGTGTTTCTGAAGTGTTCTAAAAGCACCTCATGATCAACCTAATAAATGGGTTTCTAGAGTGGGATCAAATTACCTAACATGCATCTGGTGAAATTTCAGATAGTATAAGATATCAAAGTTATCTTCACAGAACTAGCTGAGAGCCTCAGAGATGCACTCAGCATCCTAAACAACACATAGAAAGTCACTCATGATGAGCTGAGATATTTTAAGTTTTACTTCATGCTTATGCTTTTACAGCCAAATCTCAGCCTTCATGCCTATTTTAATGTAAAAGGTATAGCTGAGATGGAGCCAATTTTCTTCATTGCAGCCTGTATGACATTGTGTTTTGGATGTGTTAATCAAACAAGGTCAATAACAACAGCAGTGTTTTTGTCATTGCTGAACAATATCTCCAGTTTCCCCACTCTGACTCCTCGACTGAGAAGGTTGGGAATGAACAAGAAATTGGGAGGGGAGGCAGTCTTTCACAAATGGATTAAAATAAATGTTCACCTTTTCCAAAATAAATGGCTAGGTTAGTGCACTGGATTTTGCAAATATTTTTAAGGTACTATCATTTAAAAATAACAGTTTGCCACATCATTATTAATTTATTTCCTGAATCTCACAATTTATTCCTCATAAAGCCAAATAAACTGCTACTACCTGTTCCTTAAATTGAAGCAAATATTAGACTCTAGAACAACAAATGCCAGCACAGACAAATGATTGTTTTCCTGTAGGGAGAGCCAGTCAGGAACAAATTGCCATTGTTCAATCACAGTAGAAATAACATGCAGAAATTTGGCTAGCTAAAACATTGCTTTATGAAATGCTATGAAATAGATTTTCTTGTTGAAAATTATGCACCTTAGCAACTGAGCTCAGCTCACTAAAATGTTGCATTTGGATTCCTTACTGAGTGAAAGACAAAAGGTCACTTTGCAAGAACGCGTTTCACACTTTCAAACCAGCAACCTATAATTCAGCCAGGATGTCTTATATAAATTAAGACAAGCTGGCTTTCAGAGTCCATCACTTTTATTAAACAAACAAACAAACAAACAGAACCTTTACAATAAATTTTGAAAAAATTAAAACCTGTTTATAGTGAACTGTCTTGTTATTAACCTTGTAGAACACATGTAAAAACATTCAAGTATTATTAAAACACAATAGACAAACAAAAAGATGGACTATTGTAACAAAAAGAGGGATTGTAGGGACTCAATACAAAGGCAAAAAGCCCTTAAATTTCAGCAAAGAATTTGGACATCCTTCAAGATGTGAAGGCTGCCCTTCTTATCCCAGTGGTAAGTAGAAATTAATGAAAGAATTCGAAGAATCTTGACAAAAAGGAAGAGGAAATAGTGAACAGTGCTATTTTTAACAACAAGGGGAAGGAACAAAGAACATGTAAGCACAATAAAGTGCACACAATGGCATGTTTTAGGAAAGGAAGTCTTGATAATCATACTGGTGAAATGGCTAAAATAGTAGTGATGTGTCCAGGCCAATCTGTATGCTTTCTCCTACAGCTGAAAGACAAATATATAGGAGACCATATATATGTTGGTGGACCTACTAGAAAGGAATGCAAGTTCCCAAAGTGTATATGTGCACAATGTGACTGTTCTAAAACTATGATGCTGGACAAGATCAGGTGCTGTGAAAGTGAGACTTCTTCCAGTTATTGGAAAAAGTTATCAACCTTTTCCTGAGCAGGTGGTCTTTAGCAGAGTCCCATCACAATGGATTCCACATTAGTCTGTGTATTAATGCTGAAATATAGACTTTTACTTGGTTTATCATTCCATTTTTGGCAAAGTTTTGTGCATTCTCAGTTTTCTCAAATAAAGGGCTTGTTTCCCTGATGCCTTTCTGCCTGTCCTTTGTAAAAATTCGATGTCTATCCCTAAAGTTCCAGTGAGGTCATAGCACTGCAGCGATCTCCAGACATCTAGTTCCTAATTCCATGTTCCCTATATGTTGTGCATGAGGACACAGGCATTTCAGAAAGGAATGTGGTGGTGATGAGTTCCCTGAAAACGTATGAGAGCCTCTGTGATCATGCTGCCCTCTCATCACTGTCAGGATTGTTCTCTTTAAAAGAGCTGAGCAGTTATTAGTTGCTGTAAAGTTGTTTATTGAAAAGGTGCATCAATCTCAAAAGGCAAAAAGTCCCAAGCCTTAAATTCCATGCTAAAAGCTTTCAGCATAAAGTCCCAAATAGAAGTAAAGTCCCAGTTAGAAGCAGAAGCCGCTCCCCTGGTGCAAAGCCCCGATTGTCCGAAGCTGCAGCCTAGGGCAGAGTCCTGAGCACAGGCAGGGGCTCAGCCTGGTACAGGGTCCCAAGAGGCAGATGCTCCCTGGCCTTTTCTTCTATTGTTCTTTTCTTCTTGTTCGTCCTCTTCTTCTTCATGTAGTGATAGTGATGATGATGATGATGATAGTGGAGGAAGAGAGAGCAAGAGAGAGCTCTCACTCCAATGCATGAATTCTTATTTACAAATTACCCAATGAGCAAAAAACATGAATCTGAATAATTTCTTCTAAACCTATTAAAAATTCTAGTTTCTTAGTATGAAAGTTTACGTATAATCTGTGCATATGGCCTATCTGTTCTATCTGAAAAATATTTATGCAGATACACTTAGGTAGGCTCCCTTCAGCCTTATTTTGTTCAACACCAAGTTACACTTCACATTCCTCTGTTACCCTACGTTTGCCAATACTGCCACCACTTCCTCCCTACTGGCTGGATTGCCATCTCCTACATGTATCCTTCTTACTTGAAAGCTGTCCTTCCTGTGTGAGTGGGCCTGCTGGCAAAAGTGCTTTGTTCCTTCTTGGCCAGGGGGAACCTGCCTCTTCCCAGTAATCCTCAAAGGAACCTCAGGTATACAGTGTTGTATGTGATTACTGCAATATGAAATCTTCCTGAATATCTAATATTGAGATACAAATCAACAAGTCTAAAAAACCAGATTCAGGGCGTCTAATTTACTTCTGAGCTTTCACTAGAACTCAGAGCACAGGTTTGTTTATGGATTTTATTATAAAGGATGTAATAGCAAAACACACCAGAGGAAACATCCGGTTTTTGTGCTTTACTATTACTTTACTGAGTTAATTGAAGATGCAATGGTACCGTAGTCAAAATTAGTTCATATTAAAGACTGAATCAACAGGTAAATAAGTTCAAGCTATGAAATTATCAAATTAATGCTCAAAATAATCAAATAAAAGTCTGAACTTGATACTAATATTAACTATTTTCTGTCTATCTTATAAAAAATTAAAGGAAGGAACAAGTATTTCTGCAGGCTTTTCTCTCATAGTAATCTATCTCTTTTTTTTTTAGTCAATGCAGTAGATATCTGAAACTGGTTATAGACATACTTATAATGTAAATGCCAATTCTTTTCTTCAACACATACTGGGAAAATCTCTTGCATAAAATAACTACTAAAAAGGAAACTATGAGGAAAGAAGCAAACAAACAAGAGTGTTAATCAGGAAAAAAATATTGGGAAAAAATATGGGGAAAAAATTCTCTAACCAGAAGAGCAAATCATAAAAGATTTTTGGAGATTATTATATGAAAAACTGAAATATAGTTTTTCAGAAACTTCTCTGAAGAAAGAGCCAAAACACAGGCAACATTTTTAATTGCAAAATTTAAATATGTTGGCATAAAATCTTGAGTTCTCAATAAGTCAGCAATGACTGTGTCCAAGACATTTAGCTTGATTTATCAGACAATATATAGTAAGTGCTAAATAATTCTATATATTCCCAATCTAATCTGATAGGCAACAATTTAAATTGATAAACACTTGGAGATAAAATTGGATTCATAAGTGTAAACAGAAGAACAGAAATATTTCATTGAGCATTAAGTCTCAGTTTCATAAGTTTTGCTCTATCATGGATTGAGCATCAGAAAAATCAGAGGAATATTTGTATTCATGTGTAAACACAAAATCATCATTGTAAGCAATAGTTGTGAAATTAATAGTAAAACAATGCAGGGCTGCTCCAAACCTGATTAATTAAAGGGAAATTAACAAACAATAACCTAGAGTAACAAAGCCTACTTCATCCATATGCTGATTTCTATTTTAGTCTATAATTTAAAATCTATTTCAGAGTACTTGGCCTATATGTCTAAAGTGATTTTAGGGATAATCAACTCTGATCTTAAAAAAAGCTCCAAAAACTAACCAAACAAAAAAAAGTAGCACATGAATTTATATTTCAACAATTATTTCAGTATTTCTCATTAACACTGTTAGCATTTAAATTCAGCTGAGTATAGAACATTATTTATTTCTGGTAGTCAATGGTCACGAAATTAATTCTCTGACTCTCAAATGCTCAATCCTGGAAGAAGATCAAATTTCTCTTCTGTTAAATACCACTGAATTGATGCTTGTCTAAACCAAATATAAGAAGTAATAGTAGGAATGCCTCCTCATTGGCTCTTCTATTACCTCAGAACTATTCTAAGACAAGCCCTAATATGACAGTTTATTTTTTCACCAGAGAGTCTGCTTAGCAAAAAAAAGGCCTATATTGAATGCATAAGCTTATCTTATGGTTTACATCTCCACCTTGTGTGCTAGATATGGATCTTGATATGACTTGCAGGCTAGGTCATGCAAATTGTACATGATACAATCCCCTCCCTTACAACCATGGCTATACAAAACTTTGTGGAGGTTAGATTTAGGGGGTGTGCACTATCCCCTAAATCTACACCCTATGCACCACTTTGATCTGCAGATTAAATAACTTTGTTTCCATAAATTCCTGTCAAAAAACCAAATAAACAGAATAAGAACATGAGAAAAATTGGATTAGCAGGAACTTGTTTAACAATCAACCTCAGAAGATAACTCTGCTCTGCCTTTGCTTCTATTGGTAGTGCAGGTTTCCTGAACAGACTATTGTCTTCTCAGGGCATTTATATAACTCATTCCCCTTCATATTATTAAATTATGCCTCAGTCACAGTACCTGGAGACAGTTTTTATTTTGAAATACGATCCATAGTGTTGCTTTCTGCTCATAGCATAATAATGTAATGATGAGAACATCTGTTGAGATTATGGTAGATCTGAGTACTAGAACAAAGAACTTTCTAATCCAGTGCTTAGTTTCCAAATTTGCTAGATAATTTTTCTCCTAACTGTTAGTACTTCCCTCACTGTTGCTGAATTCAAACCATCCTGAGGTAAAGAATGCATCATTTATGGAAAAATAAATTTAAAGATAAGTAAGTGACATGGATTAAATCCTGAAAGAATCTAAAGAATTGGCTGTATTTTAATCATGACTCAGGAATTTGCATGTATTTTTCTGAGGGGAAAAGAAACCATAATCTTGAAATACGTGAACAGTAGCATTACTGTCAATCAACATCTAGGATCTTCCTCCTTCCTTGTCAGCAAAGGGGTTCACCAATGACCTACAGAAAATTATTTTTATTTCTCTATGAACAGTGCTTCAGCTTCATCAGGAAGGATACAAAACAGGACTATCATATTCAAGTGGTTTTTTTGCGTGCCTTAAAATTTGCCTGAGGTGAGCCTGTGCACTGTGATTCCTTTATTTTGAGAGAGGTCTAAACCCCAACTTCAACTTCTTCAACAAGTTCTTTCACAGCCAAAAATTTTCAGTTTTTTCCCTATTACTCCATCACAAGCCTAGCTCAGAATACTTGGAAACTTCAGAGAATGGAAAGATATTTCTGGATACTAAATAATCTGACAATGTTCATATATTTGGAGTAACAGAATTTCCCACTGACTTTAGAGAACATACGATTGATAAATGGGAAGCACTCAGTCTTCCCAGATAGATTTTATGGGATCAAGAATGATATGATTTCAGTAAAATAATCCCCTCTTCCCATTAAATTTTGTGCAAGCCCAGATGTGTAGTATCTGAACATCATAATACCCAAGTCATTAATATTCAGATGCCTAATCTTATCTATCCAGTCTCATCTGACATGCAATGTGTATCTGAATATGAGTACAGGTCCAAAAGAGAAGATGCAGGACCTGCAATAGACTTATATTCTTCTGAGATACCAGCTGGAAGCAAAGTTTGAAAAATGGAGGTAAATATTTATGTTTTGGAATTTTATCCAGTCCAGAGGATGTAATTCAGCCTAAAAGTTATTAAAAAAAAATGTTTTCCACCTGTAGGTACCTTTATGTGAGAAAATTTAGCAAACTTTTCAGTTCGCCTTGAATCAGAAGTAGACATTTCTATTTAATCACTTGATTTGCTCTCTAAAATCCATTCTTCATACTGATAAAATCTGTAACTAGGAGGCTGAGACCTACCTCATGATTACAAACCTTAATTGGGAATTTTAATATGGAACTTCAGTGAAATATATATTGCACAGAGCCATTCCAGATACTTTTTAATGCTCTGAGACAGCTACATAGGGCTGATAGATTAGGCATAGATTGTACAGAAATCTTCTCTCAGGAGGGATGTGCTGATTAATCTCAAAAGTTATTAGGTGCTTTTGTATGAACAATTACATTCAGCCCACAGATATGCATATCTGAAATTGTTACCATAGTCATAGCCAGACACTCCTACAGAATTATTAACTGCTGAATTTTAGAAGCCAATTTCTGGATGAGATGAATTAAGACCTGTAAATGTATATTAACACTTATATGCAGATATTTATATTTTCTTAGATAAATCCAGGTTAGGAAGACTTGAAAGAATCACCAAAGGAGTCTCTGAAAATTCAGTGCTTCCAGAATGAGTAATTTTTGCAAATTTGAAAGTTAATTAGGTATTAAAGCCATTAATTTGTAATGAAATTAAATAGGCAACAAATTTTTAACTATAAAATCACCTCTATGTGACCAGACATTTGCAAATTATCTGTGGTCTTAATTTTTCTTAAAAATTTTCTTTCTTTCTTTGAGAAAATCAAAGGAAGTTGCAATTTCACTTAAGATCATGATTATTCAAGTAGTCAGTCTGCACAACTAATGAATCCTTACAAATAGCTAATTCTGATGCAGGTGGGAGTATAATGACTTTAGTGACTTGCCAAGAAAATCATCAGATATAAGTTCATCATCAGTTCATTGTTCAGCTCCACAAAATGAAAACTCCCTGGATTTTTCTTTAATGGAGACAAATGACTCTTTAGAAACCTCTGGATATATTTTATCCTCAGTTACTACACAAAAGCTTTCACTTTAATTGAAATTAAAGATTGGTTACTTATATCCTATTCTGTACCTTCCTAATATAAATTTTAGTGCATGTTAATATTAGCAAAGATTAGTGTTACCATATTCTTGGCATAAGCAAACAATAGTTACATATTTATTTGGAAATTATAAATATTATTGTATAATAATTATATATAGTAAATAATAGCCATGGTTTGGTTGAGGTGTTAGGTAATGGGTTGGACTCAAAGATCTTGAAGGTCTCTTCTAACCCAGTGATTCTGTGAATATATGTTAATATATTAACTATTGATATATTATATATTACATAAAGAGAAAATATATTTATAAATTGTATATATTGAATAATTTTGGGGATTATTTTTAGTGAAGTGACAAAATCAGAACTTTAACAATTTCTGATGCTTAAGATCTTTTGCTACCTGTTGCTGGGAGTTGTTTGTTTCTTTGTGGCTTTTTGTTCAGAAGTAAACAATTGTTCATGAAGTTTAGTAGTTTAGTGTTGGTTATACTTGAAAATAGATGCTTTGTTAGAAAACTGAAAAGATAATATGGTAAGAAATTTGCAAAGAAGTGTAAGATAAAAATCCTCTGAAATTTATACATATATATAATATATATGTGTACAAAGAAAAACAAACATATATTAAATTTGGAATTGTATTAAACTTGGAAGACACTTTGACTCCAGTAAGAAAGCAAAGAAAACATACCAAAAGACATAGAAATGTGTCAACAGGATAATTACCCTTTTATCAAGAATCATTTGCCAAAAGAGGAGCATAGGTCTTTCAGTATTAGTAGATCCGATCAGTCATAGAAACTGACTAAAGGGCGCTATGTGCCTGAGTACCAATGACTGAAAGGAATTCGGGATAATGCTGATGAGAAAGAAGACCTATAAAGACATAATTTTAAAAACCCTGCAGACTATCTATAAGATTACCGAGTAAGTTCTCTATAGTACTCTGATTATTCAGGAGTGAAATATTTAACAGAAACATAAAATTTGTAAAATTGAAAAAATAAAACAGAAAGCTAAGAAAGTACTGCAGTTTGTAATTTATGTACTCAGATTTCAAAACTTTTTTTTTTTCATTTATAAAATATTTACAGGGCATGAAATGTCATATCCAATCATCATTGATGTAAAGATCATTTTGTATACCTAACTGGAGGGAAAAAATTGTTACATAGAAATAGCAAAACATAATTGCAAAGATTGTTACCTTGCAGAATTGAAAAGCACACTTTAGTGGCATCTTTAGTTAGACAATCAATCTTTTATATTTTCTTTTTAATCTGTATGAAGAAAACAAATCTCATCAGTTTGTGATAAGTTCAGAAATGAAACAAAATCGCCTACTTTGTAATGTCAATTCTGTGTCTCAGAAAGCTCACTTTTTCTCCTATTTTTTTAAAGAAATTCACTTTTTTTTTCATTGTCTTGGTCTAGTTTTTCGCAGTTTTCAATTCCCAACTTAAACTCCTTCGGACTCTGCTGAAGGCTTGCAGTTCTTTGTTTCATATATTATTGTCAATAAAACAAAATGTTATCTGCTTCAAGATGATGCTTCCAAAGGAGAAAAACAGCAGCACTCCTTTCTATGTAAAAATGAAATATTTCTGCAAGTAGGTGCTTTATAAAGACAAGTATTACATTTAAAGTTTAAGAAAGAGGTTTTATGAAATGGAAGAATTAGCATACACTGGATGAAGCTGTGAACTAAAATCTTTAAAGAAGTTATAACAATTTAAAATAAAGAATGCAGCTGATCAATACAGACAGAAAACTTTGCTAGAGTAGTATGGCCAGAAAACTAGACTATCTTGAAACTACTGTGAAATGCATCATGAAGCTGGTACAAATCAAAAGCTTGGTAGCAGGTAATGAGGGCTGAAGTTCCCGTAGGTTCCTATCCAGTGCCCCATCAACCATGGATTCAAAATTCACTTTAAACACTACCAAGATAATGCTTAGCAGCCCAGCACGTTAATATAGATACAAGGAAAGCCTCTTTGAACAACATTTGGATTGATGATTCAAATTGAGTTATATCCACTATTTTATTAAAAAATAATAATGATTAAAAATCTCTTTATCAAAGATCCATTATTCAATTTATGATTTATGAGCAGAATTGTTTATTTTTTAAATTAATGTAATTAATTGTTTTCTAGGGTTATTCCAAAGTCTACTTTGTGTAAAAAAGGAGCATAATTGCTCACCAAATGTTTCTTAGCTCTAGTTATTTCATCCTTTATTGAATGCTATCAGTGTTAGTTGCCTGAGTATTGTAAATTTCTCTCTTTGCTTGATATTAATTTCGTTGCTTTGTTTTTTTAATAATTTAATATTTTTTCTTCATTATTAGTTCTGCATAATATGCTCATTTTCCCTAAGCAGATCCTAACTTAAGTTACAGTACATCATTTGACATAGAAAGCACTCTTAACCATGATTATGTTCCTTTAGATAAAACACAGTTTACAAACTATATAAAACTAGCAAGATTACAAGGAAATTTCAGGTCTTATTTTACTTGCAACCATGACATTAGAAAACCATGAAAAGCTGTGCTGTATTTAATCTCTGATTTTTTTCTTACTTCCAAGATACAATTGATACAGAAAATGAAGGTGCAGCATCTATCCTTCCTTTCACACACTTCAGCTAAACTTTCCCAACTGTCTTACTCCCTATGTGCATCTGTCTGATACTAATATATTTTCAATATTAGATTCTACTGAACTGTCAAAAGTGTTTAAAGTATAAACACACAAATTTAAATTTAACATACATGCATAGTAGGTATGCACAAAAAGATTTAAAACAAGATAAACCAAAACATAACCATGGTTAGAGTTGTAGACTTGAGACTTATTGGTTGGGATTTTTTTAAAATAAACTTTACAGTGCAAGATAAGTTCACTTCCTCTTCTTTATTATTTCTGAGTACATAATTAAATAAACTGGGCTTTTCCATCCTACCCTGGAAATGAGTACAGCCGACTGATGCAGACTCTTACTATCTTTGATTATTTGCTGTGTAGATGGGTAGTGAGAGGAGACTGCAGACGCAGGATGGTTTTAGTAAAAGAAGTTGCAAATTATCTAAAGCTGGTTTTCTTCATCTTACTTCTCCTCTTCCAAGCATCATAATTTTCTTTTTCTATTTGAGCATAGAAGGGGTCAGATGGGATCTCTTATTTCTTTAGGTCCAGTTATATACTAGTTAAAGGAAAAATCACTAAAGGAAAAACCATCTAGATTTTAATATAAACTTGTTTTTCAACATCTTGTAGTGGATTATTTTCACCTCCATTGTTCAGAAACTTTACTTTAATTTCCAGTATAAATGTATATACTGATACATTCTTGCATCAACATGGTTTATCACTCCAAACAGAATTTTTTGTCATTGGGACTTATCCCATATACTTGAAGACATGCATTATATTCCTTTCAAAAATTTAAATTGTTAAACTAAGAATATTAAGATTATTTTCTCCCCAACTGAATGTTTTCCTTTCTTCTGAACATAAGAATATTCCTTCCCTGAACCACAACAACTCAATTTCACTTTTATAACAAACTCTGGTGGGTTGACCTTGGCTGGATGCCAATGTTGCTCCATCATTCCCCCTCCCTGGTTGAACAGGTAGTAAAAATAAAACAAAAACTTGTGGGTCTAAATAAGGACAGGGAAAGATCACTCACCAATTTCCATCATGGGAAAAATAGACTTGACTCGGAGAAACCAATCAATTAAGAATAGGGTAATGATGAAAATCCCACCAAATCTTAGAACACCTTCCTACATCTTTCCTTTTTTCCTGGACTTCACTCCTGAGTTTCCTATGTTCTCCCCACTAGCAGCACAGGGAGATAGGGGTTGCAATTACTTCATCACATATCTCTACCAACCCCTCCTGTGCAGGAAGAGAGCTCCTCAGGCTCTTCCCCTGCTCATGCGTGGGGTCCCTGCCATGAGAGACATTCCACCATGAAACTCTCCACTGTCAGTCCTTCCCACCAGCTGCAGTTCTTCACAATCTGCTCCAGCATGGGTCCCTTCCACAGGGTGCAGTCCTACAGAACAGACTGCTCCACTGAGGGTCCCCCATAAGGTCACAGATCTTGGCAAGAAACTTGCTCTATTGTGGATTTTCCACAGAGTCACAGCCTCCTTCAGGCATCACCTGCTGTGGTGTGAAGCTGTCCGTGGGCTGCAGGTGATCTCTGTTGCAGGGATACAGCTACCTCCCCATGGTCTGCACCAGAGGATGCAGGGGAATCTTTACTCTGGTCTCTGGAACATCTGCTTCCCATTCTTCACAGACCTTGGTGTCTGTAGGGCTGTTTCTCTACATATGCCCCCTCCTCTGAAATGTGTTTTTGTGCTGTAACATTTTCCCTTCTGAAATATGTTATCCCATATATTACCACTTTTTCTGATGGATTGGCATTGCCCAGCTGCGGGTCCCACCTTGGAGCCAACAGGCATTGGTTCTGTCAGACTTGGGGGAAGCTTCTGGCAGTTTCTCAAACCAGCCACTCTTGCATCAAATATATGCAAATATAACACACAAATGCAATCAGAATTATGCATATATATACGTATAGGGAGGTTAAAATTATGGGAGACGGGGCACCAGAGAGATGTTTTAAAAGATGGTTTATTGCCTCATGGCGTCAGTCTCATAGAAGGGTAACGAGACATTAAAGGTGTAACATCCAACGCCAAAATATCAGAAGCCACCTAATTCTTAGTTACAATGCCTTATGCCAGTATTTTAGCCAATCACATACTTCTACGAAACTTGATAGTATCTTTCTAGACCTATCCTATAACACTTCACAAACCTACATTGATACATCTTAAGCTTCTAACTTTATAACAGAGTCTATTGTTAAACTTCAAAATCTTTTAATATCTTACTTAATATATTGTTTTGCTTACGCAATACGTATTTCTGTTTGCTTAAAATATATTTCTACTTAAACTGTAAACGTATATTCTTGTTTTATGTCTGTTTTACTTTTACTGTTCTAATTCTCCAAGTCTTCTCCAAGGTTTGTATCCATCTCTATCTCTAAGTGTGTATGCACAAGGCACCATATACATATACACATTCATTTATAACTCACACAATATCATTATTAGTCATTTAGTGTTATTGCAAAAAGACTTCTTTGCTAAAACCTAGTTCTGCACTTCTACCTTTCATTGTATAAGAATGTCCTGACTTGCTATTTCTATGCATTCTATGGCCAGCAGAAGGTTTCAGAAACTGGGTAATATTCCCACATCTAAAAAAAAGATCAGCTAATGTACCTATTTCTTAGTAATTCCTTTGGTATCATATCTATTCATATCATTATGCATATACTTCTTAGGTCTAGGATCCATAATGTCTTTCTCATGCGCTGTGTCTTTGTGGTTATTTTTAGATATAGATATAGATGATGTAGATATTTGAAGATATATATAACTGCAAAAACATCTTCATTTATTTTACTTGCCTTGAGAGGTACAGCTCAACTTAATAATTTGGTATATTCTCAGTTTTTGCCTGGGCTTTCAATAATCCATGCACTCCAATTTCATTTTATGCAGCTTTCTTAAAATTGTAAAACTCATGCTTAGTCATATATCATTATAAAGTAATTAATTATTCTTTTAAGTCAGGGAAACGTCTTAAAAAAAATGTTCTCCCTTCCTGCTTGCAATTTCAATTCTACACATGGTTTCTACACATTTGATTCAATTCAATTCCAAAACTCATTTAAGCTCCACATTTGACTTCAGGAGAGTTTTAGTAGCTTTATATGTTTCATGCTAATATACCAGCAGAATTATAAAATAAATTGTCTTAGTGTTTCTTCTATTTGAGAGACATTTATCTTTAATCCTGCCAGATTTTTTGTGTTTAGTTATCCAGATATATGAAAAATAAAAAATAATTTGGACTGAATTTGAAAGCAAAGAACTTGTTTGCCACAGTCTTTCATTGCAGACTTTCATCTATAAAACCCATTTACATTTTTGCTTCATGAAAACATGAAACTGATGTAAAAGTATAAGAATTCTGTTTGTGAGTTCAAAATGCAATCTTACATCTCCAGATTACTAAGTGATCATGTTAAACCTTAAGCTGCATTTAGACACCAAAGAAAAATTAGTTTTATACATCTGAGTGAACAAATATCCTTTCATGGTGAGCAGAAGTCCTGAAGAAGGACAGAGAAGAATGAGAATGACTTTCACTGGTTATGGTGTATCCCCTTTTGTCTCTGACTGCCTTATTAATGGCAAAGCTTATAAACACTTTTATAAACCATATGATGATGTGTTCTTTCTTTCTTTCTTTCTTTCTTTCTTTCTTTCTTTCTTTCTTTCTTTCTTTCTTTCTTTCTTTCTTTCTTTCTTCCTTTCTTCCTTTCTTCCTTTCTTCCTTTCTTTCTTCCTTTCTCTTCCTTCCTTCCTTCCTTCCTTCCTTCCTTCCTTCCTTCCTTCCTTCCTTCCTTCCTTCCTTCCTTCCTTCCTTCCTTCCCTCCTTTCTTTTCTATCTACCAGCCTAACCATCGAATCTCTCTCTCTCCAATTTAGAGAAGGATGTTGTGAAGGACTCTGTCAAAAGTTTTACAGAAGTCTAGAAAAATGACATTGGTATTCCTTCCCTTGTCCACTGATGTGATCACTCCATCGTAGGAGACCATTGCTTGGGTCAGGCAGGATTTCCCCCTGGTGAAGGCATGCACAGCTTCTAAGAGGATCTGTTCCATGACCTTTCCAGGCATGAAGGTGAAGCTGAGAGGTAGGTAATTCCCAGAGTCCTCCTTTCCAGCCTTTTAAAGATGAGTACAGTATTTTCCCTTTTCTGTCTAACACCTAACTTAGATGATGATGTAAGAAGGAAGGACCTTTGCTGATTTTGGGAACACCATAACGTGACTGTAGTCCTCCCTGCGAACCCTTTTCAAAGACAAACAAATGTATATAAAATGCATAACTTTCCTTAAGAGAGACAAACTAAAAAGGCTTTAACCAAACACTCAAAGTAACATTTATTGCATATACTTTTTTTCCATATTTATGTTGTCCATACGTTCATTAGACACAACCAATTATCCAGTTGTTACTTTCTATTTATTATTTGTTTCTGTATTCTGGACACTAGCTGCTTAGGACATGTGCCCAGTGCACACCAGATTAAGCACTAAAACCTCTAAAAATATCTGAAACTGCTCTGTGAGTGTGTCCAAAACAAGAAGTGTTGGATACACTTAAGAAGGATGACAAATGTGCTTGGCCTAGGTGCAGTGCTTTGAATCAATGTGACAGTGACAGCCCCTGGCTTCCTACCAAGCCAAGTACAGCTTAGCTGTAGTCTGTGAACTACCAGGTGGCAAAGACAAAAGAGCCTGGGGATTCCTACTGCATATCATCCATCATACTGCTCCCCAGGTCTCTTCACTCTTTTTAACTTGTGCAGAGAACAGCATTCTCCTTTACCATACAGCCCTACCTCATTTGCAGTTCAGAATGAGAAAATGTAAGAGCCCCTTATACAGGTAATCCATAAAAAATAAAGACCTGTGTCTAACAGTTTATTAGCAGTCCAACAGTCAATTTAAAGCTTCAGGGTCAGTACCACATTTGAAATACAGGTGTGAGTTTTTTAATGGTTGTGCTCGATACCCTGTTCTTACTCATCTCGAAATGGCAAAGACAAAATGTAGTTAGTAACAATTTGATACTACAGGTGTACATTTCCCAACTGCATGTTAACAATTCTGTTTGTCTAATTTAGACAGGAGGCTAAGAGGTGACCTTATTGCTGTCTACAGCTTCCTGAGAAGTGGAGAGGGAGGTGCTGATCTCTTCTCCCTAGGCATGCAAAGAATGGTTCAAAGCTGCACCAGGGATGTTCACACAGGACAATGGGAATAAAAAATTCTTTGCTAGAATTTTTTGTAGTAGTAAAACTCCGGAACAAGTTTCACAGAGATGCTGAGGATGCCTTAATCTTGTCAGTGTTTAAGAGGAATTTGGATAATAGCATGCTTTACCTTTTGGTCATCCCTGACGTGTTCAGGAAGTTATACTAGAGTATCATTGTAGATCCCTTCCAAATTAAACTATACTGTTTTGTTTTATTATGTTCTGTCCTATTCTAATCATGCTGAAGAAAATTTTTAATACATAAAAAATATTCCTATAAACAATATTTTAAGCAAAGAAACTTTATTGAATAAATCAAATAAGCGAACCACTTAATGTTAAAAATATTTGTGAAATGTTCTTTAAGTTCATGTTACTTGTAAATGGAGATAATTTTAACATATTTTCTAACATTTCTGTAAGTGAAGAGAAATTAATAAATTACTTACATGTCTAAGTCTAGTATAAACACAATAATGTTAGCTAATAATTCAAAATAATTAAAATAAGCAATAATAATGTGTAATCAATAATTCAAAACTACTCTGTTTGTTTTTAATGTCTTTGCATATGTCATAGTAGAATGCATGGATTTCTTCAGTAGAAGAGCGCTTGTGGGGCTTTTTCCCTTCTCTTTGTTTTTGAAAACCAAAACTTAGAATCAATAGCATACTGAGAAGCTTATCTTTATCACAATTGATGTAAGTGTGCAAATTCCAGGAAGTATAGAGCCAGGCTATTTTCAGTGGTGTCCAGTGACAAAACCAGAGGCAGTGTGCACAAACTGACACACAGGAGATCCCTCTGTACATCAGAAAACACTTTTTCACTGTGGGTGACCAAGCATACTGACACAGGTTACACAGAGAAACGGTGGAATCTTCCTTCTCAGAGATATTCAAAAGCCACTAGACATGGTCTTGACCAATTGGCTTCATGTTACCTTGCTTGAGCAGGGAGGTTTGGCTGAAATGACCAACAGATGTAATCAAAAGGGGATCTCTTTGTTTTGTTTTGATTCCCTACAAGCATGTGAGTTTTTGGGCATTTTTTCAGAAGAAAATAATAATATTTAAGTGGATTTTGTTGTCAATTTTTTTTATTTTAACCTTCTCTTCATTTATGCAGGAGTTAAAAGATAAAGTTTCTCAAACATTACAGTTCAAATTCTATATTGTTTTATTACCAGTCAATGTAGTTCATGACTAGCTGCTCTTCAAATTGAAGTAAAGATAATGTTTCTTTACTTTTGACATAGGAGAATATGAAAGAGTTTCTTTGCTTGATTTTCCAAAAGAGAGCTGTATCATTATGAGTACAGAATATGAAGTCTGGATAGGAAATCTGAATTAAATGTCAACATTAAGACCTCTAAAATGCCTTAGACAGCATTGCAGCAATTCCTGCCTCTGGGATATAATTTATGCTTTGTAAATGCATGTATACAAAAAAATTGTTTTCCATTTTCCAAGATGAGTGTTACCTGCTTCCACTTACAACATTTAATTTTGTATTTCCAAAGAACTACAAGGAATATTAGGCAAATCCTAGTAGGTTTTAATTAAATATACTACATAGAAGGTTATATTTTCACTCAAAATATTACAGCACATTAAAAAAAACCACAAAATAGAGCGTTTATATTTGACATTGACATTTACTAATGTCCTTTCAAAATGTTATTGTATCAGTAAAAAATAAATGAAGTTATAAATTTTTGTTGAACAAGGTATGTGTGTATACTCACAAAAATATGAAATACAGAGATCTGAGTGAAAAGTAATTTATGTTGTACATATTTTAGATACTGATAATATTGAAAGTTTTTAAAAAAATATAGTATGTACATAGCTCAAAACTTCTTGTGAGACTTTTCTCAGCTAGAGGGTGGTGAGGCACTGGAAGAGGTTGCCCAGATAAGTTGTGGATGCCCCATCCCAGGAACTGTTCAAGGCCAGGTTGGATGGGATTTTAAGAAATCTGGTCTAATGGAAGCTGTCCTTGTCCATGGAAGGGGTTTGGACCTTGATGATCTTTAAAATCCCTTCCAACCCAAGCCCATCTATGACTCTACTATTTAGATTAGAATTTCCAAAGTGTTTAGCTATGGACTAATTCTAGCTTTTCTAGAATAAATAATAAATCCCTGAGTTTGATAGGAATAAAATATAGAATTCCATGTGAAGCCTATTGGACTTGAACACATCTTGGACAGAGCTTGGTTCTGTTTGCCTGGTTCTACAGTGGGGTTTTAAACAGATCTAGGTCAGAAAAATACAATGATCTTCATTAGTAAAGAAGGACATGATACATCACTGGGTGGTATAGTTCTGTTCTGGCATCTGTCTTACCATAAATTCATCTGTGACAATTTTTAGGAAAGACTCTGATGGAGTCATGTCAAATAAAATTATTTCTGGACTATGTTTCTACACTTTTCCAGCCAATGAAAAATAGCTGAATTGCAATCTTTCAGTCTATCCCATTGTTCTGTGTAAAAATCACAGAACACTGGAATGTGCTTTTATACTGATTTGAAACTACCTCAGAATTAAGAATGGTTTTGAGTTTGGATGTATTTTGTTGGAGTGGTGGTATAAATCCCCTGCAAAACTGAGTGGAGCTATTTGAAAGTAAAATGTCACAAGGCAAACTGTTTCAGTCAAAATAATATGGTTCAAATTTTAACAGCTAAGATATTCAAACAACTTATATATTTCACTTTGATTATACTGTTTCATGATTTCATATATATTACTTAGAATTTAATTATTTTGAATTGCTAGTCAAAATTATATAGGCTTTAAAAGAAATAATCACGTCTTTTTAGGTAGTGGAGCAATTTAGGATTTTTACTGTTTTGATTTTGGGAAGTGAAGTAACTTAGGATTATTTTTCTGTTTTGGTTTCTTTTTAGAATGAATGAATAAATTAAGTCTACAGAATGGCTTTTCTATTATAGAGCTGTTTTTGGAATATTTTTTCTGAATGACACTTATCAATGCATCTAATGTTATAAAGCTTGTGCTGTAGTCACAGTAGTTTATTGCCTTCAATTTTTGACTTTCAAAGCAATTTGTAATCTCTCCACTTTGAGATATTTGTCCTTGCTTGCTTGCTTGCTTATTTCTTTTCTTTGCTTGTTTACTTGCTTGCTTGTGCTGGAGATCCAGATCTGAACTCAGCACTCCAGCTATGGCATCCCATGCTGAGCAGGAGGAAAGGTTTACTTCCCTTGCCTGCCTGCTGGAAACAGCCTAGTGCAGACCAGAGTGCTCTTGATCCAGTTAAACCAATAGTTAAAAAGTGACATTTAACTACTTGTTTAAGGTTTTAGCTCCTTGGAGACATTTTTTATTCTGCTAATTTTGCCATGTGATCCTTACCTAACGAGGGTACCTTGAAACCTTTCTGTCTGAACAATGTGTGCAGCCAACACTAACAAAAGAGTTGCCCCAGATGTCCAGTTCATTATCATGGAAGGAAATAAAATATACAAAAGATGCCATACTGTGGCAGGAACAAAAGTTTTCTTATTTAGAACTAAGAGGAAGAGGCAGGAAAAAAATCCAATTCTGCCAAAATTGCATGTCATTTACTAACAAAATACTTAAGAGAAAATATATTAATTAGTGAAAAATGATTGAGTTCAGTTAGAAAGAAACAAACCACCCTGATCAGTAGTTTCCTCATTAGTATGACCAAAAATAGCTTTTCTGTCAAGAACAGAGCAGTACACCCTATTTAAATTGAATTTGGGTTGTTTCTATTGGTAGTTATAACCAACCCACGCTCTAAAACATCAATGTTGACTCCTCTTGATTCACACATCATCCTAACTTTTCAGAATGTGATGAGCAGCCCCCAACATAGCTGCTGCTGTAGCACTTTGGGTTATTCTATAGTCACCTTGAGGCAAGTCTTAGCAAATGACCTAAATTTCATCCCACTGTGTTTATTCAGTCAGGTTTTTTTCACAAGCCTGAACTTATTTTCTGTGAAGGCATCACAATGGCATGAGAGAAAATTCAGTTTGTTGATTTCAGGATGACAGCTGAAAGCCAAATGTCACCTGTTCACCATGACAGTCTGAATTGGCCCTACAAACCAACCCTAAACATCCAGATAAAATGGGTGTCTTCCAGTAGCACCAATTTTTATCACCCAAGCATCACCTTTCACACTCTGAGTCTTGAATGTCTAAAGACAATGGGAGTACAAGCCAAAACAAAGGTGAGTCAGAAGTCAAAAACCAGCAGTTGTTTTTCAGAAGCAACTTTGCCTACATCCAAATAAAATTTGTAATACCATGCAAGTAAGTAAGCATTATAACTCATTATTATATCTTGGAAGAATAAAAAATATAATATACCCATCTCAGAGTAATTACTGAGCACAAAACTAATAATTTTTAATCCAGTGAACTTTGATGTCTTCTTACCCTGTTTTGAAGAAATAAGCAAGTCTGTCACTGTGTCTCCTCTAAGTGTCACAGAGGCAATACATGCTCCCTGTTTCTTATTCCCACTTTGTATCTCTGGTTTTTTGTTGCTCCATTTGCAGGAAGGCTTCAACTACTGACAATTTAGAAACTTTCTCAGCTTTAGAACAGTTTGAATTTCCAGTTGGATGTCAGAGTACATGTCTTCAAGGTTCATTGCAAACTTTCTGCATAACTTTAGGTGCAATTTTCTACAGGTGGCTAAGCAGAAGGTAGATTTATATAGCTGTAATAGGAACAAAACAGTTATGCTTATATTAAAGTAAAAGGGTTTCAGCAACTGTTCTACAAGCTTGCTTGGTCTGAAGTGTAGCATGAAATATGATTTTCAATGTAAAAAAACTCTTATGAATGCAGAACCAAACAGACTATTAGGGCAGGTAAGAGCCTTTCAGCTTCCTGATTTAGTTATTAGTTGTGTCCCTATTGAAAACAGATATTTCTACTCTTGTTTCTCATTTGACCAGTGAGGAGGCTATATTTTTTAATTGGAGATACCTACCATATAAATAGAAAATATGACATATTGAATCTTCATACTATTTTATGATACAGAGGTGAATAAGGCTGAAACTTTCAAGAATTGTGAAGTAAATGTACATTTTACTAAGGATTATACTCATTATGTGCTAGAACTAATACTAGTAATTTTTGCGTTTTTTCTTCAAGAATATTTTAATTGTTCTTAGTAACTTTAAATATGTATTTTATATGCAGTGTTTTCCATTGATTACTAAACCAGGAAGTAGACTAAACAAGTATTGATGTCACTAGAAGTAATTAAAACCTTTACAATTTTTTTAAAAATATAACATTAATTATACTCATCATGCATATAAATAAACTCATAATTTCATAGTTAGATACAGAATGACTAAATAAATAGTTCAGGATCCCATACAATATGCATGAATAATGACATTTTCTACAAAATATCTATTTGATGGTACCAAAAACATTTAAAAAAATTGAAAAATAAACACTGATTATTTGATCCGTATTACTTACAAAACTCATGTGACAAACAAAACTCATTAAAAACTTCACTATTTAAAAAACCCAACACAATAGTAAAAAAAATTTACCACTACCTTCCCACCTGAGAGTGTGTTTGAAAAAGTTGTTTTAGAAGATCCATAATTTTTAAAACTAAGATTTGAAAATCCAATATCATATTGTGCTCTAGTGTCATTGTTGTTTGGATCTCTAGATGTGCAATATATAGAAATGATAAGGGGCTTCAATGCTACTGTAAAGGAAGAAAATAATTTAAACATGAAATGCCCCAGTGCAAGAAAGAAGAAACAAAATTATATAAAGTTCTATATTTCATGGATAAAAGTTCAAATAGACATTTGCAGCCTTGCCTTGCTTGACCTTTGATTTCCCTTCCTTCCCCCTTTTCTTTCCTTTTCCCTTCCATCCTCTTTCCTCCCCTCTCCTTCCCTCCCCTCCCTGCCACCTCTCCTCTCCTCTCCTCTCCTCTCCTCTCCTCTCCTCTCCTCT
>VXBI01004294.1:195520-220663 GCA_013397375.1 Toxostoma redivivum
TCCTCTCCTCTCCTCTCCTCTCCTCTCTTTGATGTGATGAATATTAAGAAGTACCCCAGATTTACAGGCCCACATGATTCAGACAAAAATTCCATGTGCAGGAGTCACCTGTTGCACTTTTAACTTATGCTGAGAATATTCATAAATCTATGACACCCTCCCTATTTTGATGGTGCAGCTCATTCACCTCTGTTCAAAAGAGCTAACAAAAATTATAAGTTTCTGGTAATTTCCATGTTAAAGTTTATGAATTTCTAACATTAATCTCAGTTCTGACATTGTTATGAGAGAATCTGAAACAACTAACTTGAAGACTATGTCGGTGTAAACAGGCAAGATTAAAAATCAAAGCAATATAAATTGGTTTATTTCACTTTCCTTCCCAGTTGTTTCTCTTCACAGTGGGGAAACAGCACTTTTTGTAAGACCTGTAGCTTCTTAGTTTCCTGGAAAAAGATCTTAGTCAAATCCTGTAAACCTGACAGCTATTGAAACTGAGGATGAGAAATGGTAAAGCTGCCCTCAAAAAGCCATTTCCCTGCAGGGCAGTCACAAGAGTTTGCAGGGGATGGAGAAGTTGGATTTAGATCCTGGTTGCCAGGCAACAGGTAAGGAAGGAGCAAATCTTTCTTAAAGAGATCGAGTAGTTCTTCACAAGTGTTTATACACAAAGAATCCCCGCTTGAAAAAAAAGCAGCAACAACAAGAAAAGCTATTGCTGCACAGACAGGATTGCTCTGAAAATTTTGGAGATGGAAAGGTTCAGTAGTCCACAAATTAGCCCCTGACATCAACAGAACCATCATTTCTTTTCCCTTTATATAATCTTGAATACTGGAGTTGGTTGGTTGGTTGGTTAAGATGTTTTGGTCATTTTTTTTCTTTGTTCCTTTGTTGTTGTTGCTGGGTTTCCACTTTTTGCTACTTTGTCCCTCTTATACATAATCAATTTCCAGAGAGGTGGTGAGGGTTTTTGGTTATTTTTGGTATTTTTTGGTTATTTTAATCATCTAATAATATAGTTGTTGATATGAAAAGATAAATCAGTCTTAGTGCTTAAGAAAACATGCCCAAAACAGGAAATACAAAGACTTCTTAAAAAAAGGAATTTTAATGTCCAGTTATCCCTCCTCTCATTAGGAAATAAACAAAAATAAAAACATTACTAATCCTTTTTCAACCACCTCATTTTGATCTTATTTTTTATCATAGAATTTTTTGGTGTTCATGCTAATCTAATTTACCATATGTGACTCCATTCAAAGATGAAAATGGTAGGTTTATCTAAAAGAACAGGTGGTATTTTATGTTGGATTTAATTGAGATATGTAAGTATATTACCAGAAGTTATCCAGATATACATAACTATAGAAAAAAACCAGAATTTAAATGGGGACTTCTATTTAAGAAAGCACTGATGTTTTTGTTCATTACTTCAGTTTACTGAAATTATGTATAGGTAAACAATGTGAAGATATGCCTTAAAAATATAACTATTAGGCTTTTCATGTCTTTGTTTAACTTTCTGATAAGCTCTAGTAGAGGACAGATAATATTTTCTTCTGTAATCAAGTTGCCTGAAAGACAATGCAGGAAGGGATGATATAATTACTGTGGAAATGAAGGTATATTTTAAAGCTTAGAAGTTAACTAAAATATAATGTTTTCCATCTGTTGGTATCAGAACAATGCACACTAAGGAAAGCATCTTCCATCACATCTGATGTAGATAAAGGCATTATGCAAAATAAAATGAGGTATGTTTATCATAGAGCATTAATCCTCAAGAATAATTAAATTCACTTCAATGAATACTGAAACTTACATGAAATAAAATCAGCTTTCTTTTGTAGTTTTTGTGAAGTTCCAGTTTTTGCAAAAGAAAAAGGAAAAGAAAAAGCAAGGAGGGGATATTTTTAACTTCCATAAGGAAATTTGCTGAACAGCATATTGTAGCATTGTGGCCAGCTCTCAGAGCTGAAACTTTTGTAAACAAACATGTATACCTTTGTGAGGGACTTTGGGTTAGTTTGGATTTTCTCTTTTTTCCTTTTCATAATTTCTTATCCATCTTATCTTTTTTTTTTTTTTTTTTTTTTTTTTTTTTTTCTTTTTTTTTAATCCCCCCGTGNTTTTTTTATCTTCAGTTTTCTTAATACCCTCAGTGGCTGATTCAGGAATCTGGAATTATAGCAGAGTATTTAAAATAACACATATTTCAAAATCCTAGAAATTGATTAATGGCTCCTTTATCACCATGATTTCAGCTCCAGTCATTTCATTGTAAACTCAGGGAAACATCTGCTTAATCTAGAGACCTCTTTTATTCCATATTTTAGGATTTTTTTCTTTTTTTAAAGGCACATCTTATAAAACTTAACAGAGATAAAGTGCTTATGAATGTTAGTGAAGCTGTCGGATTGAGCTCCTTAAATTTGTATATAAACTTTTTACATAATTAAGATCTTTAACTCCCAAGCATACTCTAAAGATCAGTTTTCTTCATCTATATAGCTGGCATACACAAACTGTTTTATTGGAAAGGTATGAACTTTTTGAGATTCCCAGTAGAGTTCCTTTCAGAAAGCTTAAGGATATCTTTCTGTTCAACTTGAGTTAAAGGGACTTATCTGACTTACATGGAATGCCTTACTTCGGTTTAGGACAACAGAGATGTGTTATCTGAGCTTACCTCCTCCTTCTTTCTGCCTTGGCATGTTCTGTATGATGTGACATAGTTACTCAGCTACAACCAGAAGGCAGCAGTAACCCCAACCCACAGCTGCTGCTGCACAGGACAAGAGTATCCAACCCATCCAACTCCACCATCACTTTCTTATGAGCTATCCAGACACAAAATTGTTAGGGAAGCAGTAGACATTTAACCAATGAAGCTCATTGTGCTACACTCATCCTGAGTGAGCCAAGACTTCCATGAGATCTGGTTCAGATATATACTCTGAGGACCAGTTTGAACACATAGGTGGTCACTTCATCCACAACACTCTAAGAATCAGCCTGTGAGGAAGCTTTCAGCAGAAAATGATTGATACCTTATGCTTAGGGTTTTGCCTGAGTGACATTACAGGGTCCTCAGTTTTGTTTTTGAGTTCATCCACTCCCATTTTTCCTATCTTCTTTCTCATTACAAACAAGTCAGATTTGTATTTTTTAAACAAACAATGGCTCAGTTTTTCTGACAATCTGTACACAGAAATTCATGTGTTTCTACAAATGACACTCGTTAACCAATTCTATGGATGATATTTGAAAAATTTACCTTCGTCCCAGAAAAATCCCTCCCCACCACCCCCCGCCCCCCAATACTGACATTAAAAGTGCTTAATTTCTGTCGGGAGACATCTCCTCATTCATCTCATACTGTGATATAAGCCTAAAGTTCTTTTTCTTCCAGTGGTTTCTAAGTATTATATTCATTAATTTATTGCCATATTTTCATTTGGCATAACATATTGTCTGGAGGAAAAATGAGATAACTTAATATCCCAGAAACTTATTTTTCTTTTGGTTTTGCCCTGCATTAGTCCATGGGATTTCATTGTTTTACCTCAAAAGAGTTTAACACAGTGAAACATCTGAGGAAACCAAAGGTTTTACAAATGTTTCAGTTTATATTTCAAGTGTGGATTTCCACTGAACTGTTTTCTTACAGGACTGAAATTAAAGAATCTAGCTAGATTGAAGTATTTAATCACGACTTGTGAAGTTGGTTTTTTTTTCCCAAGTTTTGCTTATGGTTTTGTACAGAAATTTATAGATACATTAAGTTTGTATGGCTGTATGCATTTCATTTGGGAAATAAGACAGAGTTTACCAAGTTTAATAGAATGTTTAATAATTTAGTTCTCCCTTAGTCTTTTAGCTATTTAACTTTGTGTTTAGGAATTAAAAAAAAAAAGACAAAACACACCCTTATCTGCCAAATTGCATACTTTTTATAAAAGAAGTTCCTTATAAAGTCTCTAGGTTGCCTCTTCAGAAGACATTACATTTTTATGCCAATATTCTAAATAAAATCTTTTTTAAAAACACATTATAAAGTAATATATTTCTTGAAGTTCAGAGCCACCAGAAGCAGTCAGTAATGCCTACATTTTCTTGTTCTACCCATCTGTAAAGAGGTTTAATTTAAATCTTGTTGATTTATTCACTTTTAAAACAGTGCTAGGAAAAACTGCACTTACCATTCTCTCTATTTTCATGAATTAACCACCTTTTTGCTAAGCTTTCTAGGGCTGGTGGAAGAGGACGGATTTCTCCCCAACACCACCTCTCTTTCATTTCTTGCTCTCGACGCATGTGACCTCCACCCCCAAAAAAACATCTGACTATAACATTTTACCAAAAATTATACAAAGAAGAAAACATATACACTCATTTCCAATTATGGCCAACCTATTGAAGCTATGCCATGGAATAGAACACACTAGGAACCTGAATTACTGTAAACTTCATTAAGACAACAAATTCCTAGGTAGATCACTTTCTTAGCTGAGAAAAACAATTGCAGATAAGCAAATATTTTCTGTTAACTATGAAATAACTTTTTAGGTAAAATATAAATCGTTACTATTTTTCAAATGAGTTGCAAAACCAAAACTCTTTTTCCTTGCATGTTAACGATATTCCATGCATAGAAGCCAGAACGTTTGTAGATAACTATTTGGGTAGCATAAAAAAAAAAAAAAAGCTGAAACCTTGATGTGAAGTCTTAAGAAAAAAAAAATTGCTTTTTAAAGAAAATATATTGCAATTCCCAATATTAACTTCAGTATAACTGCTAACAGCTAGTGTAGCCCAAATATCTGCTATTCTCCCTATTCACCTGCTAGATGATCATCTTGACACACAAACTTTCTTGTTCAGATCATGTCACCTCATTTAATCCTAGTATGTTTATCTCCAGCAATTTATAGTCCTCTGAGAAAAGAAAAAGATTAGACAGTCACGGAAATAAAACCTGGAAAATTATAAAGAATATGGGACAAAGAAGCTTTTGTAAATTAGAAGAATAGGAAAATAAAAAATAAATTAGAAAAGGACAACTAATTGGCATATATTATCTATAAAACCCATGTAAATTTTTTTGAACATTATGCTTTTTACAATAATCTATATAGTATTTTTTCACCAAAAAATCATTTCAAACCTGCCAGAACACTGATGTCCTTATTAATTCCCATTGGCATGTTCTTTGCAGTCAAAATGTACATTATCTATAAAAGCAGAAAACTGTAGTTCAGTAATCTGAAACTTGTCTAAAAATGACAAACAAAATCAAGTTAGCTCAGTGAGGATTTTGTTTTCCTGTGAACCTATTGTTGCAGCACTTATACACTTGAAATGGAAATCCTAAACAAAGAAGATTAGTAAAATTTCAAGTGTTAAGGATATTATTAACTATAAAACTTAACATTTCAAAGGAAAGTAATTTTAGCTCCTTGAATAAATCTATCCTGCATTTAAACTGCAAGCAAAATAGAAGAATTAAAAATTCCTTCCGTTTTTCAAAGATGTTGGGAAATTCTTTAAATGGAAATAAATAACTTATTCTCTGGAATAAAGGATAGATATTATTTGATGATATTTTATTCTTTACCTCAGTGAGTTTCTTTTCACTGGCTTACATTAATCCTTCTCCCTGTGGGTGATGTCCTTTTAGAAATGTAGGACAGTCTGTACACCTGAAACTGAGTAAATCTTAGACGAAGGAAGTTGTGTTGTTGGGATTATTTATTGTCACCAAGGATCTCACACAAACAAAATTGACCAGAAATTTTTAGTAGCAATTTAAGTAGGAGTTTAACCTCACCTTTTATTGTTCCAGAACATTCTGAAAATAAATGTTTTTAATATTTGTACTTATATGAATAAATGATAATGAACCATTGTATTTTTTAATAAATAATGAAACACTGAAAAGGCTAAAAGGAGAAGAATGTATAATTATTCCTCAGTCATAGATTATTATTGAAATATTATTAATTTTAGAGTGTTCAATGAATTTAGGAACTTATTTTGGAATCTCTGGCCTTACAATATCCCTTTTCTACTTTGTGATTAAAAGGTAAAATAAATACATTTTTTTAATTTGATGCACTACCTTTGCAACATTTACTACTGTAATAATAACAAAAAAAACCAAAACTGTTCTCCCCTATTATTTTGAAAAGGAAAACATCTTCACATTGCCTTAATATTCAATTTTCAGAGTTATTAATATATAAGGAAAAAGTTGAGATTAAATCGTGGACAAGAATCACATATTGATACTAAAATTGAAGGGTGAAGTGGGAGAGGTGTTTCACCATTACTTTGATCTACATAGAGCAAACTCTGTGGAGCAAATACAATATAAAAATCCGTCTGTTCTTGCTATGGGTGTAGCAGAATGAAGTTGGAGAAATAGACATGCATCTTTCATAATTATATTTCTTACCTGTTCTTCCTCAGTAAGTCAGTTCCTCTCTAAATTTTTTTCAGCTTCTTTATGTATTTCAAAATGCTTTGAATCAAAAATTCTTCCATGAGAGAATGAAGAAACTTTGGTGGCTGTGAATACATCCCATGGAGTGTGATGTGGATTCAGCTTTCCAGTATGATAAATATGAAACACACAAATCCCATCTTCATAAAATAATTAAACACCCAAGGTGACAGAAGAAATACATCATCCTAGAAAACATGAAAACATTTTTAGAACAAACGCAATTAAATAACCGAAACCAAACAAACAGAACATTATAACTCTTTCGGGGAACAAATCCTTCTCAGAAATATAAATAGGAAAAAAGGGGTTTATTTGTGGAGGTTTTGGGATGTTTTTGAAATGTGTGTGTTTGGTTGTTTGTGTTTGAAGGTTTATTTTCCAGCAGTCTCATTTCAGGAGGAAAGTGATAAAGCAGAAAATGGCAAATGACAAAAAATTTAACAAATTAGATCTTGAAACTTGTAGTCCTTTCAATCATGAACTATTTTGTACTGTACCACCTTTTCACTCCTCTTGTTCTATTCCCTTTTCCTTCTTTATTTCCTTCTTTTCACTTCCTTTTTCCCCATGAATGAGATGAGACCACTAACTTGACATTGAGGGCTCCATTTGCCCACACATACACATATATTATCATCTGGCTTGTTCCAGGGCATTTTTCCAGTCTTTCAGTTGCCTGTCCAGAATGGCACACGCACTGCCTTGATGCCTGGCTTTAGAGTTAGAATCATTTTGAGCAAACCTGTTGTCTTGGAAGGCACCAGATACTAGTGTGGGACAACTGAATGGAATCCTTAGAGCTTAATTCAGAATGAAACAAATCACCAGACTTTACTGATGTAGAGTCCATTTCCATTGACTACAGGAGATGTTTAGACCCTAGCTAACCATTAGCACACCTCGAGGCCCTTTTAGATAACTCAGTCTTTAACAACATATGAAAAAAAATTGCAATCAAATTAATTTTTCAAAATATTTTATTTGTAGCACTACTTATAATCTCAGCTCTTTTTTCCATGACAGAAGGGCTGGCAATTCAGTTTGCCTAATTTTGCAAACTTGATTTAATTACCTAAACATCTGAATTTATTCCCATTTGAGATGCAGTACTCTATCTCTCCTTACCTCCAGCTCCTAAACTAGAGAACCACAGGTCTCCCATAAGTCCTTCATCATATCTGCCAGCTTTGTGCAGATGTCTTCAGCATCCTGTGGCATCTTAAGTGACATTAGATATCTATCTTTAGCTGCTTAGTCAACCCCGAGCAACTCAGTCAACCCTGAAGTGTCAACATAGAGATATGTACATTTGAGCTAGTCATTGTAAGCTGTCTTTGTAGCTAATGAAGAGGAATGAGTCACAACTTATTTGCTTTAAATAATCTATAGTAGGATGAGATGATTGGCAATCTGTAAGTTTGTCTTTGTTTCCACTTGCTATAAAAAGAATCTAAGATGACTAACTCAGATGCGGAAATGCAAAGTTTTATTAATTAGATTTATTGGTATATTTGGTCTACATTTTGTTACAAAAATCACAAAATCATTTATGTTGGAAAAGACCTCTGAAGTCATTGAGTTCAACCTTTGACCAAGCATTATCTTGTCAATTAGACCATGGCATTAAGTGCCACATCCAGTTATTTCTTTAATGACTCCAGGGATGGTGACTCAACCCCCTCCCTGGGTAGCGCATTCCAGTGCTTAAGCACCCTTTCCATGAAGAAATTTCTCCTGATGTCTACCTGAATCTCCACCAGTGCAGCTTGAGGCTGTGTCCTCTCATCATGTCACTAACTGTCTGGTTTAAAAGGCCAACCCCTACCTTGCTACACCCTCTTTTCAGGAAATTGTAGACATCAATAAGGTCCCCCTGAGCTTCCTTTTCTCCAGGCTAAGCAATCCCAGTTGCTTCAGATGTTTTTCATAGGACTTTCCTTCTAGGCCTTTCATCAGCCCTGATGTCCTTCTCTGGACACATTCCTTCCCCTCAAAGTCTTTGTTGTGGTGAGGGACCCAGACCTGGAAACAGAATTCAAGTTGTGGCCTCAGCAGTTCTGACTACAGGGAAGCAATCAATACCCTGGTCCTGCTGATCGCATTATTGCTGATACTGGCCAGGTAGCAATTGACCTTCTTGGCCACCTGGGCATACTGCTGGCTGATTTTTAGCCGATTTTCAGCCAGGACTCCCAGGCCCTTTTCCACTGGAAAGCTTTGCAGACACTCTTCATCCAGCCTGTAGTGCTGCATGGGATTGCTGTGACCAAAGTGGAGGACCTGGCACTTGGCCTTGTTGAACTTCATACTGATAGACTTAACCCAGCCAGCCAGCCAGTCCAGATCCTTTTGCAGAGCCTTCCTACCCTCCAGCAGATCAACTCTGCTACCCAGCTTGGTGCTGTCTGTGAAATTACTGCGGGCAGACTCAAAGCCCTTACCCAGGTCATCAGTAAAGAATATTAAATAGGACTGTGCTCAACACCGAGGCCTGGGGAACCCTGTTGGTGACTGGGCTCCAGCTGGATGCAGCACCATTCACCACCATGCTCTGGGCACAGCCAACCAGCAAAGAGAAAACCTGTCCAAGCTATGGGCAGACAGCTTTTCCAGGAGAATGCCATGGGAGACAGTGTCAAAGGCTTGCTGAAGTTCCAGGTACTTAATATCCACAGTTTTTCCCTCATCCATCAGGCAAGTCACCTGGGCATAAAAGGAGATCAGGTAGGTCAGGCAGGATCTGCCTTTCCTAAATCCGTCCTGTCTGTGTCTGGTCCTTTGGCTGTCCTGTGGGATAGTTTCTGTTCTATATGACCACTGTGAAGGCTACCACCAAACATAAGTATTATTTATCTTGGTAACACCAGCTACAATTGTGTAAAGGAGAAAATCCATAATATGGAATGATTGTTGCCAAGATATTTCTCATTTGTTTTCGTGTTCTACTTCTACCTTTTTTGAAAATCAAAAACTGACAATATTAATATCTTTTCATTGATTTTGCTTTGATTCACTGAAACTGAAAATAATACCCTCTATAAAATATTCAAATACAGATTATTTTCTCTCTATCAAATAGATACTAATATTTCTGTGAAATTAAATATATATGTGCTTTACATGATAATTCATATTTTTAACCTGTATTTTTGTCATGTGTATGTTTAAAACTCAGAAGTCAAAACAATGTTTCTTGCAATTTTAATCTTCTTATATTTTCTTTTATATCAAACTAGTCTGTATAAAGCAGCTTTATAACAAGATTAATTTTGTCATTTTTTTAATTCCGTAGGCAGGAAAACAATAGGTTATTAGTCATCACAAGATTTTACAGATTTTATCTGGAAACACAGGTAATATAGACATAAGCCTGAAAGGTAAAATGACTTTAGCATGAAAAAGGAAAATAATCTAATCCATTAAAATCCTGCCAATGCAAGGAGTCAGGTGCCAAATTGTCCTGATTACCCACAAGTGCTCCAATCTGCTTATTTTCTAGAGATGACTAGCCTGTAGGGGGCTATACCATTTAAGTTCCTCTCCATTTAGGACAAAAATCTCCTAAGAACATAATAATAGGCATATATTCATGCTTTGAGGTTATCTGGTTTGGCTACAGAAGAGCTTTTCTGCAGTGTAGACTGCAATGGAAAAGTGCAGAGTAAAAAGGCAGAAGGCATAGGTTTGCTGTCAGTATTTTTTATAATACACATAACTGATATGAATGATTATTCCACACAAAATACAAGCCCTATTTGGTTTGAGGGACAGCACATGATTTCTTCAGTTTGCAGGGTGTTTCTGAGTTACATTGCAACATCTTTTCCCCCATCCCTTACCCTCTTGACACTGCTAGGTATGGAAGGATGACAGTGATCATGCAAATGGGATGGTGGCCTCTGACATGATAAAACTATTCTACTGAGATGGGTGGCAGGGAGGAATAGACTTAGGACCTTAACTTCATCTGCCAGTTTCTGATTTATATTGTGAAAGGTACACTTAATATCTTTACATCTTTCAGGGAAATTACTGTTATCAATGACCTTTAGCTTAAATCAAGTGTATAATATACTCAAGACTACTGTTGGCACTGCAAGTAGACGATCAAATCTTCAGGATGATTGCTATCAAAAGCTGAAAGCAAATTATGACCGTATTTTCTGAGACAAACTGAGGGACTAACTTACTCTGTCTGATCATATTTGTTCTTGGCCATATGATCTATCTGGATTTACAACTAATAAATGTTCAGACCCTTAAAAAAACTCTGGACCAATATGTCTACTTCTATGTATAGTTTTTGCTGTTCAATCAACAGATTCTCATAAATATTTCCAAAGAAAAAATACTCTACACTATGTCTAATATGTCTGCTTTATTAGGCTTATTGACAGAGCATGAAAATCTGTCTTTTCATTTACTGCAAAAAGTTTTCATGTCTGTGAAAGCAAAACTGATTTGCACTGTATATTAAACTGTTTTCTAAAGCTGAAAATCATAATTATATATGCACCACACATCATATTACTTTCAGTAAAATATTTTTTGTTGGGTTTGTGTTAGAATTATGCTAATTTTCACTCAGAAAGATGAATGAGAGATAGAAAAATCTTCTATGTATATTAAATAACTTTTATTTAAAATGAGTTTTTTGATATAAACTGCAGCAGTCTTCTCAATAAATAGTCTGAGAAACATAAATTTAAGCAAGTTCTTCAGAAAAAAAAATATGCATGTTAAAGAAAACTGTCGCTTTTCCCACCAGGATATCTATGTATCAAGAACATCTTCCCTGGGATGTTATTCTCTTTCAAGAACACTTTGGCAATAATGCATGCAATACGCTACACTATATATGCATATTGGACCATATACCTCAATGGCAAGCTGAGGCTCTTAACAAAAGTACAACCTTTGCCTCAGCAGCCAGTGCAGCCAGTGTAGTTGTGTGAATGAAGGATAATAACCCAAAACACATAGCACAGGGTTAACAGAGTAATGTGGGACATCTCATTAGTGGAAAGGAGGCTGGCTGCTCCCAGGGCCATTGAGGAAAACAGTGCGGCTTTTATTACCAGAGTGAGACACCCTGGGAGTGGCCAACTAAACAAGTTCTCCCCAAAACGCTTTACAGATCAAAGGGGTTATTTCCTAAAATTATACAACTCATTGTGGTTTAAGGATAAGGAGAGGCCCATAATGGAGAAGACGAGAAACTTTGGATTTCTGGCAACATGGCAAAGCTGCTTCTTGCTCTACAGTTACTATACAGGTGTAATTCCCTTGGAATGGGTGAGGAAGATGACCTCCAGCCAGTCAGGTATCAGAGGCGTCTCAGCTTGAACCAGCTGTCACAAAGAGGGTGACAGTCACAGGGGATGCCCTCTGATGATGATGGAGGTACCCACTTATTGATATAAACCGATGTTTCAGATTTTCTGTTTGACACTGCCTCCTAGACCTCAAAGGGAGACTGGCAAGGCTTGTGCAGTCCTATCACTATTCCCATTGCTGCTCATCCATGTAGGCATCAATGCTACTGCCAGGGCAATCCTGCACTTAACAAGTATTGCAGACTTCTGGCAACAGGAGAGAAGCAAAGGACAGGGAGTAGCAGGAAAGGTTGCTCCATCTGGAGGTCCAGGTGGTGGTCTCAGTCACTCCAGTAAGGGGAAAAATCTGAGGCAGAAGTGGATGCATCAGCATATCAGCACTTGGTCAGGTGGCTGTGTCCCAGACAGAGTTTTGTGTACTATGATCATGGGAGTCTCTTTGAGGAAAGAGGACTAACTACAAGGGACAGGATCCATCTGACAAATGGGATGAAAGGCTGAAGTAGGTACAACAGGAAAGGGCTGTCATCATCTGAAAAGAAGCAAAGATGGAGGAACAGTAAAGAACTGTCTGGACCTCTGCATGGTGGGGAAGGTTTCTTCACTTTTTCCTGTGAAACCAGCATGTCTGGGTCCATCTCAAATACCTTCACCTAGACTCATGCAGTATGAAAAACAAACAGGAGAAGCTAAAAATCTCTCCACAGCTACAGAGATTTGACCACATCAGGATTACAGAGACGAGTTTGAGTAAAATTGCATGGATGGAGCCTTAGTGCCTGAGTGCAAAGTTTTCAGGAAGACAGGTGAAAAATTTGAGGAGGAGGGCTTACACTCAATGCATCTTCATTGTTTCCAGTGGAGAAAAATTGGAAATGGGAATGAGTTGCCTGAGGAAGTTAGATGGAATCTTCTTTAAATAACTGGAAAAAAATCCTTACAATTGCAGTTCTCTTCACTATCTGTTCAAATTTAGGAGATTTCTGGAATGTTTTGCAGACAATTTCTGGATGCACATGATTGATGAGTCATATGGAACAATTGTTTCAGCTTTTAGTCACAAATTGTGAAATACTGATGAAGGTGTAAAGGTCAAGAGTAGTTTATACTGCAGTAACCATGAGAATGCAGAGTTTAAAATCCTGAGAAAATGAAGGAAAAAATGGTATGTAGCAAAAAAACAGGGCTATTATACCTATAAATTATAATAACAATAATCAGGATTTACTTTAAACACAATACAGTCTACTGACAGTGTGACCAAAACCACTACAGTATGCTAGCATCTTATAACATTATGGTAGAGCCACATATAAGATTTATATGCATGTGAGTCATGTGAACACCAAAAGTGCAAAGATTTAGAAGAAACAGGAAAACATGGTAACAGTGACCCAAGTAACAGCATTTATAAGGCTAAGAGAAAAAGGTAAGATAAGTACAAGAGAATAAAAATAGGCAAAGCATTTTGTTGAAGTCAGAAGAAAGATAACTGTCAAAAGGCGCAAGAAAATAAGTTTGGGAGCACAAGGGTATGCTGGACAAAATATTCCCAGCCCTTGGGAACTTTTGGATGTCACTGCTTTAAGCCTGTGACACCGGAATTTCTGTAAACATGTGTAGATGCTTATGTTCCATTTGTAAAAGGTTACAGTGAAAAGAAGACAGATGAATTCCATTTTCACAGTGTTTATTTCTCCTCATTATCTGTTTGGAAGCTTAGGTGTCAACATCATATCATATAAACTCACCTTAAGAAATAACTGAGTCTTAAAAGAAGCAGAAGGTCTGAAGAGGAAAGAGACAAAGGACACTAGAGGGCAAAAGACATATATTGAGTAGAAGATAGGGATATTTTCCATTCCAATCCCAAAACAAAGCAGATCAAACCAAACCAACAGAAATGGATGTGATCTGTTTGCTTTGGTTATTTCTCAAGAAAAGTTCTATTCTTATATGTATAAAAAATAAATCATACATAGTTCTATACCCAGAAGAGTAAGATTGACTTGTTGGTTAAGCTAAAATAGTTGAATCTAAAATTACTAACTATGCAAAGTTCCTGAAAAGAATATCTGCCTTTGGAGGAAAGTGTAAACAAACATTTCAAATCTCTTCAAGAGCTCATTGGTATTCATCAGACATTGAGCAAAATAAAAATGAACAGTGATTTGTACTGAAACAGGCCTTTCAGACAGTAGGAGAAGACAAGCAGAGAAGCAAGTAGAAGTATTGAAGTTAATTTCCTGACTAGAATATTAAAGTTTTGACAGGCATTGATTTTTCTGGTAACTCCTTACCTGCTTATCAGTTCTGGAGTAATTATTTCATTACTGAATTAAATAACTGATGGCAAATAAGTTATTTATATTATTTCTACACGTACTGCTCATCACTCATTTAAATAACAATTTCATGTGTGTATATATATTCACATTAGACTATTGTTCTTAAATGGTAACAAATCATGCTGACAAACTAAGCAGATTGTTTCCTAAGCTTTGTGAAGATATCCTAAAAGTCACATTTTAGCACAACTATAAATTCAAAGGTCTTTATTAAATGCAGCAGGGAAGTTCACTTGATTTCACTTTGTTGAAATGCTGAATGCAAGTCTTTCAAAGCATGTGGTTATGCCATTCATTCAACACAGCTGAGGGTGTGTTTGGGATCCAAGACTGAGACTGAGTCCTCTTTTCTTCAAGCAAGTCTGTTCTGTAGCCCGTGAACTTTCTTGAAACCACTTTGATTCTAATCAAACTCGTGTGAAGATACCCATTGTCACCCATTACAGTAATTTCTAGAGCACTGTAGCTATAAAATGGTTTATTTTAAAATATTTATTTATTTTATTTATACTGAGACCTGCATATATTTGATACTGACCTATAGAGGATTCTAGATGGCCTCAGGAGACGTGGCTCTACTATATTGTCAAGTGCTGTCCTTAACTCTGTGACTACCTTGAAAAAAATGGATTATGAATCGGTAGTTGTATTCCATTCATTCACTCACCCACTCACCAACGATTTCTGGAATTTTCTTGAGTTGTACCATCATTTCTGTTGAAACTAAAGAAATCAAAAGTAATTTCTCAGCAATGCCTAGAAGGCGCTCCTTGTATGTAATTGTGTCAGAAGACACTTGTTCATTCATGCAAGTTACCTCCCATATGTGCTTGATATCTTGCTCATTGGACTGAATTTGGAGAGGTCAATGTTTGAAAATTAATCAGCTCTTGTAGAACACTCTTCTCTCCAGAGCCCTCTTACCTGGGATTCTTCCAAGCAGATCTCTGAAAAGGCCAAAGTATACTCTCCAAAAACTAAGATTGGGAGTCTAATAGTTGGCTTGTTTCCTCCTCTCAGGAACCTGAACTCCAACTCACAGATAGATCAGTCAAGGCTGACCCCAACCAGTTCTTCACTGTTTATCTGTGTCACTTTTACAAGAGCATCACCCATCGTCTTTTTAATTGTCTCTGCCAGGAAGCTGTCATCAATGCATTCCATAAATCTTCTGGGTTGCTCATGCCCTAGTGTGCTGCCTTCTAGCAGATATGGATATGCTAAAGTCACTTGTAAACACCAGTGTCTTTGAACATGGGGCTGCTTAAGTGTCTGAACAAGGTTCCTGCTACTTTTTCCTTATCTACCCTCAGCAGATGCTTGGTAAATTATCACCTTTGCTGGTCTTTCCAGTAATCCTGAACCACAAGCTCTCAGCTGGCTCCTCATGTGGCCTGAGACAGAGTTCCATGCACTCTTGCTGCTCACTCACATAAATGATAGCTCCCCCAGTTCACCATCCCAGACTGTCCTGTCCACCCCAGCCCGTCAGTTGTGTGAACTATCTGACCTTGTTTCTGCCATCCAAGTGAGATTATAGTTCTTCAAGTGCCGGCAGACATCTCGTTCTTCCTCTTTGTTCTCTCTCTGTGCATGCATTGAAATATAGACATTCAAATTGTGCTGATTTCCCAGGGAAGATATAAGAAGTTTCCCCTGTTATGTTGTCCTACAGAACTTTCCTAATTTGTGTGCATAAAGATGAGGTGTATTCTTTCAGTCCCATTTCATAGATTATGAGGTTTCTCCTTTTTATATAACTCTGTGCAACTTGCTTGACACTAAAATATGCAGAAAAGGAAATATAGCAGAAGACATCAAGATAATTCTGTGGGCAATGAAGACTTTAGTTATCTGCAACATTAGCATCTTGGAAAGAGAAATGAAGACAAAAGAGTGGAGAAGGCATGATCAATGAGAACCAGGTACTAATGCTTGTAAAGGATTAAGGGTAAAAGAAAAGAGCACACCCAAACTTTTGGCTCCTCATCAATACTTAGGGGAGGTCCCTGGTGTTGCTCAAATTGTTTCCATTACCTAGAGCCTTGCCCTTGGCTATCCTGCCAAGGCGCTTCTCACTCCAGCAGGACATGGCAAACAACCAAATTGTTTTCTCAAAGTGAAATGGTCTTGAGTAGAAGTTTAGGATTTTTGTGCAGAACAGTTTTGGGTTTTTTAGTGTTCATGCTTCAGGAGATACTTCATAATTCAAGATTTGTTAAGGATTTTTTATTTTTTTGTTGCCGCCTATAGTCTTTGTATTACTTTGACACAGATCACTATGTTCAGGTCATGAATGACTAACTTTTCTGTTTCATCTTCCTGTTCTGTTCTGGCCTTAGCCCTTCAATATGGCTTGTGATGCATAATAATTTGTTAGTATGTGGAAAGCCAGAAATCATCTATGGCTGCTACAAACACTGTGTAGTGGAGTCTTACCTTATTACTAGGAAGCCAATGAGAAATAAGAAAGAAAATATTTCTTTGAGAAAACTGGCAACACTTACGGTTTCTTTATGTCTTTATTATAAGCTCTTACAATGTAAAACTAGAGTTATTATTCTGAACTTAAAAAAAATTTAAAAATACCTGTAGTGCATAACCAGAGATTATCCAGGAATCAAAGGAGCCATTTTAAATCATTCAGTTCTGACTGAGCCTGTAAAATAGCTATCCTGGTTGAGTACCACAATTACACTAGCGCTATGCTACCTGGACCTTTTTACTGCTGGACAGTTTGACCTAAGCATGTAATACCTCTGAGACAGTATTTTCTTTCAATCAACTGGGAAAAAAGAGAGAGAGAGGATGACTCAACCAGGGAGAAATTGAACATATTCTAAGTCATGAGATTAATCAAGCAATTCAACTTTGTTGATTTTGAAGGGAATATTTTGAAATAATATAAACTAGATGCTTCATTTTAAATTGATCAAAGCTGGAGTAAGGTCAAACTTAACCACAGTGTCTTAGGAACCTTGTGAAAGATTCATCAGTCCAAGAGTGACTGGGCACTGGGTATAGGCTCCCAGGGAGTAAGTGGTCCCAGCACCATCTGACAGAGTTCAAGAAGCATTTGGACAATGCTCTCTGGCATATGATGTGATTCTTAGGGTGTCCTGTGCAAGGCTAGGAGTTGGACTCAATGATCCTGTTGGATCCCTTCTAACACAGGATATTCTATGATTCTATGAATCTCGAGAATAGCTGGGAAAAGGGAACCGTTGTTGCTCTATTTGGAAGAATAAACAGAAAAAAAAGTGGAATTAATGAGAATAAAGAATAGATATAAGAAAAAAAATTAAAGCCCAGTAATAATTAATAACTTGTGTGCACTTTGTTTTGCTTAGATTTTTCATCATCTGTCAAAATACTAGCTAAGTAATAGAGCAAGGAACATCTCCCTTACAATAGGTCACGTGGTCTCCAGCAAACATAATTTTCCACTAAAAAGACCAGATATATAACAATGAATTAAATGTGACTGTTTATATATTAGCTTGCACTTTCAGAATATCTGATAAAAGACAATCCTGTAACACTGTAGAAAACTGTGAGTGTACATATTTCAGTTCAAAGAGACAGAATAAGGACTGAAACATGCTGCTCAAATATCTCTTCAGTCAAATCACTGTATTCAAAACTAGCATTTCTTTTTCAATGAAGAAAAAATGCAAATAAAGAAGAGGGGAAAAAAAAAAACCTCAGAAAACAAAGAAAAATAAGATGCCATGGAGCTAGGCAGAAATATATATTGCTCCTTGAAAATCTGAGAGCAGAAAACATGCTAGTTCACACTGTGAGGATGTTACACATTTGCAGAAACAGTGAGAGCGTTCTTTTATTCTGTAAGAGATGGAATAAGAGAGAACTTGTAATCTACAATTCTGTATAAGTGATATTTTTAGGAGTTTAGGAGCCACTAAATAGAAGCAAAAAAAGAAACAGAATAGCAATAGCTTCCATAAATATATATAAAAAATGTTCAGTGGACAAAATACAGTACAATTAAAAATTTAATAAGAGGAATGGTTGTTTGTTTGTGTGTTGGTCCTCAGATTTATTATGCATGAGAATTGTTGTTTGATATAAGGAAAGATCAGAGGAAAAATGTTTATGTAAAATATGAAATAAACTTCTTTTCAGTGCTCCAGAAGGGCACGTACAATCTTGCAACGCTTCATGGTGGAGGAGAGAGGAGGCATTCATCATTTACTGCTCAGTAGTAAAGGCAAGATGAAGAACCCCGCAGGAAAACTCCTATAATATGAATTGCTGTGCTTCTTAAAGGAAATAATGATGTGTAGCATTTCTCTTCAGACAAGTAGTGGTCACTTTTAGTGCTTGTCTGTACCAAGTAACATTTACATAGTAGTTCAGAAATCAGTGGGCACCTTTGCATGTAAGAAAATATTCAGCAGTAATTATATATGTTCTTAGTTTAAGAATCAGCTGAGAGCACACCTTGATGGAGATCACATCATGTCTTTAGGGAGGAGTTAACCAAGAAAAAATAATTTTGGTTGTTTAGGGGGTTCCCCCCCCCATGTAAATGGTTCTGAGACATTCAGATTCACATGATTTTTTAGAACAGATTATATCAGTTGCATGATGATAGAAAACTCCTGGCTGTCCTAACTTTCATGACTTTTAATTAATCTTTTTTTCAGAGATTCACACTTATTATCTGTAGTATCTCTGGCAAAATGTACTAGAGACAAATCATGCAAAAAAGCGATTGATGTATTTTAAGCTCTTATCATGTGATCCTCTCAAGTTCTTGCACTGTATGTCATAACATACTGTGATTTGGGGTTCACTGTCTGTCAAATTCCTGATTTTGTAGGTGAGTATCCTGTATGTTTCAGACATCTTTTATTTAAACTGGAGAATCCTTTTAATTTCAATAATCCTCATAAATTTGTTGTAGTTGCTTTACTTTTTTTTTGTTCGTTTGTTTGTTTATAGTTTGTTGTGGGTTTTGTTCTTGTTTGTTTGTTTTTGGTTTTATTGTTTTTTTTAAATTACTGTCTGCTTTATAGATGAAGTGGCTGAAATCATATGTAACCAAGACAGAGGTGATGCATTTATTTGTTTGTATAATAATGCTCTTTATTCTGCTCACTTTTCTTCGCAATATTTTATAGTATTCTATTCATCATTGGCTACATCGTATGCAACTGATATTGTAAAAAGAACTGTGCAGTCAATACCTTTTCTATTGCTTAAGTGGCAACACATTTAAATGTATCACAGCTGATTAGCTCGGTTAGGGCATGCTGAGGTTGTGAGCTCCATCCCTGCCCCTGCATGGGAAGGACGTTCACTTAAAAGCTGGACCCAATGACTCCTCTGGGTTCCTTCCAACTCAATATTCTGTGATTCTGTGAAGCATACATCAGAAACAATAGGCTAAAAAGAGTTATATTATTTTTCTGATTATTTATTGGTAATTTTCATGGCATTGCTTTTTTAGTTTAGCATGTTGCAGAGCTTAAAGACAGTTAAAATGCACACGTTTTTTACAAGCTTGTTTCATTTTTTTTTCCCAATTAACTCCTAAACTGAAAAATATAAACTTAGGCTTTGAATTTTAATTTGCAGTGTAACTAAGTTTTATCTTTCAACTGGATAATGAACAAAATATCTTATCTACAAAAAGTCATGTCTGTGGTCCACAGCTGTGATAATATTAGTTTCCCTAGGAACTGGTTAGATAGTGTAAAAAAATAAGACATCTTGCCATGTATAATGTAATGTAAAAGGAATAAAAAATAAGTTTATAAAATAGAAAGTGGAAGTGAGATCCAATCTAATTTAAACATCTATCACGCATGAAAACTGCAGCTGTCTTTTGAAATTAAACTGATTTTAAAAGTTTTCTTGAACTTCATGATCTAGTCAATGGGCACATTTAAGAAGATATCATGGGGAGGATCATATTAACATGTCTTATCAAAATTTATCAGATCCTTTTTCCTTTCAGAGGCTTACAAATATATCTATCCCTCTCTGCTGACAGTATAGGCAATTTAGAGCAGAACTTAGCTTTATGTGTTATTTAACACTGTAAGTCATGGATCAGTGCTTATTTTTTCGCGCCCCTTTAACAGGGTGGAAATAGATATGGCATCCCAGAAAATAAGCTTAGTATGAGAATGGATTTTATCCTACTTAACTAGAACATCCATGTTTATATTTAATAATTATTATCTTACATACAATTATTATTCTCTTATAAAGACAAAAAATAGGTATTTTTTTTTTCCTGAGTCAAATTATCAAATACAGAGATCCAGAAAAAACAACAATTGCAGATTAGTTCTTAGGAACTTACTATGTGAGGAAGAGATTCTATTGCTAAGCATATGTGAAAATGTGTTCCTCTTGCCAAAGCTTCACTACTTGAAGATATCTAGTCTCAACTAATTGATTAGCTTTAGAATTTATTTTTTTTTTCCGGTGTACTAGGAGAAGAAATGGAACTCTTTGCATTAATTGCTGCTTAGGATTTCTGGTGCAGTAGGCAGACAAAATTTAGGCACAAGCTAGGAAGATCAAAATCTTTATTTCTACTTTTAAAAAAAACTTCTTATAAAATTATGCATTTATTTATATTGCATGCAGTAAAAAATACACATTTAAGCATCATCTACCAAGCACTGAAGAATTATTTTCTAGATTATGCTTCATTTCTTAAAGACTAGAATTTGTTTAGTATTTTTCCTTAGCCACGACAAAATTAAGAAAAACCTTGACAAACTGAAAGCCCGTCTGAAAGCTGAACAGATCTTCCTGCTGATGTAGTCCTAAGCCAGGACACTAAACATGTTTCAGTGCAAACTGCATTATAAAACAGCATCATTTGTGCAATTGTTGGTTTTGTTTCTTTAGGGAAAACTTCAAAGTGAAATTCTAACTGTACTGTATTTGACTCTTCATTGTCAACAGCTACAGTGGATCTACACATAGCCTTTAATGCAGATTTAAATAGAGTGAAAAAAAAATTATATACTTATCTGATATCCAGAAGAGATATGAAAAATATGATATCAAAAACCTAAACCAAAATATTAATCATGTGAATGATTGACATAATACAAATTGTCCTCCAATGTTTTTGAAGTCATAAGAAGCCTTACTATTGACATTAACAGTTTTTTAAACTCTTCCCAGATTATTAATTTTTTCTTGTTATATAAAGGGGTATTTTAATGCCATATGAAACCTGTCAATGGTTTATCCACACATATTAGAATGATCTTATACAGGAAATTAAATTGAATTAATTAAATCTGTGGAGTTGATGTCAAAGATTTTTGTTTTCTGCAGCAACAACAATAATATTATGGAACTTGTCATAAGTAGGTAACTGATTCTGGGGCTGTTGTTGCAAATGGTCAGCAAACTAAAAATAAAAACTGCAGCTATTGCTGCCAGATGCAGCTGTTGCGTCTTGTGTTTGTCAGTAAAAATGGCATGATAGCCAAGATCTTTTCTCCATGTTTTCAACAGCCAGCTTATTGAAGACAGAGAAAATATGTCAGTTCACTGGTTAGGATGCTTACTCACTCTGAAAAGGCATTATGACAAAACAAACAAAAAACCCCTAAATTCTCATCAATATTGCTAATTTTCAATCCCAAATAATAAATTGCTAAACACTTACCATGTTTACACAAAGCAAATTTCTGCAAGTCTGGTTCATTGGTTAAACTCTCATTTAATTCCTGTGAGTAGCTGAGCAGAAAGGATGGGAATCTTCATTTATGCTAAAGTGTTCTTAGACAAGTTTTATCTTAAAAGTCAGTAAAAGAAAAGATATCCAAATAAAAACCTTAAGAAAAACAAATCTCATACCAATGAAAATAAAAATGTTAGACTTTTTTTCATATAGTCAATATATCATGAACGATGTACCACGTATTTGCAGTGTTATTTTTGTTCTTTATCCATTTTTTTTAATAAATGCATTTTGTGTACCAATGCAATAGAGAACTATGCATTAGAAATAATATCATTTTGATCAGGTATTGTATGATAAACCACCCTTGGAATCCAATGTCTATAGAAAAGAAAAAAATTGAAATTTTAATTGATGATTATTTCATGTATGCACAAGTTTGCTCCTTGCAATACTCTTTTATCCATATTTATTCCTCCTTTTTCTGCTGTCCTTGAGTTTTTTCTTCTAGACTTAGAAGGCTGCTAAGGATTACAAGGATTCCTATTACCTGTATCAAGTCTTAACCTCAGTCTAGCTTTCTTCACAAATATCTGTTCAAATTCATCTCTTTCAAGTTTTCAGAAAAGAAAAGGCTGTAAAGAGTTAACATACAAAGAGTACAATAAAATTCTTTTATTGTTTCAGGCCTGACCCATTTTGCTTACATACCCTCACTGCATTTCAAATAAATTCCAGGCAAACACAATTTGGGGAGTGTGGATGAGAAACAATAGGATGGAGATAACTGTTCTCACAATTTCCACCTGGTTTCTGCTTTTAAATGTTCAGATTTATTTTCTGAATGTTCATTTTGAGCAGGGTTTGAATAACTGCATCTGATGATGTTGAGCGGAACAAGGTATAACCATAAAGGCACAGGTGTGTCATGCAGGCTCCTTAGGAACTGAGTGGACTATTAGAACAACTCTGTCTTTCAGGTTTCTCAGATTCCAATAATCAGTAGACAAACACATTTCAGTCTTTCAGCTATAGTTCCACAATCACCTTCACCTTGGTATTTAAAAAATGCCCTATGTTTGCTGAATCCACAATACTGTATCACCTGAGACCCATCTCCTGCACATGTATGACATATTTATCATGCTCCTTGTGAGCTGAGGCCGATTTACCTGAATCTTTCAATTTTCACATTTATGGCTGTTATCACTGGTCTCTGATTCATCAGTAGTCATAAGCAGATACGTGAAACTTGACAAAATCCTCGATTTTAATAGAAAATAGTTTTATCACTGAGTAGAAATAAATTCCTTTATTACATGTGTCTTTGGAGCCTTCTAATACAAGTTTTTCTTCCTCTCTCTCTGTCTCATAATACAGTAATTCAGAGAAAAATCTGTGTTTCTTCCCAAGTAACCACATTCCTTAGAAGTTTAGAAATAAACTTCTAAAAATAAACTTTAAAATAAGATCCTCAAGTACATTTGGGAGCAGGCCAAGTTAAATGAAAAGCTATCATCTCTAATAACATTTTTTGTTTTCTTCTACAGCAAGATGAAGGGCAGATGTCATAAAACTAGCCTTGGAGAAAATAATTAAGAATGGATATTTTATTGCCACATTATGTCTAGTTTGTGTATTCTGTTCTAGTGAACAGACTGACATATCCTGACATCTCAACAACTTTTCATTGACTTGACATTGCACTTTCATCACCTCTGTTTTAATGGCATTAGAAAGCCCACAATGTAGCCAGAATCCAGCTTTGCAAGTATATCACAGTGCTTCGAATTAACAAAGTCCTGACCTAAATGTTACAACAGAATGCTTCATGACTAAAAAAAACTTTATACAAATTTTCATTAAACAGGTCAATGCATTAAAAAAAAATAAAAAACACCAAAAAAACCCACAAGTCCCAGACCTAAGTATAGACTACCTTAGCAAAGTACACAAATGATCTTTCCCCTCTCAGATGTTAATCTGAACTTTTCTGACTTTTTTGTTACCATGATCACTGGATAGTCACCAGGATACCACGTTACTTGATAACTACCAATATAATGACAAAGGTCAAAACAAATTTCCTACACCAACTCTGCAAAGAGCCTTGCTGAACATCTGAAAGTCAACTAAAGGAAAAAAACGTCTGGATGCATTGTTTTTGGAATGTGGACCTGTTACTTATCTATCTATGACTGCCTCTGGATTTTCTTACTCCTTTTCAAAATTCAAAAAATTTCTTTTAAGACCAAGGATGAGTTAACACTCTAAATAACTATGCTCCACAAGTAGTTAAACAAATGAAATCTGCTCTCAAGGACATTTTCCCTGATGCCTGGGTTCCCCGCTGCCCTTTGAGGTATAAAGCTACTGTGTTTCCTTTTGGGAACTTCAGGGTCAAATATGAGAAGTTTATTAGGTATTCTCTGTTCAACTGGGTGGTCTTTAGCTAGCCATGAAAGAAGAATATTGCTGATCTAAAGTTCTCTGCTTCCCTGCAAAATTATGTAAAATGATTGATAGGAATTTTCATTTGTCTAAGAAATCTACTTCAAATAGGTGGTTTATTAATCTATTTAAAAGATGAGGATTTATTTAAAAAAATAAATTTAGGTAAAGCACGAAATATAAACAGCATTAAAAATTGCTATATTTTACCTGTATCTCCAGTTCCTATTGGTAATGAGCAAGTTAACATTTAAAATCTTTGTATCAATGCAGAGTGAAAGCAATTATAGTTAGTTTTAACAGTGAAGGTCAGTAATCCATGTAATTTTTTGACTGAGGTTGTAGAGAGCTATTGAAGGAATATGAAATTATTCTATATTAGCATTTCTTATTCATATCCAGTACAAAATAGCAGTTGGCTTCACCTTGCATAGTTGAAGTGCCCACAGACAGGAGGATAGACTCTCTCTCTCTTTTTTTTTTTTTTTCCTTTTCTTTTCTTTCTTTAGTCCTGGTGAATGTCAAGGTCTATTTCTACTCCACTGCAAATTCTTCAAAATTATGTTCTTTTTAAGATTTTTGTATTTTGTGTCTTCACAGGTGAACAAACCCCCTAAATACTCTACTAGAAGGTTGTTAGTGCAAAGAGTAGCTTTAAGTGCACAGCAGCCCACAGCTTCCTATCTGAAATGACTGGACATCCAGTTACAAGAAGCTATGTTAGTCCACCCCTGTATTTCCTTAAAATTTTATTTTATTTTATTTTATTTTATTTTATTTTATTTTATTTTATTTTATTTTATTATTTTTTTT
>VXBI01004294.1:220781-302003 GCA_013397375.1 Toxostoma redivivum
TTATAATAAAGTATTTTTTAAACAATAAATTATTTCTGTTCCCTTATATATAAATATATGAAGGAATTTTAATTATTAATTTTGGAGAAAGGGAAGAAGAGAGGAAGCAGCAAAAGAGGGAACTTGTCCTCTGTCATGTTTAAAAATTAAGGTAGAGGTTTAATTAAAAAAAATGCTGTCAAATTAACAAAATAATGAAATTATAAATATTGAACATTAAAACATTTAATTACATTGATCTGTGAGCTTTCAGTTGCAGCCATCTGGGAGATTTTGTAAAGCATACAAAAAATTCTGCTATCATGCTTAAGATTTAAGAGAGCTTATGAGACATATTAAATAAACATAATGTGCTGTTTATGTCAGTCCTTTTTTTTAGGTGCCTAATGAAAAAAAAAAAATCAGTTGCTATTTGCTGCTTGGGCATCTCAAGCCTTGCAAGATTTGATGAACTTCGGGGGAGCAAAAATGCAAACATTTTTCTCTAGAATGATAAAGAGAACAAGATGAACATCAGCATGTGGGGAGCATCACTACAGAAATGTAGTGAGCACAAATATGAGAGCAGGAGAAAAATATGAGCCAAAAAGGATAAACAGGAAACTGAAGGTAAGGTAAGCATTAATGAAAAGCAATTATTTTTAAAAATGTAAGTTATATATATATAAATGTAAATGTAAATTAAATTATATATATAATAATAAAATGTANTATGAGAAACTTGGACCATTTTCATATTTGTATGGCTGATTTCCCAGTATGATTTCTTTACTTGTTCTACAAGCAGATAGTTACTTTTTTAGTTTTTTTTCCTTTTACTTGGTAATTACAGTTGGGGGGACTTGTTTGTTTGTTTGTTTGTTTGTTTGTTTGTTTTTCCTTTAGACTAAACTATTATCAAAGAAGAACTATGCTTTAAATATTTTATTCTACAGCAAAAATTGTAGCATAAAAACTATAAGAAATCATACTCCATATTGTCTGGATAGTGAAGAACATAATTTTTGTTCTAGGGTTTAACTCAGACATCAAGAGTTTTATTTCTTTGTTTAAACAGATCATGCAATCTGAAGATTTATGGTTCTTGTGCTTTTCCATCTTCCTGTTTTACAGCTATTTATCTTTGAAGAAAGCTGACTGAACAATTATTCTTCCATTAAAAAATTGAGACATAGTCATATCGAATTAAAGTAAAACCTGTTTGCATTTTTACTCTTTCCTGAGAGCAGATGTTACTGAATTTATAGAAGGGAGAAAGAAAGAAAGTTTCCATTACAAATTGTGGAATAACTTTGTTGCCACAAAAAGTCCTTGATTCCTTACCTTTAATGCTTCAGGTTGTTTTACTCTTTGTGCATGATGGAATGTAATATTTCATTGATTTCTTCTGTTTGCACAAGTTTTCCATCTTGCCTTCTTATAAAAATTAATTAAATGAGATTGTCATTTATGGGGTAAAAAGGAGTGATCAACCATCCCATGAATTTTACCTTCCTGAACACTGCATTAGACTTATCTATAAAAACTTTCCCACCTTCTCAAATAATGAAAAACATATGTAAAGAAAGGTAAAAGAACAATAACTTCTTATACTTGAAGACATGATCCACATGTGTTTCTACATCACAATAGTTGTCAGGAAAAAAATATCAGATTTGACATGTTATTAGTCTAAATAGATAGGGTTCCTTGTTTCCTGATTAAATTAAAAAGAATTTTGTCATATGAGAACAATTAATCATTAAATAATGTACCTTATCATGACAAGCTGGTACAAAATGGTTATGGCAGTTCACATTAATTTTTGACAGCTCTGGGCAGCTCAGTCTTGTTTAAAGGAGCAGTAAAGATAACGTCCATGAGAAAGAAAAAGGACACCATAACGCAACAACAACAACAACAAAAAGCCAAAAAAAAAAAAAACCAGGCAAGAGGCTTTTACATCATCAGTATTTCCTTATAGTACCTATCAGAGCAAAACATTAAAAAGTGAAAATGTGTTTCCAGTTTATGCTGAGAATCAGCTGCATCAGTAGCCCTGTACATTTTAAAGTGTAGGCAAATTGGCTTATGCAGGGAAGCAGCATGATCTATCCTATGTGAGGCTGAGCTATAAGCTACCTCAGTGTATTTATCCAAACCACTTTTTGATGTTGATTACCTACATTGCAGTATTGGACTGTATTTGGGTTAGTTATTTTCTTACTTCTTCATAATCAATTTCAGAAAAGAGGTGGTGATTAAATATGCAACATAAACATTGTTTTACTTCTTCAACTGACATTAAGCAATATATAGTACATATGAGAAATAAATATAAATTGTTGTCTTAGAACATAATTTGTAATACAGTATTTAATCTCAGGTTTTGGTTTATATATACAGAAATAAAGCCATACTGTAAAAAGAAAAAAAACAAAAAACAAAAAAAAAACAACAACAAAAAATTCTCCCTTTCATCCTTCCCCTCAAGAAAAGAACAAAACAAAACAAAAACAAAAAAACCATGCAGACATACACAGACAACATTGACATTGCTGGTCACAGAGACAGCCAAAGACAAGGCGCTGCCTTTAGTATCAGCCACACACAAACACAAGCTCAGACAGCTGTGTCCTGTCCTCTCAGGCATTGTTAGGGGCAGGAGGTCACTAGTGCAGTGCATACAGCACTCTCCAGGTTTACAATCATATGTTCACTCATGAATTTTCTCAGTATTGGCAGTACTGGCACAGGTCTTCTACCTGCCCCAGCAGCCCTGCCTGAATGGCAGCCCTTCTTACCTACCCTGATGTTCCCTACATTTTATGGCTTCTCCAGTTTGAAGTTTACAGGGAATTCAAAAGCAAACCCAGTGCATACCACCTGGCTTGGGAAGATACAGACACTCACACCCTCTCTTCACCTGGAATCAGGCACACAGAACCCACAGTCCTTCTCCAGTCTCTGGTACTGATTCCGAGGATCTGCCTCATTCACCCCAATTCTACCAGTAGTTGATTTTGGAACTCTCTCCCTCTCTATCTCTGTCTCTCTCTCTCTGTTCCTGCCCCAGTAGCTGTAAGTTGAAGGTACCCATTATCTCCAGTAGCTGACTATGAGACCCCACAGGCTGTGGTGCCTTTAACCCCAGTCTGACTCCAGTAGCTGGCAAAAGGTTTCATTGCCACACACCAGCAATTGACACTGAGTCCTTATAGCACACACACACATGCACATGCACAGGCACACACTGCCTACAGTGTCATTATGAAGGCAGATAGTTAAGGAACTAAGAAAAAGATGCAGAAAGACCAGAAAGGCCCAGCTCACAGTGAGCAGAGAAGCATACTGACTGGCCCTATTTAGCACACAGTGTCCCCTTTCCTGTTCCAGTCTCTCTATCCTCACTCTGGTCCTTCCTCACAGCTCCTCCTTTCCACTGCACATTTCTTCATCACTTTGCACACTCCAGTCAAATCAACACCCTGTAACCCCAGGTTGGCACCCTAATGGATTGCAAAACCCATGATGGTCGTCTCTGAAATGATTCCTGGATTTTGTTGATAGCTCACCAGTTTGTGTATCTGACAAGGTTTTATGAGCTCCATTGTTGTTTGTCTGGTCTGTGTCTCCATATGCTTTGTTTAGTGCCTCCTGTTTTTCCATGTCATTCCAGTTTCACATGGTCCTCAATCAGATGATCTTACTGACACTGTGCACATACTCCACACATTCTTAAAAACTGACCTAAGTTTTTTTCTTGGTATTGTCTCTGTTATCAGGTTTTTGCCTCTCCCTTTTTCTTAGCATCCCATTTTGACAAGGTCTTTAATCTGATAACCTTAAAGGAACATATGCTCTTTCATTACATGTGGTCTAACAAAAAAAAAAAAAAACTTTAAAAAATGATACTTTACATATATACTCTGTCTCACTTTTTATTTAATATGGCTTTACTGAGAGTGATGGATTTGTCTGTTAAAGACATAATTTCACTGACTGCCAAAAATGAGAAAGACTCTAGTTGGCAAATGTCAACATGATGCCAGTGGTGCAGCTTCCATTGGATTTCACATGTTGGTAAAATTCTTTTTTTTTTTTTTTTTTAATATTATCATTCCCATGATATTTCATATACAGATGAAAAACCAATTTCCCTAAAACTTCGAAGAGTTCCTCATTATTTTTCTTACAATTATTTCAGGTGATCAGAATAATTAATAAATGCCACTGAACCTGCCATGCAAGCTTACAAGGTAAATGATCAAGTACATCCAAAACCCCAAGGCAATGTGTCACTGGAGTTTGACTTGGGATAAAAGTCTGAGCATCTCAGAATTAGAATTGACTGCTCTTCTGTCTGGGTATCAGAGTCCTCGACTAACATTTATGCAATCCCAATGTATTTATGAAGAGGAGGTTCATGACCCTGAGCATTATCTATTTTATTTTAAACACCAATGCACATCAATACTATGAATTATTCAGGATATACTGAATTTCAATGTGTGACTTAGGTCAGGCTCCAAGATCATCATGTTTAAAATTCAGACAGAAGCAGTGCTTGAGGGGATTGTAAGAGGAAGGGATAACCTCTGGATTAATGAATGTATTACTAAGGATTTTATCATCATCCTTTTTTTGTACATTCTGATCACAAAAATATGATAAGTACTGAAGTTAAAAAGGCTCAAATCTAAGCTTTTTCATGCCTTAAGAAAAATTCAGAAGTTACATTTTCTGTGGTCTATCTGCATGCACTTCAGAAAGATGATCTGTCCTTCTGTCTTCCTTTGAATTTAATATAATTAGCAGTGATATGTGGATCAATATGGCTTAAGCACTCTCATTCTTTCACAGCTGTTCGTTAGGGCCTTTAGAAATTTATAATTAGGAAGACAAATTACTGAAGGATTCTATTTGTTAAAAATATATAATTATATTATTATAATTATATAATTTTAACAGCCACCCTCAAACTCATTTTACACCCCTAGTAAAACTGGTAGCTAGTTAAATTTATTTATAGCAACTTAGTCCATACTTTATAATTTTCTCACTCTTCTTTTTATTTAATCTTTGTTTTTCAAAAGTCTTAATTGTCCTGGATTTTCAAAATATAACAGGAGGGCATGCTTGTATGATAAGCTTATTAAAACATTCTTGAAGAGGATCTTTACTTCACACTGACATTAGAAACTGAACTGTCATTCAAACATAAGCTTTCTTTCCATCACAAACTTAGAAAGCAAATAGAACAGAAATTCTATTGTGCATTCAGTGTAGATTTATATTTAGATAGCTGTCTAATAAATCACTATCTCCTCTTGAACAATGTTTTCTAAATTCTGTCAGACTTCTTTTTACATGATTGTTATGTTTCTGCTATTGTGGAAACAGTATTTTAGACCTCAATTGATTTTCTAGTCACAGCCTGAAGAAAATATAATAGATAATTACACTGCTTAACAAACTTAAACTCTGAGATGGGTCTCCCGCTCAAGAGAGAGGGAAGATTAATACAAGACTATTTTTGTACTATACTGTGAGCTACTAAAGGTGCACAACAGTAATTTCTTACCTTCATGTACAGTGAGCACATGGAAATGTTATTCACTTCCTTCTTTGAGGAGAAAATAATCTACATCACCACTATGAAGAATCGGGTACCCAAAACTTGATTTATGCCTCAGAAGACATACTTAATCATGGGCTAGATTACATTAAGAGATTTCAGAAGGGAACTTTATAGAACAAGATCCTATGGAGAAACTTGGTGTGGGATGGTGAGTTATTCAGATGATGTGTTATTAATATGGTGCACATCTTCTAAGTATGGATTTGAAAGCACTCGCTGAGGATGGGGAGACATTCTGTGAGGACCTAAGATGGGGATCTTACCCTCAGAATAAGCAGAGAAGGAGAGAGAGGGAGAGAGAATCCAGAGCAAGACTATTGTCAGAATAGTATTTACTCATCAGTGGTAGATCACCATGTTTAATTTTCCATGAGAAAGACTGTAGTTTCATACCAGGAAAAGATGCGCTCTCTGGGCCTGTTAATATCTTGTCATGAAGCTTTCAGTCATCCAGTAATTTTCCCTTGAATTGTATTCCAACATCCAACAAAACTTTATCACTTCCAGCGATAAAACATTTAACAATGATAATCTCACTATGATCATTCTCTAAGAAGGAATATAAGATGCCTGAGTAAGAAATTTGTCTGATTTTTCTCATAATTCTAATACATGCATACTATAACACCTTCAATTTATTTCACCTCCCACGTAATTTTAATCTGTCATTAAATACTTTATTATATTCTGTTATTTTATATCTGATTCTTTTGCTGAAAGATAAAGACAGGGATAATAGCACAGCTTTAATATAACATTCTATTGCCATATACAAAATGTTACATAGCTACATGTCCACTTATGTTAAAAGTAGTTAAAGTGATTCTTTGGCAAACTGTACAAATGAGCCAAGTGTGAATATATAGATAAGATATAATGTGCATATTTTTGTTGTTGATGCATTTAATTACAATGACTCATGTCTGGGAATATCATCTGTGTGATGATGATGAATAATAGGCTTAATGGTACATACAATATACCTCAAATTAACAAGACATCTTGAATTCCCTCCTACATTTCTAAAAGCTCATCCAAAGCTTGTTGAATCATTCCCTAATTATTAACAAAACAATGTTCATTAAGGGCAGGTCCTTTTATTTTTATGAGAACTTGTTGATAGGAAATGATTTGTAGAGATGCTGCATACATCTAGATCTGGCAGCATGCACTAGTTGAAATCAAGAATTGGAAGAATTCAAACACAGAGTTTAAAAATTAATTGTTTGGGGTTTTTTTTTTAATTATTATTATTTTTAGTTAGATTACTCAGATATACAATATAACAATGGAAATAAGAAATAAGAAAATTTAATTTCTTTGAGCTCCAGAATTCCACACAATGCTTTGTGATTACTATTGCTTGTTATACAACTCCTTCTACTTGAAAACTCTTGGAATTTTGTGACCTTTGCCTCCTCAGTGTCTACTTGCACAATCTTTCCCATCTTGTAAATATTGTCCATGTTTTAATTTTTATTGAAATATAGGATTTTACAAAAGTATAGTATTCAGATTCAGAAATACTGGAAAAAAAAGCAGAAATAAATAAACATATATATATTTTTAATACTATGTGGACACATAATTAGAACCTGTGACTGAAGAACAGATTAAGCTTTGCTGTCCCAAACCAACAATAATTGAAAAAGAAGGGGGGAAAGAGGGAAAAGAAAACCCAAAACATTGGGCAATATGATATTCTTTGTCTCCCCTGTTAAGTTTTAGGATTATTTACAGTCAACAAAAATATATGTTTGCAAGAGTTATATCTATTTGTAAAAGATATGGTGCTTACATGGCATAAATGAATAAAACCAGTTAATTTTTAGTTACAGTTCTGACCCAAAATTATGTCAGAGTAGAAACTGAACCAGGCTTCTGAGGAAGGAAGGGAGCTGTAGGTAAGTGAGAATTTCTTTCAAGCCATCCTTTAAATCTCAGAAATTATACAAAAATACTATGTTATGATTGTGCAATTACAGGAGAGGACTTGGTGTCTCAGGAGGACTCTCACAAGACTTTAATCTTTGACTTAGGGGAATGCATGCTTTCCTTAGAAAATGAATCTTTATGCCAGATGCTAAATATGATTTTTTTTTATGTCTGTTTATCCAAAGGTAAGGAGAGAAATGAGAAACAGGTAAATGGTAAACAGGGAAAAAAAAACCCAAAAACCAAACTCCAGCCCATCCACCCCCCCCCACTCGCAAACAAACAAACAAACAAAACCAAAACAGAATTAGCAATTCACAAATAAAGGCTCTAGGATTTCATTGTCATAGTGTAAAACTTTGTTAGTGTTGTATAAGCAAATGATTAATGGATGCCATATAACATTGACACAGTAGGCAATCCAGTTTATGGCTGTTGGCTAGCAACAAAAATCTCAAGGTACTGGCTTACTAACTAAAGTTAAAATAATAGCACACTCAATTGAGTTACAGATGGTAGGAGCAGAAACCCTTTGAGCCAGCATAATTAATTTTAGTTATTTAAACATTAGTAACAATGGGTTTAGGTGGATTATGTTAATGTAGATGACAAACTAGCAAGGTTCACATTAAACATGCCCCATGATACCTTTTGCTTTCCAAGAGTGGATTGGATTTGCCAGCAATTTTATATCCTCCTGTGCAAACCATCCATGCAGAAAGTACAGCTGTTGGTGGTCAGCTTAGAAATTCAAAAGTTATACTTGAAAAGCCGGGACAGAATGACTTCTTCATCAAGGCATCTTGCAATGGCTATAAAATGGAACCAGCAGTGCCACAGTGCAAGCAGACAGAGTTTATGTAGTTTGTGCTGTTGGCAGTGAAGTGCCCTCTTGAATAAGCATCAGTACAAACACAAGCATAAGTTATTCTGTGAATAGGACTCTCTAAACTGAATTTATTCCAGTTACGAGCAAGTCTTTTTGTAATTAATCATTTGAGTTGCATGTTACCTCAGCTTTTCATATTTAAAACTACCAGAAGCTTTTATTAGGATACTGATCAAAACAAATTAAATACGATTGAAACCATGACAGCATGGAATAAGAACAGGAGTGTAACAAGGAAAGTCTAATAACTTTATCTGAAATTGCAGATACACAGTTGGAGAGTTACGGCAAACTCCATGGTGACAAATTATTTCATAATCATCAAAGACTTTTAGGAGACCAAAAGTCCTCTGCTTAAAAACATTCACAATAAACATTTGATTACTTCCTGGAGAAAAATAAGCCAAAGCACATTTTACCTGTAACAGTCTGAAACAGTGAGGGAATTCAGCAGTTTAAATCAGAAAAAAATTGATGTCTACGACTATATATCACATGTTGAATATCTTTCAGTGAGTGACCCATGCCAGGAAGAACAACTAAGAACTTAATTACATTTTAAAAAAGGTAGGCGGGGAGGGGGTGGGGGGGCATGAAAAGCTCACAAATTTGTTTTCTAGCTATTATGAAAGCAACCAAAGATGAAATGCAGAAAAAAATCACAATAAACAGAGAATAGCAAAATTCATTCTTGCACTTGTGAAAGTCCTACTGTACAACAGAGCATTTCTCATTCTTAGAAGTTCTTTTTCATTAGAATTCTGTCCTGTTTTGTTGTTGTTGTTGTTGTTTTGGGGATTTGGGGGAGTTTTGGAGGAATTTTGTGATGTTAATGTTTTACTTCATACTTCTTTCATTAAAAAAAGCAAGTAATCAAAATATGGCTTTGCTTTCTGATGAAACTTTCATAGAAAAATCCACCTTAGGCTTCACAAGAGTGCAATTCAGGTAAGAAGGAAGGGAAAAGAGTAAACGAGAGTTAATAATGTCCAGAATACATGGGTTTACTTTTGCTTGTTTTTAATCAATACCACATATAATTGATTTAGGTCTTTAGTGGGTTTTATGTTGTTCCTTTTTTTTTCTGGTTTAGGTTTGTTTTGGTTTTTTTCCCTGAAACATTTGAGACCTGAGTTTGAATGTGAGATGAAACATATTCTCTACTACCATCCTAAAAGTACAAAGAGTTTTCAGCATGAAAACTCCAAAGCACATCTTTAAAGAATGGTATGATAACTTTCAAGTGTTATAAGAACTCCTATCCATACCTGCTTTTGTTAGTGCTTTTCTCACACGGGAAATTTCACTTTACCCCTGATTAAGAGTAAAAAGTTTCTGCCAACCAGTCATCAGTTGTTACCTCCCTTCAAGTAAATAGGAGGTAATCTCAGCCCTGTTTATAAATACCTCATGGAAAGGAATGAAGATGTTGGAGACAAACTCTTCTCACTGGTCAGTACCTAGTGATAGGATAAGATGCAAAGGCCACATACTTAAATATAGGAAATTCTGCTCTAGTATATGAAAAATTCTTTTTTTGTTACTATGAGAGTGGCTAAACATTGGCACAGGTCAAGTGTAGAAGCTGACAGGAAGAGAGAGCTCAGGTTGGTCAACATGGAGAAGACCTTGGGTAGACCTGGAGGCTGCAGCCTTCCAGAACCTGAAGGAAACTTAAACAAAGGGAGGGAGAGCGATATGGGAAGATGTGACAGGACAAGGTAAAATGGTGCAAACTAGGATGGCAGGTACAGATAAGATACTAGGAATAAACTCTTTACTCAGAGGGTGTGAAGCACTGGGACAGCTGAGGTTGTGGATGTACCATTCCTAGAAGTGTTTCTACTTGATTTTAGCAGAAGCTTAAGGCAACTCTTGGAATATTCACAAAAAACCTACTATTGTGTTTTTAAGAATTTAGACATCAATCAAAATAATCCCTTTAGTAAATCAAGAGGCTTATCATGAAGGAATCTAATTTTCCATCTTCTGAGTATTAGTTTGGAGCAGTGTATTTCTTTCTATTAACTATGTGAATTAAGGTTAATACTCTATGAATTATTCTCATAAAATAATCTTGGAGTGTACTTTCATGACCTCCCTTTTTAGGTCATGAATTCCTTCCTGGAAGACTATTTCAGGTGCTTTGGTTTCATGTCTGAAGTCTGTTGAGCTGAACCCGGTATCTTTTCCAGATACAGAGTTATAGATTTGTAGTACCTGGCAGGTTAACATCCTAATTCTGAAAATAAAGTGGCAATGCATCATTCTTGGGGTCCGGTGGGTTTTTGCTGCCCCGAGATTTGTAGGAGATCTTATTTTCAGCCCACACATCTGAAGAATGAGTCAAAGCTCTTTAGTTTTTCGGTCTCAAGGTAGTTTATTCTTCATNAAATTACTCCATCTTGTCCCCAAAAACCCCTATTTCCAAAAATCCTAAAATCTACATTTTCACCCTGTGTAAACACTACTTAAACTTTTGTGACTTCTCAGATAAAGCTGGTAACTTTCCCCATGGGCTATAATCAAATCTGCAGGTGTTCTGAGCATCGTGCCAGGGTTTCTGAGCCCCCTGACCGGGGTCCCGAGAACTCTGAACACCCAGAGGAATGTCCTGAGTTCCGACACATCATTTAATTTAATTCTTCAGTAACTCTATGAGAAAAATGGTAGACTTAGCCTGAACACTTATGTATCCTAAAAAATTCAGCTACTTAGATGATTCTCTGTATCTATATCAGATGTTGCTAACAACATTTTGATTACCTAAGAAAAAGGTATAAAAAATCCAGCACACATTGTAAGATAATAAGCAGAGGGAATCAAATAGTCATGGAAATGTATTAAAACATTTATATATTATCTGTTAATTAATACTCAGCGATTCTTCCCAAGTAATTATGTACTTGTAATTAAGCTCTGAGTTATGTATGTCCAAATTAAAAATATTGGTTCCTGTTTAAAGAATCTAATTCTTAGCGATCCATTCTTTACAACAGCTTAAGTAAACAAATGGCTTTAGGTAACAAATAGGCAGATTCTTTATTTGTTGAGTCTGCTATTAAATTTTACAGTAGCTATTATCTGATTTATAATTTTTGATCTACTTATAATCATTGTAGTTAAAGGAATATCACATAGCAAAGAACAGAAGTCATGCAATGTATTTCAAAATAAAGCCCAGTTTAAGATACATCATTTGTTTGATGTCAAGGGCAATGGACAGATTCAGCCTTGGTCTGCCAATAGAATTCAGTGAGCGATTCAGCTCACTCTCTGAATTAAGTGAAGCTTAGTCACAGAGTAATATAAATTCCTTTGGTAATAACTGGATTACTAGTGCTGCTTTTCTCTTCCTCCATCAAGTTCTATCTCAAAACAAAAAAGAAAAAAGCTACTAACTTCAAGTGTTAGTTATGTGTGCCACATGCATCACATGCTATTTGATGTATTAGTGTATTTGATTGTAGTAAAGCTAAAATAATTTTTATATTACAGATCTAATGTATTTGTGATATAAAATAACCCCATCATATGTAAAAAGCCATAAGGTAACTTTAAATGGCTTTAAATGGGTCCTTAATGTCTTCTCTCCTTACTTTGCAAGTCTGTGTGAAGAGCCAGTGCATCTTAGGGCAGGAGTCACCAAAATTGCCTTCCTAGTTTTACAGCCTGCAACAGAGGAAAAGGATCTGTACCAGGACTGTTCCCTCAAAACTACAAGGCTGTATCTTGACAGGACAAAATATTTTCTAATGCCATCAGTGTGCCAGTTCTCTTCCATTTGAGAAACTGATATGTGGCATATATTTCTTTTATAGTAACTGAGTCTTAAACTGTGGATATACCCACATATTTCTGATAGCTATCCATAGCTACATATATATAGAGCACATAGCTACATATACATAGCTACGTATACATAGAGAACTCTCTACAAGAAATATTTCAAGAAAAAGAATGTACAGAAAATTAATTGAGGCAAATTGGTGATAGTTTGTCCTCTTTTTCAGCTGATAATCCTAAAGGAAAATATAAGAAATATGTTTGTGTAAAATTAAGGGAAACAGAAAAAATATTTTATCCTAGAAAATTCACTGTATTACTCTATTCCTGCATAATAAAACTAAGGAAATAAAATATAAATAAGTCTTCACCAAATTTAAAGATATGCAATATAAGTTTTTATTATCATGTTAACTTGATGAGGTTTTGGAGCTCAGTGAGATATTTAATTTACAGTCTTATCTATGAAAGTTGCAAGGTTGAAGCTTCACACTATGGCATGTTCAGCTTCTATACATCTTTTAAAAGAAGCTACCTATTTAAAATTACTTTTGTTAACTACCTGGTTGTTATTAATAAGTTATTGTGGGGAGATAAATCTAGGTATGGCAAAGCAAGGTTCTTAAAGTTTGAACAATACTTGTATTTCTTTCACACTGTGAACTAAATTTTTAATTATAACATTGTAATTGTAATTTTAAAAAGATAAAACTTAATTAATATAAATTTATTTTCAGACAGAAGTGTTGTTTCAATCAAGCATACAAAGAAGAGGAAGGACTTGTGTAAGGAGAATCGTGAACACTTAGTACATTGTTAAATGCAGCCATAAAGAAATAAAAATGTGAGTGGAATGTTAACAAGGACAAGAGACATAGGACAGATTTATAAAGCGTTGGAATTTCAGACTTAATTTGGTTACATTTTTAATAATTCCTTGACTTAACTACAGCTCTTGATTGGTATTCTTCAAGTAGATGTTATCTCTTTTTTTCTTATTCTTGTACATAGAAAATTATCTGTATGAATATAGCACTGATTTCTACCATTCTCCTGATGTGTGGCTTAGTGGACAGAAAGGATATCTTTCCTGTGGATTGCTAGCAGTTGAAAAATAAAAACCAAACAAACAAAAAAAAACAAACAAACAACAACAACAACCAAAAAAAAAAAACCAAAAAAAAAACCAGCAACTCAACCAACTAACCAAGCAAATGAGAGAAAGGTCCACACTGGAACATCAAAAATTTTCCACTTACTATGAGTCAAAATAAGCAAGAGAAATCCTTTTTCAGTGACTTGAAAACCCTTCTGCAAAATGTACGAGGTGTTTAGTTTAGAGTTTTTCTTGGAGGACATCCAATTTCCAGGTGTAATCTAAGACTCATGATTTTTTGCATTACTGCAGTAAATTTGTAAGTACAGCTAGTTCTCTCTGGACAAAATCCTGTTTCAAAACAAAAGATGCCAGAATCTGATGTCAGTGTTGCTAAGTGCCTGATTGCACTTTACACCATCATGTGCTGCCAGATCATTTGTCTGAGCTGGCTGTGATAGAACTGTTAGGTGTAATTTAGTATTCAGAACAGTGCTGAATGCAATAAGGCATTTTAAATAATGCTAATGTTGCAGTTAGCTTTGTTTCATTTTGGTTGTGGTTTTTGTGTTTTTTTTTTTTTTTCAATAGCTAGGTGATATATATGTATATGGGAACATTGGATTAAATTAAAACTTAGAAAATATGACGACCAGCCCTAGTCTGCATATGAACCACTTATGCTTTAACAAATCTGATTTAAAGGGCTCATTTTAATGACTGAAGATAATAAACTTATAATGGAGAAAGGTGAAGTTCACAAAGGATGAAATAAGAAGTATTCACATTCCTTGTTCCATGCATTATACATATAAAAGAATTACTGTATCTTTTTTACCTGTTAAAGAAAATTTTTCTTATTCCTAGAAGTAATTGTGAATTTTCCAGTGAATAGATTTTATTCTGGAAATTGTGTCTTGTTAGAAATCCTACCCTTGCAGAAAACTGTACATTAACTTCTAAAGAAATGAATGTTTCTTGCGAAGATAAAATTTTTAACATATGCTCAGGACAGCCAGTGGCACTGAAGATGAAACATTCAATTTGTTTTTAAAGTAGAAAGCCACTGCTCTGATTTTATCTGTGTGACTTTAAAAAAGTATTGAAATATATTCACTATGCCACCTGTTCTGCCATGCTGAGTATTGGATTCTGAGGTACAATTCTGTCCTTCTGGAACTGTTCTCAGTGACATATCTCTGGGATAAACTACAAATTGCTGAAATGAAATTTCCGACACCTTCTTAAAATGATTGGAAGAATTCCCTAATCTCTGGATAACCCATAATGCTCTTTTGCGCTCTTTTGCTTTATTTTTATTTTGCCTGACAGATTTTTTTCTCCTAGGTTAGTTAAATGAACAAATTATTACTTTTACAACCACCAATAAAATTCTCTGAGACATGTTTCAATGCTTTGAGCATTTCCCTCGTTTGAAGGAGATACATTCAAATTGATTCTTAGATTTGATAAGAAAGGGATCTTTATGAAGGAATATATGCATGTCACATAATCAGTATACAAAAGCTATACAAGAGCTAGTTCTCTAGGTCTTAGCTGTGACACAGCTACTGTGAGTACTGTAGAAGATATAACAGCCAGAATTTTGTAAGGGCACCGTGAAGACTTGAAAACATGACTCAGTGTCCTCTGCAGGCAACTAAATAGGATTCATCTTACTTAACTCTAGACATTTGCAGATGGAACTAGTCCTCTTTAATAGTCAGTGGTAAAATCAGACATTTTTGACCTATTCTTTCAGTTTACCTTGAAATGAGAGAATTCATGGGCTAAACATGACTATACTTTTTCCACAGGTTTTAAAAATGGTCAAAAAATTCCATGTGTGTACATATATCTGGTCAGCTGAATTGGATTTCCAGAAACAAAAAGATCAGGTATTCCTGTGAAAACTTCTTAACTATGTGGGAAATTTGTCCTGCATTCCTGGGACGTACATTGGGATTTTTTTTTTTGTAGCAGGGATTAGCCTGGTTTGAAATGCCACTCTTAAATGCAAGTTAGTGCATCACATATTATACTACATATTCAGTGACATAATTCACATCCAGACTGTTGGTAAAGGAAGTAACTGCTCTAGGAGTTATAAGCATACTTAATTGCCAAGACCTTGACCTTTTTTACTCACCATGTCCCAGTATATTATATTTAATTGAATTTAAGCTTCTTGTTTATATGCTGTGATAACTTTTATCCTAATAGGCTAAAATTCACCCAAATCATAAACCAGATAAGGTGACACCTGTAACCCATAATTGGTGGTTTACTTAATAATTCTGAAGTATGGGCTATACGGTCAAGCAAAATTATTTTTTTAAGAGAAACCCTGTAATGAGATGTTGTGGTTTTAAGGTCAGCTGAAGAAGAATGCCACATTGGGTTACCCAACCTCTTTCTCCCCAACCCACCCAAGTGGACAGGGGAATATAATCAAAGTAAAACTTGTCTGATAAGAACAGTCCAATAATTGAAAATATAGTAAAATAGAGTAATAAAGGTAAATGATAATGATTATAGAAAGGAAACAAACAAGGGATGCACACTGCAATTACTCACCACCTGCTGACCAATGCCAGATCTCCCTTCCCAAAAGCAGACCCTTCAGGGTAATTCCCCCTACCTTATACACAGGGCATGACATTCTATGGTATGAAATATCCCTTTAGTTGGTTCAGATCACCTGTTCCAGCTATGCTCCCTCCAGTTTCTTTTGTGTAGCTCCTTACTGGCAGAGTGTGAGACAAGAAGGAAAAAAAAATATCTTTGGTTTAGGATAAACAAAACTTACCAAGAAACAAAACATCAATGTGTTATCAACACCATTGTCACCACGAATCCAAAGCACAGCACTGGAAGAGCTACTGAGAAAAAAATTAACTCTACCCTTGCTGAAAACCAGGACATTAATTTTCAGGTTAAAAATGAAAAGGAAAAAGAAGGACCTTTCTACATCATGTGAAGGATTGAAAAAGGCAACTTGATACACCAAACACATTCAGATCAATGAGAAAACAAACTTCAGTCATTTCTGAATCACTCTCATGTCAAAGCTGATGACAGATGGCTAACATAATTAACAAGAGGAATGGGAATGCACAGCGGCACAACTACTACTGAGACTTAGGAAACTAAGAGGGTAATAATATCTTAGATAGGTAATTGTGCCCTGGCGCTGATACAATATTTATAGCCATCACACAAACTTGTATTTAACTTTCTGGCCTTATGACTCTCTGACCTTTCTGTGCTTGCACTCAATCTGACTGCTGCATCACCTTTTCTTTCTCTCTATGAATTGAACATTCCTTTTCTCATTTTTAAATTAAGTTCTTTCAAAATGCTTCAACATCAAGAATCAACCATTATTACATGGGTCTGCAAGATATTCTGGCAAATATCTTATGTAGCAGTAGTTATAAATTACACAGTCATTCTCAAGGAATTTAGTGTGATGTTTCCTTAGCAAAATATTACATTGAATTCTGCTTTAGGGTAGATCTGCTGAACTCAATCCTATTAAATATTTTTTTTATTGAATATTACCCCTTTTATTATTTTTCTTGACTTCTACGCTTGTTAGTAATTTTTTTATCCATCCTGGCAACCAACAGGTAGCATTACAAATCAAGTTTTCTAAAGTAGCTCATCTATTGTTTAAATATTGATGTGCAGGACTTGAAGCATGTCTCTTATATTGCAGAACAGTATGACATTTCTTTTATTTGACTTTGGCTAAGGAATTCGGAAGCTGAACATGAGTTACTGAACAACATCCAGGAAAGAAACAGTCAAGTCAGCTATAGTTCACACTGAGATATCGCTGAATGTTTTGAATTTCAGGCAAGTCTATGTCAAGACAACAACATCTACTCCTTTTCAGTTTGATTCTTTAATCTTTGTGAGAGTCTGACTGATATTACTACTCATACATTGAGTAATTCCTGCAATGAGATGAAAGATATATACAGAAGCGTTATTTCTTTTGTTTTTATTCTCTTCTGATTTTATTCCTACACATGACAAATGTACTAAACTGCAAGATTTAACACAAAGAAAAACTGAGTTTTATTTGAGATGAAAAGTCAGAGTTCAACATCAGTATGAATTAATTGCTATTCCCTCAACTTGTCATTCTAAGCAAGTAATGCTTTTCTTTTCTCCATTTTATTGGTAGAACTCATCTTCTTTTGGTTCCAGTTGTGTGATTCATCCCATCATGTTTCCATGACAGCAACTAGGTCATAGTTTTGTGACTGCATCGCAGTGTCCAACTCTTTTTGCTTGTTTTCCATGTTCTGTACGTTGGTGTAGAGGCACTGCAGCTGGGCTATCAACCTTTTCACCTTTTGAGAGGAGCCTTCTTTAACAGAAGGAGCCTTCTCTAATTCCTTTGGGACAATTTACAGGTCCCTGCTGCTTCTCAAAGTGTTGGTGTTTCCTGATTCCTCTCTGACACGCAAAAGTACATCCCCTTCCCTGCCAAAACTAATTAAAAGTTCTGGTTTAAGTCCAGCCAGCTTGCTTCCCAGAACATTCTTGCACCTCTTGGTCAGGTGTGCCCCATCCACTGTCAATATCTCCACTCTCTCAAAGATTCATTTGAGATCATACTACCCCAAAGCATGACTGCAGCACCAGCCACTCTAGTCATTCATCTGATCCATGCATCTCCTTCCTCCTGGGTCCCAGTCTCCAAATGCGAGGATAGAGAGCACTTCCTGTGCTCCTGATCCTTTCAGCTTCTCTCTGAGAGACATTAAGTGCCTTTCAAATTTTGCAGTCTTCTCACTGCAGCTTCATTTCTTCTCTCAGTGAGACCTATTACTAAAACCCTTTGTGCTTTTTTGGTGGTACTCATTCTAATATGGATTGTTGATCAAACCAGCTTTTTAACACTGTTGTTTTCTTGGTCTTGACTGCTAATGTAGCATCTTCTCTTTTCAGCTCCAGAGCATCCTATCTATTACATAAGGGCACATTCGTAACAGGAGGGAGATTTTTCCTTCTGCTTGGAGCAGAGATGAGAGTCCAGTGTCCCTTGTCTCGTGAATCAGCCGTCTGTCAGTTCAGTTTTGGAAGCTAAGTTATCTGCTGCTTGCAAGGGCTTTAGGCAGGACTGACACTCTGCTGGTGTCAGTGATTAATTCTGACTCAGTATTATGCATCATCTCCTACTGAGATCCCTAGATAGAACATGGCTGGTGAACTCTTCATATAAAACAGCAACCTGCTCATAAAAGCTTACACAGCTGGGCACGCTTGTACCCACAATACCCAGATTCAATATGAAAGTATTGCTACTAAGAAATAAGGCAGTAAAGTTTTGTAGAGTTCAGAAAATACATGTGCAATGGAGCTTTCTTTGCTTTTAATTTTCTTACTAACAAGAATGTGTACCAGGAATTTTTCTTTTTATTCTGAAGCTTTCTTTGTTTACACTATCCTTTAAATCGGAACCATTTTCAGGAATGATGTTTAAAAGTATCATAAATGTTAGTCTGCATCTGATAATAATAGATTTCAAGAGAATTTCTGAATTATACAGTACATATATGTACTACAGTACATATGTAGGAGTAAAACCAGTGCCTGATTGGCTGAGAAAATTGGAAAAAATTCCACACTTGATTTTCCAGTCAAATTGGCATTTGCAGATCTCTCCAAATGACACATCCCCTTGTAGACTGTGCAGTTACTTTTATTTCTGCATTATGGCAGCTGGTGTTCATGTCTGGGATAAAAGCACTTCAGTTTGCCTTTTCTGCTGCTGTTGTCAGTATCAGCATGTGATGTTCTGTGCTTGGATGCAAAGGTTCTTTCAGTGTAGAGACTGCTTGCTACATAACAGTAATTTGTTAAATTAATTTTACTGCTTCAAAACAATATTTTGACAGTACATAATGTTTCCAAATGTTATTTTCAAGCAATTACTGTACTTACTTTAAAACATTTCAACTGGCAAAATTATTTTTGATCTTTCAACTTGTACCTTTATTTTTTGGGGTTTTTTTCAATGAAATGCAAATAAATATTTGTTAATATCTAACACATTAATTATTTTTCATTCTACTAATGCATATTTCCTTTATGTACATGTGTCAAATTCTACACAGCCAAACATAGTTGAATAAAACGGTACAGATTTTAGGAAAGAACATTTTTGTTGTTACTGATAAAATTTAACACCCTTATAATACAGAAATAAAGTCTAAATTGCGTGAAGATTTTAAATATGTTAGAGCACTTTCATATTTTTAAATACTTCTGTCTTTATATTTGTTGAACTTTAGGCTATTAACTGACATTTCATGCTGAATATTATTTGGCAAGATAGCTTGCAATGCTCTGCAACAGAGTTTGTTGCAAGAATATAGTGTTCTCTTGAAAACTCTATTGGCTCCCTAGACCATATTTACTAGCTTTTTCTGACTAATGATCCTTAGTCATTTCTTACTGGAAAAGGTATCAGCTGACATTCCATTCTCAATTTATTTTTTTAATAGAAACTTTTATTGCATCTAAATATTTTTGACTACTTAGAAAGTTAAGAAACATGATCATACTAAGAATGATTCTAAAGACAGAGAATACATTTTGTGAGTAATTATTTTGTCTTTTGTTCAGAAAATATGCTGTTACTACTCTGTGCTTTTTGTTTATATGTTCAGCCTCATAATGGAGTCCTAGTAGACACTTCACAAACCATGAGAAAGGCCTGTAGTTGAAGAACAAGAATGAGACCACGTGAGAATTGAAGTCTCTCACCATTTCTATCACAGACTTATTTGATTTAAAGTTGATTTACTTCTGCAGTGGATTTTATTTCTGAAGTACTTTAGATGACACAAGATGTTTCTTCCTCATGCTATTTTTTGGACTTAGAACTGCATATCATCCTGGCAAACAGAGTTATAAATGGCATTATTGAGTTACTCCATTTGTCAGCAGACCTTTCCATACAGTCTAATTTCTTTCTTTTCCTCAAAAAATAGAGGGCAGCTACCTAAGCAACAAATGCCAGTCCTTACAACATCTGGAAGGAGGCTGTTGCTGCCAATGAAAACTGATGGAAAAATGGAAAGCAGCACCTGCTGCCACTACTCTGCTTCTTTCTGTTTTCTCTCTTCCTTTCATCCTCCAGTTCATCTGCTCATGAGAGCAGCAGTAGTAGCAACCTCTTATGAACTATAATAGAATGGGAATGTGTGTTCAGTACTTGCTATAGCATAAAGCTGGAATTTCAAACTTCTATAGACCCAAAGTCATTGAATTTGTAACTCTAAAAAGCACTTGTTCTCCAAAGCCTTTTAATATCTATGTGTTCTGTTACAACTTATTATCACAGGGCAAAGACAGGAAGTGGATTTATGAAAAAGTAGACTTCAAATAATCTGAAGACATATCCACCACTAACAACAAATTCATTTTGTCAAAGATAGAGGAGCACTGACCCTTTGATAGTGTTTGATGGAAGAGAGACCTGAGACATCCAAAAAAGAGTAAAGATGAAAGAATTTCATCATAAATACTGGTATATGCATGTGTTCTAATACAGCAGAAGGAAATCATCAATGAATAAGCATTTATGAAAAGCACAATTCGAAGGACAGTAGGTATGACAGCTTGCCAGATCCTTGTTTTGTTTTGGTTTGGTTTTGGTTTTGGTTTGTTTTCTGGAGTAAAAATTCAAGAAAAGTCTATGAATTGAGGACATCCAGAGATCCTCTTAGAAAATTTTTGTCAATATATCTTGTGCTCATATTCTGTAGGTAGATGAATGCATTTGTGTAGTCTTGAACTGTATTCAATCTACAAATAATTTCACTTTGGTGTTTGAATTGCTGCAGTGGGACCAGCTCTTGAGTTACTAAAATACTTTGATATAAAAAACATGTATTAATTTTTTCTCTTCATCTAGTCCTAATTTTGTGGGGAACTGCATAAGCATGCAAATAGAAAAGCTGAAAAAGATAAGCTAATATTTTCCCAAATGTAAGATGCTACTAAAAAATAAAACAATTATTCACTTGGGACACATAAGATACTATAGTTTCTTTTGACAGTCTTGTGTACTTTCATAACAGAATCCTTTCAAAAGAGAAGAGAAAACCACAAATAGAATAGAAGAGGTTATGTGTGAGGTTAAAGGTAGTTTAGAAACTGGTGGTTGGGCACAAATCTAACATTTTTTTCAAGTTGGAAGCAGAAAGTTAAATACAGGCAGATAAATTCAACAAGTAGAAAGCTTTCCAAATTTATTCTCTAACAAGTATGTAATTAACATCCACAAATTTACCAAATGTTCAGCATGAAAAGTGTCTATCCATTCTAATTTCAAAGGAACTTTCTTTAATCTCCCACTAAAGAATCAAAGACTGAGTTTGTGATAACAGCATTGCTTTATAGATTAAAGTAGCTTAATCAAATATAGAATAACTCTTTTACCTTTGAAACAATTTCCTTTGAAAATATGTTTAATTCCAAATCACTTTACATTTCCCTGTGAAAGTGTGTTTCTGAGAAAGTTCTCACCTACTTTTGCAAAAGGGTCTAAAGAAGAAAGAATCACCAAAGTGTACAAAGTGTTTGGAAAAAAAGTAAAAATGAGAGGGACACAGAGATGGAGGAATTATTTTTTCATAAATTTGTGAAATTTTTGAACTTTTGTACCCGTTAATAGTGAAACTTCTGCAGTCTGCAATACAATTCTTTAAAACAAGAGAACTCACAATCAAGAAAAAAAGATACAGTATTAAATCTGATGTTCATCAATCAATGAACAAAAATCCTTCCATATTTTGTATTCTCAGACACTTAGAAGGTAACTTTGTCTTAATATTTTGCCACTACAACTTATGCAAATGATACATATGAGTATATTTTAAAAATATTTTTGACATAATCATAAATACCTGAAACATATGAAAGAATATAAGGCAACAAATAGGAATTACAGAGTGACATGGAGGATACAATTTTCTGAGTACCCTTTGTACCTCATGACCTGTGAGAAAAATGTGTTATCTGAGAAATGGGTAGGCTAAGAGGGTACCTGGAACTGAATTCAGAAATTTGTGCATGCTGAAAAGTACCATGATATCTGTTTTTTGAGCAAGTCAATGCATTATATATTTTGAATCTTTGGTAGGGGAATAAAAGAAAAAGAAGGCCTGACCTTTTTGGCTTCAATTTCTCCTCCCTGAGTGTATCTCCAACAGGACCTCCAAAAATGTGCAATGTGTCTCCAGGCTCCAGCAGTTTCAAATTTATTTCTGAAACACATCTGAGTATAGGTGTTGTGTACTTGTGTGATGCTCTGATATTTTGGTACACAAGGGGCTATTAATAATAGTTTGAGCTGTCTGGAATGGGATGTGACTGTCATTTGACATTTCACTGTCTCTTCCCACACAAATCACCTCTTTAGTCCACTGCTACTTAAACTCTGCAATTTATGCCAGCTAAAAAGATAGAGTTGATTAGAAATTATATTGCTGATGATTGAAAATTAATGAAAATTAATGGCTAATATTACTATGTGTTAAGCCACAAAATTCCAAGTAGCAAGTTCTAGGGTTAAACATCACAAAGTCTTAATATCCTGTGTAGGTTTGATATCAGGAAAAGGTTACTCACCCAAAGGGTGGTTGGGCACTGGAACAGGATCCCAACCCCCAGTGAAGTGATGAAAGCAACAAGCCTGACAGAGTTTAAGAAGTGTTTGGACAAAGCTCCCAGGTACATGTTGTTATTCTCAGGATCAGGAATAGGACCTGATCATCCTGATGGGTCCCTTCCAACTCAGATTATTCTAGAATTCTATTTATTTTGTAGTTATTTACCGTGGTGTCAGATTTCTCTTTCCATATTACTTATCTACATGCTGAGAAAAAAAAGTACTTCCATTAATTAGATGCTCAAGGGCAGAATGAGGAGAGTCTAAACCAGCCAGAGATGAATTAGGGAATCAAGAGGTGTAAAGCATAAACTGCAATTACATGTGATACATTGTTTCCTAAATCTCAGTAGGGTGAGACATTTTAAAGTTAGATCAATCACTGTTTATGAAAAAAACCTTATCAATATTCCCACAGCGAAACACAATAAGCAGCAGCTGCAAATTTGGATCTACACATGAGGTCCTGTGGCTGATTTCACAGGAGGGGCTGGAGCATGTGTCTGACAGAGCATTTGAACCAGTTGAGCTTCAGACACACAGCTGCACTAGAGGGAAGCGGTGAGTGACAGTAGTGGGAGAGTCCCTGTCCGGGGAGATGCAGGACATATTTGGTGATTTGATCAGCTGGCTAGAAATTATCAGCTTGATCAGAGCATTATCAGATGCTTGAACCCAGGACATAGTGGGGAGGCTGTCAAAACTCGTCTGGCCTTTGGACTGTAATGTCCTGATATTCTTCCACATGGGCATCAACAGTAATGCCAGGGAAGATCTGGAGCAGATCAGGATAATTGGCTCTAGGGACAAGGAATAAAGGTGGTTTTCCACTTGAGCCTAATGTTGCAGGTAAAGGGCTTGAAGAGGTGTAGATTTATTCTGTGTGTCAACATCTACTTCCAAAGTTCATGAGTTCATGTCAACAAAAGAGATTTGGGTTTTACTATCATGCCTTTGAGGACTGAAGACTGCTTGGAAGAGACTTAGAAATGACCTGTTAAAGTAGAGGAAAAGTATTTTCGGCAGGCAGGTAAGGAAAACTTTTAACTAGGAATAAACCAGGGGAAGGAAGAGGAGTAGGCAAAATCAACCAAGGAAGTGGTGGACTGAGCTAGCAAAGAAAGGGTTTAGAGTACTGTGGGCAAGAATGACCTCCTGTTCAACAAAAGAGTGCTGCACATCATGCTGTTAACCAGACCTGTTCACTTCAGCCACAGAAAGCTCACTCCTTCCAAAAGGAATGGATGCTCAGAATCTTCTAGAGTCTGTAAGGTGTTTCTGTGCTTTGATTATTTTTGTTGTGGTGGACTTTTTTTTCTTTAATGTTTTGAATACTGTTTTATTCTTGAAGTCATAAAGTACTGGGTATGCATTTGTGGAAAAAAATGTTATCATGAGAAATAAGAGTAGCTCCTCACTGCTGATAGAGTAACCTCTAAATGTTATTTCTATGAACAGCACAATAATTGTTCCACTAAGAGAGCACAAGCAAGCTGACCTTGAATCTGCATTATGGAATGATAAGTCATTGGAAAATATTTCTATCAACCTTAGGTTATATGAATCAAATAAAAAATCTTAAATAAGTTGTGCTTAGTTAGTTTTTTTTTTGTTTTTTTTTTGTTTGGTTTGGTTTGGGTTTTTTTTTTGTTGTTGTTGTTGTTTTTAGTTATGTGCAAAATTTTTAAGAAGAATTAAGTAGGAACTCAGTAAACTTCAACACTGGTATATTATCTTGACGTATTTACAAGCAGATTGTGACAGTCAAAATTACACGTTACTCAAAAAGTATTCATAAATTCCACTACAGTCCATATGCAATCTGATTAAAATGCTGGCTCAAATTGTCCTATACTTTTCTTTGGAATTTAAATTTTTTTTTTCCTCTCTGCAGAGGTGGACTGCTGACTGACTTTAATGAAAATTCTGTGAAAAATCTGTCCACACAGACTTACTTCTGGGAAACAGACTTTTGTTAGACAGATATTTGTTTTCTTAATCCTCTGGAGTTTTATTGTGAAATACAATAGAATCTGGGTTTCAAGTTCTGAATATTATAGGTGAATATGTAGTCAGTATTTACTGTTCAATAAAATATTGAACAATTTTCATAAAGATACCTAAAGAAAACTTGTTGAAACTCTCTGTGTTATATATTAATGGGAAAGGTTCACAGAAGTATTGTGAACTGACAAGTTTTTTAATGTAAAAACAATTCTTGATGAAAATATTTTCTTTTTCTTGATAACGTTTACACTATGTCTACTCTGAAGTCACAGGGTAATAGACAAATATTCCATTTAGCCTTCATTGACCAGCTTAGGTACTTGCAGCACTCTCGTTTATGAATCCTGTTGTTCACCAAAGTGGTGCTTAATTTTATGAGCAGTGGAGAATTTTTTTACAACTTCGCTGTCTGGCCTCATATTCTCTTCTTCATTTTTTCCTCTCTCTAGATGTTACAGCTGTTTGACATTTAATTTTCTATGCTAACATCTGTCTTCTAACTTGTTGTATACCACCTTTTCTTTCTTTTGGATCCTGAGAAATCATTTATCTCTAAGATAAAATTCCTCAGTAAGAGCTATAAACACTGACAATGTCCTGGTATGGTTCATCGGTGTGAGCTAATTAGAAAAGCCATAGTCAGGCAACAGAATCACAGAATCATGGCACCAGAGAACGGTTTGCATTTGAAGTGATCTTTAAAGGTTATTACCAGTGTCCCTTGCAGTAGGCAGAGCCCCTTCTATGAAATCAGCTCACTCAAAGCCCTGCTAAGCCTGAGTTTGAAAATTTTCAGGGATGTGACATTCACAGCTTCTCTGGGCAACCTTCTCCTGTGCTTCACTTTTTTTTTTTTTTTTTAAACAAAATACATTTACATTTTAATTATTTTTATACATGCCATGAATATTGTGGAAAATTCTGACTATACCGACCAAAAATTTAGAACACTGACCTCAGAATTTGGCATTTCTAGGCTGAACATCATGTAAATTTTGTGGGACTACACATAGCTTTTACCCCAGAGAAAGAGCAAAAGGAACAGAAGAGGTAGAGACATGCTAGTAAATTAGCTGCAGTCAAAGAAAATAGTTCAAAATCATGCCAACAAAAATGGAACAGACTCTGTAGCTTAACTGGTAGAGTATTTTTCTGCAAGGGAAGTTAGTGGATTCTGATTCTTAATTTTAGGCTTATTGCTCTATGGTACTTTAAACAGTCATTATAGAAACTCAGCCACAGATTTTGAGAAATTCTAGGCAGTATCTATTAAGGCAGGTTCTTCTCATCATTCTGTGTCTCAATAAATGGGAAAGTTCCTGTGACAGCTCTCTTGCAAGTCATTACCTCTTTTGTTCTATGACTTTTAAATACATCTGGGTAACTGTAAGTGGAAGTCCAGAATTCTTAATTGTCAAATGTATCAATCTTTATCAACCTACAAGTTTATTGTTCCCTCTCTATTGCCAAGCTCATTCTTAGTAGTGTTGCCAAGAGACAAGAATTTAGCACAAATCATCATCCTCAAGATGAGTGTGCCTACAACACTGGGATGAAAGATAAGGAATTACTCCATCTGCAATTCAAAGAAAGAATTGAAAGGAAGAATGGCGTCAAACTCTGATTCATATTTATTGTTCATCCATCATGCTTTGTTTCAAACTGTGTCCATAAATAGGTGTTCAAGCAATGCTAAAGACTTGGCAATGCTCTATGAGACTTTCCTTGTAATACTCTTTCATCTTCTGACTGTTTTCTGTTCTATTTTGTAACATTTAGCTTTTCTAATTGGTAAATCTACCTCTCTTCCAACAATTAGTCTATGTTCTCCTCAATCTTATTTAAATTCCCAGCATAAACAAAGTCCTTTGCAAAGCAGAAAGAGGTCTGCTATTTTCTTCATGTAATGATACAACCTTTTTCTTTAGATCCCAGACTTTTATTTGGTGGCCATAGTTCTTTATTAGAAGATACTGTGAACAGATGTCTCATATGCTTTGATTCTACCATTTCAATGCTTTTAGACTTATAACTTTGCTGTTATTTCTTTTTTGCAGGCTGAGAAGTTCTAGACTAACAACATTCCACATGTAAATCTTAGTTTTATCAATCCTTCTTGCTGTTCTCTGAAACTTTTCCTATTCTAATGTTTACCCTTTTAGGTAAGATGATTGGAATTGCTCCCAACATCATTCTGACTGCAACACATTTATGCTGTGGGATATCTGTGCTTTCTGTGTTTTTCATATAAAACATAGGTCTGTTAAATATATGTGTAGATATTTGTTATTCTTTCTTAAGGCATTTTTGGATTTTTTAAGTCACATAGTGCTGATAAGGCACAGCGCCAAAAGAAAACTTCTGACCACCTTTGGAAGCTTAAGGAGGTCAGATTCCCCAGCAGAATACAATAAAGAAAAACAGAATTTCAAGTGAATGTCTATGTTTTTTATTGTTGTCTTTTATTCTGAGATTCATGTTGAGTCCAGCTGCTAGTAGAGCAGTGTGCCCGTGACATTCCAGACCACGACATCAGCCAAAGGTCTGACCAGTTTTGGAGGTGCATCCCTCCCCTTCCAGATAAGTCATTTAATAAATGCTCATTAGACCTCAGCCTCGATGAACAGCACGTGGGCTGAGCTCCTCTTGCGTTATCAGAAGCACTGTCTGCTCCCAGGAACTTGTGTTGTCCAATGAGCTCCTGATGTTTTTTTTACGAACAACCTTGGAGACTTATTTTTTGCCTGAATATCAATCCTTGTGGAATAGTATTTTTCTTATCAAACTTTCAAAGAAACTTACCCACATCTATTGCAGCCAGGAAGAAAAATTATTGTGACTACAACCCACTCTCTTGCAGCCCTATAAAGAGTGATCCAAAATGAGACCCTCTGAGTTCTCCTGGACCACAGGAGCTGTGACCAGCAAAGTACCCCTGAGTGGGGTGTCTCAGAGCCAGAGAACTCTCATGTTTGTTCTACTCAGAGAATGCTGAATGAGGATGGATCCTGGGCTGACACCCCCACTCCTTTGCCTGTTGGGAAGAAGCAGAGGCATCTGAAGTATTTCGCTGAATTCAAGAGGAATTTTTACTAGGTACTTTGTACAAACTCTTTGTGTGCATGTGAGGGCGAAGATGTTATATCACATGTACTAGGAATGCTGCTCTCCTGGATTCTTAACTACTTTGGATTTGTAAGTAAATTAGGCCTATAAGTAAGTTACTATTGTGGTAATTTCTATATTAATCCTTTGTTTAACTTACCAATTAAGTTAAATGCTGTTGAGTTTAAGTTCAGATAAGTTAAGTGCTGTTGGGCCATTAGGCCATGTTTATTTTGTCCTTACCTTTTCCTATGCTTTTGTCTCCCTGCCCTCCCAGCCTATGCATAGATAATTTTTGCTTTATTTTCATTTGGGTTGATTGATTTTGGAATTTGCTTTTCCTCATATTGCTATAATCACATGGTAAGGGTAGAATGAACATTGCCAAGGAATTTTGTTGTGCTGTTGCTTTTATAGTAAACCTGTTATTCCTCATACCTTTGCTGGTGAGTCTTTAAGCGACCTTAAAATGTTCATTCAAAATACTAGTGTAAGGGTAACAAGAAATCACTGAAAAGGGATTTTTTTTTTTAAATTAATAAAAGAATCTTGGCGGCTAGTTGTTATTTTCACACATCTAAAGATGAAAATTAAAAGCTCTAAAGACTGACAGGCATTAAATAAACTAAATTGCAATTTAATTTATGTTTTATATTGGATCTGACTTTTTTTTGTCACCTCCTTCTTACTTCGCTTGTTGAATTGTTTAAGCTTTTAAAAATATATTTTTAAAAAAAGTCTCCATAATCTCAAATTCAAAATTTGTAAAAATAAGGGAAAAGCTAAAAATCGAAAATATATTAAAACTGACTGCAGTGGCAAACCCTTAAATCTGTTTTCTCATCCCATAAATTCCTTGAAACTAAATGTGAAAGTGATTTTCATTCTTATTTATATAATTGTTTATAAATATTGTTACTGGTACATAAAATAATTTAACAAGAGATTTTTCAAAAAATTGCTTGATGTAATTTAAATACATATATAAACAAATAGTCCTAAGATATTTAGAGTGTTTAAAAATAACATGTTTAAATAACTGTTAGTTAAATCTGAGAACTCTAAGACTTTTAAAGTATATTTTAAAAAATTGCATAATAAAGACCAACAAAACTACTCAAAATTTTCTTAATTTGAATAAGTTGCACATTTTTCCTCTTTTTAAACTATTGGTTTTATTTTCGCACTTCTCTAAGTGAAAATACTTTTTCATATTTAGATTTTAGACTAATAAAACATTGATCTGATTTGATGTAAAAAGACAGGAATTATAATGAGCTATATATCCTGGAATTAAACCTTTAGTTAGTGTTCACTGGTCCCTAACAAAAACCTGTCAGGCTGGGATTCATCTGAACTGATGTTATCTGTCTAAACCCTCGGCACTTCACAGCTTCAGGGGTTCCTCCAAGAGTTGCCATGTGGCAAAACTCATCTTGTGAAAATTAATTAATCTTAGATGTTGGATGTGTATTTACCTTGGTGAACTGACTTTGTCTTTAGCCTCACAAAGGGTTTAAGCTTATTTAGACTAAAAATTTAAAAGAAAAAAAAACTTGATCAAAAGTAATATCTAGAACTTGCAGCAACACCTAAAATATGCATAGTTAAATGTGGGAGGGGATTATTAATATTCAATTTTTAAAAATTAATAATGAGATGTGGAATAAATTCTAATTTTCTAAGTGCTCTGGTGTTCCAATCCGTGATTAGAAGTGCAATAATTTGCTTCACAGAAAAAGACCTTGATGGGCTGACTTACCCCACACATCCCTGAGAAAGTCTCATTTTTCTTAGAAACTCTCTAGAGGAAGAATTTAACTGCTTTATTTGGAGCCAAATTGCTTCCCACAGATCTCAGAATATTTTCAAATGTAATTGCCTTGAGAAGATGGGTTAATATCTTCAAAGATGATCGTCAAATCCTGTATAAGTTTCTGTAATAGTATTTTATGAAGTTAGCTTGTTCTGAATAGTTTTTTGGTTTGATTTGGTTTGGGCTTTTCTTTCAGTCTTTCTTTTCAATTATACTCAGATATCTCTTTTTCGGTTTAATACATTTAAAATACAAATAAGAAGTTCAGTTCAAGAAAGTAAGCTACAACATAAATGAAAATAATCTTGTTCTGTATTCTTGTAATGTAAAAATATATCTGAACAAAGTATACTGGGTTGTTTTTGTAAGGACAACTGAGTTACATAAAGTTGAAGTAATTTAATAAAGTGAAGTTCAAATATAACTGTAGCTGAAGCCTAATATTAATTTTTAGAACAATAAAAGAAATTAAACCTTTGTTTCTGCATTATGTGATCATACAAAAGAATAAAAACTGACAATTGTCATTACAAATTGAGACTAATATAATTTCATCTAACATAACTCAGAAGTCTGAACTCAAACCAGTAAAATTATCAATATAGAAGTGCTTCTTCTCCGTCTAAATTTTAGATCTAATTGATAATTCAAAGTCTGTGTTATCTCTCTTGTTTAATTGGCTTTCTTCTTTCTCATCTTAACAGCAAAAATAGAAGAATATAAACTTATAAGAATTGATTTGCAAATCTAAGTTGAATATTCAAGTACAAACCTTTTCTTGAAGATCATAGAGACAAATGGGATGTGGGGTGGAATACTGACTAATGTCAGAATTGAATCTGTCAAGTGAAATATGTATATTAAAATATAAATGTCGGGTTTAAAGAATAAATTATATTTTTTATATTTTTAATATATTAAATTCTTCTAAAAGGCTAACTAAAGCATGTATTAGCTTATTAACTTTAGTAACTTTTACCTTTTGGTTTCATGCATGAAGGATTAGCTGACAGACACATTTAAAAATGTCCAGTGTACAGAAAAGGCTTTTTGAAAGCCCCTTGAGCAACACTGCATTGTGTCAACAAAATCCAGAGTAGTTTTTAGTTAGAAAACCTGACAAAGTAACATATCTTCAGGCTGATTTGACATCACAGCTGGATGGTGAAAGACAAGCTGAAAAAATGGCCTTCTGAAAAACATATTTCTCTAGTATGTGTTATTTAAGGTCACTTTTAAGCCAGTATTATAAGGTTTAGAAATACTGTCTCTAATAGAAAAAAAAAAAAAACAAAAACAAACAAAGAAAAAAAAAAAACCCAAAACCAAACCAAACAAACAAACAAACAAAAAACCACAACAAAAAAAGCAAACCAAAAACAAAACCAAAAACAGCACAAACAAGCAAACAAACAAACCCCACAAAAACAATAAAAAAACCAAAATATATTCACGGTGAGGGAGAAGAAGGGGAGATAAATTAAACTGTGATACCCAGAAAAAAAATTGAACTGAGGTAATGACTTAAATAATGTGCCTCTGTAGCTATAAATTATCAGGATCCAAATATTAATATGAAAGTTAATTCCACCTATGTTAAAACAAAATGTCATGTGCTTCAGTATATTCACAGTAGATGTTGCCTAACAATGTGTAGAAGTTTCTGCAGACCTTCAATCTGAACATGGGGAAAAAATCTGAATATTAAAACAGACACCTTGTTTTGTTCTCTTTACAGAAAGAGTTGTAGGAGACAAGTGATGCTGATAATAGGTTAAATAAACCTCATACAACCAAGATAAAATGTGGAAAATATTCTTGCTAAATGCTGAATAACAACAGGCACGTATGAAGAAGACACAAATAGCAGATACACACTAAAAAATACTTATCCCAGAATACAACAAACTATATATTTTGAAATTCAAAGAAACAAAATGGAAGGAGATACTGTGCTTTTACTGCTAAGTAAAAAAGCACAAGCTCAGTTGCTAAATCACTGCTCATGAACACTGTTTAATATTTTTTGTTCCCAATTTAGACAGTTTTTAAGAAAATTCCAATCTGACACATGGGATATTATCCATAAGCAAAATAGATCCAAGGCAATCAATGTTTTGGACCTTTTTTGTTACCAGTTTAGACACTGAAAGTAGACAAAAGATAAGGTAGATATACTAAGGAGACACAAGATTTAAATAAATCAAAAGTAAATAAATAATAAACATCTGAATTAATGAATTCTGATGGATGCAGGCCAAATTTTTTTGACACTCAAAACAAAAAACAAACAAACAAACAAACAAACAAAGAGAAGGAAAGGTGGAAAAGATAAATTTTTTTCTTTCTTTGTGCTGGTCCTTTCCCTTTCATTTGCATGACATTGAGGAAGGAAATCAATAAGATCCTAACTGTCATACTTTCTTCAGAAAAAATATAGCATGAGAGGAAAAATTTTTATGAAGAAATGAAAAATTGCTCTCTTTGGCTGGAAAATTATCAATTTTGTTCCTTGGCAAGTGTAGGTGGAAAGACTGCTCGCTAGTGATGTTTTTTGTAATAAAGGTTAAATAAGGAATCAGGCAGTATGTTGAAATTCCTTTATGATGTGACAGGTGAAGACTGTATTTGACAATAGATGTTTAGATGCCAACTACTTTAAATTACAATATTAGTCAATGAGCAGTGTTTTTTATTGAAAAATATATGTGTTGCTTATTTGTAGTGGTTATTGGTTTCTAACCAGTTAGTCAAGTTCAAACTTGATTAGGAGAAAGAAAAAGCATAAAGAACAGTTAAGGTATCAAATGCAACAAAATAAAAGTCTGCGCCAATGGAAAAGTATACTAGATGAAAGATGATAGTACATTATTTCAGCAATGATCTGGCAGTAAAATTTACAGAGGATGAAATACATAAAGGAAAGGCAAAGCTGAAATAATCTTGAAAATTTGACTGAGTTTGTGAAGAAAAACAGGGAGAAATTACAATTACCATAGAAGTGCAGGTTGACAACTTAAGACAAAATTTCACCAAAAAAAAATCTGCATTTAGACTATTTGTTTGAATTCACTTTTACAGTCAATGTAGAAAACTTTACAATTCAAAAGTAAAATTTACCCTTAGAAATATACCTACATAAATTAGAGAATCATGCTACTGAAAATCCTAATTGTCTCCACCAATTAAAGATCTTGAAAGCATATACTGTCATTTAATCTGTAGATCATTTATAAAGATAGCCCATTCTTTGAGGTTTTTCTCATAAAGAAAAATGTCATGCTACTTGTTCACAGCAAATATTCACATATTTTGATTTGTTAGCTTGTTTTATAAAACTCTTTATAACAGCAGTCGTATCTTATTCACACTCACAAAAAGGGAGCAAGAATGGGTAGTCACACAAAACTGAATATTATTCTATAATATGAAGTAGAAACTTTTTCTAAATCTTGTTGATATTTAGCTTTTTCAGACTTCATAATATCTATTCTCAAATTTACACTAGAAAATTTTGGTAGGTGAACATGTCTTGGGTGTTCTTGCTTGTGACAAAGTTGGTCAAAAGATCTGTTAATGCATTATCTTTAAATTCTCTTCTTTTTGGTATTCAGAAACATTAAATGACTGAAGTTAGACAAATGAGACTCTCATGATGATGCTGAGTTTCAATATCTCATTTAGTGGAATAATGATATAGCTGATTATAAATTACCCTTGTGATTTTAATACTGAAAGATTTGAAAAGTATAAATTGGAGTTCATGAACCTCAAAAAAATGTTTGTTAATCTTTGGATAGACTGTTGAAAACAGTATTAAATACCAACTTGATTTACAATTACTTATGTAGTTTCCCCTTTCTGTAAAATAAAAGCTCTAATTGCATTTCAGTATCAGAAAGCAATGCCTACATACTTTTAGTTACTTTAGATTTTAAACTTTTTTAGGTTTGGTTTGACGTTTTTTGGTTCATTTTTACTGTGATGCCACAGATACGATTGAATGGACATTTTCACTCAGGTGAATTGTTATTGACCTAATGAATTACATATTATGTGATTTATTTCCCTATTCCTATACTAATTTGATAAGAAATTTTGACAGCTTAAATTTTATTTTACTGCAGCCCTTTACAACATTATTCATTGGTTAATTTTTCAGTTAGAAATTATGCAGTAGGATGAAGCAGATTAAGTGCAAATATACCATGAGATATGTGACACATGTAATCTTTCTGACTCTCATTCTCATAGGCATAATTCTATAATAAATCATTCATTCACGACAGCCAAAGGACATTAGCGTAGAACTCTGTATATCTTTTACCTAGTTGTGCAATGAAGAAGAGCAGTGTACATTTCTAAATACTGCTTGTATTACTGTAGAATAATGATTGTTTCTCCATGCCAGTTTTCAATTTTATGCAGAATCTTGGTCTTAAAACCTCATGCTTTGAAAAGATTTTCAAATGAGCACAGACTACAATTTCCAAGGTGTTTTGTATATGGGTGGAGGATCATTGAGTCCAATTCCCTTTTTCTTGCAGGAACACCTAAAAGTAAACCATATGATTAAGTGCCTCATCCAGATGCTCTTTGAACTCTGGCAGGTTTGGTGCTGTGACCACTTCCCTGGGAAGCCTGTTCCAGTGACTAACCACCCTCTTAAGTGAAGAACCTTCTCCTTATGTCAAATCTGAGCTTCCCTTAGCACAGCTTTGTGCAATTTCTTTGTATCCTGTTGCTGGTTACCAGAGAGAGGAGATAAACATGTTCCCATCCACTCTCCCCCTTAACCAAGTTGAAGACTGTGATGAGGTCACACTTCATCAACCTTCTTTTTCCTAAGGTAAGCAAGCCAAGTGATCTCAATTGCTCCTCCTAAGTATTGCCTTTGAGGATACTCTTTCACAATATTTTCTCCCTCCTCTGGGCATACTCTGGACAAACTCTGGACATACACTGGACATACCTGTTATATTCATGTGCCTGCAACTACACACAATGCTCAAGCTGAGGCCACACCAGAGCAGAGCACAGTGGGACAATCCCCTCCTTACCCTGGCTGCAAGGCTGTGCCTGATGCACCCCAGGACAGGGTTAGTCCTTTTGGCTGGCAAGACACACTGCTGTCTCACATTCAACTTTCTGATGACCAGAAAGTCCACATTTCTTTCTGGGGTATTTTTCTTCAGCCACTTGTCCCCCAGTTTGTATCTATAACCAGGATTATGGCTCTATATGGCTGGTTGTTGCCCAGCCCTTCAGTCTACTCAGATCTTTCTGTAAGGTCTCTCAACCCTCAAGAGACTCCCACAGCTCTTTCTAACTCATTATTATCAGCAAACTTACTTAGTGTACAATCAAATCACACATCCAGAAAACATATAAAAACATTAAAGAGTACAGGCCCTAAAATTTTGCCCTGGAGAGCCCCACTGATCCTGGATGGTAGCCTGATGTAGCACCATTTATTTATTATACCTCTTCAAGACTTGCCCATATGCCAGTTGTCCACCCAATACCTCAGCAGTTATACACTTCTACTGAAAAAATCTAGCCCCAGATGAGGATTTTGAATATCCAGATATCTAATTTCAATTCTTTTGGAAATGTAAGTAGCTCTGAATGTGAGACCATAAAGGAGCTATAAAAATATGACAAAAGACAAGCAATATCTTGCATTTTCAATTCAAACACTTAACTTATCCCAATTTTTACCAGGATTTGTTATTAAACATCTGGATGGTTCACTCTACTCATGATCTTGGAAACTGCAATTATATACATATATATATATATAGCAAGAATAACAAAATTTTTGTTTATTTTTATTACTCACTCCCCTTTATGCTATGTTTCCTTTCAGTTACGAAGTAAACTTCAGGAATATGTTCTGTCTAGGAATCCCAGCTGCAAGGTTCTTAAGAGAATTTCAAGTGTTTTCTTTAGGATTTAAAGCATGGAAAATTAACTATCAGTCTTTGAATAAACTGGCTTTTAAAACAAACAAGACCAAAAAAACCCCAAACTAAAACAATCCAAAAAAACCCAAACATTGCACATCCCCCACTCCAGTGGGATGGATAGTAGAATGGTGAAAAAAATATATAATCTGTGTGCTAAGTATAATTAAATAATTAAAATAAATGAAAAATAATAATATCAATAATTGCAATCATAATAGGTATGAAAAAGAGAAAGAGAGGAATAAAAGACAATCAAAACAGTGACGCACAACACACCTGTTTAGCACTCACTAATCAATTCCCAGTCTGACCCTGAGCAGCAATGTAAGGATCTCAAACAATTCCCTCCATTTGTTTGGGATCCATACTGACATTCTGTGGTACGGAATATCCCTTTTACCAGGTCATGTCAGCTCTCCTGGCCTTGCTCTCTCCTGGCTTCTTGCACATCTCACTGTCAGAGCATGGGAAACTGAGATCTCACCTGAGGGTAAGCCACAACTGAAACATCAGTTTTCAATGTGTTACCAACATTATACTCATATTAAATCTAAAATGCAGCATTGCACTAGCTACCAGGAAGAAAATTCATCCTATCCCAGACACAACCAGTTCAGGGGGAACAAAACCAAGGAAATCAGATCCTTCTCTGAAGTGCCCTGTGACAGGAGTCTCAAATTGAAACACACGAAAATCCACCTGAGTAAAAGATCACAATTTCTTTCTGTAAGGGTGGCCAAACACCAGAACAAGACAACCAGAGAAGCTGCAGATTCTCCATCCTTGGAGATACTCAGTACTCACTGGACAATGTCCTAGGCCACCTGCCCTAGCTGAATGTGCTTGATCATCTGGGCTGGCAGGAGGAGCAAGCAGGTGTGTGTTAGCTAGAAAACTTGCAGGAGTGCTTTGCAATCTCAACCATTCTTGCTGTGGAGAAAGGGCTTAAGCATAGTCATAGCATGTCTTTCAAGTGTATTCACTCTCACAAAGCAGAGATTTTTCATCACCCAGAGGATTACCCTGATGCCGGAAAGAGTCTGTGTGACATATACAGTGTCAAACGGCAGTTAGGAAAACAAGAATATTATGCTTGTCCAGAGACAGTCCTTGCCACAAAAAGAAAAAAAAAGTAATTTCTCAAAGTTTGCTCTGCAGCCAGTAATAAAAGTGGATCAGTAGGAAATACAGGAATTCCGAGTGTCATTACTGAGTGACAGACAAAATTCCCTTTTCCCATGTTCTTGTGGCTTTTTGTTCCCTCTCCTGAGTCAGATTGACTTGCTTTTTCTGATTTTGTTGCTGCTCTTTTTATATTTCTATTTTCTTCCCTATTATTTAGTACCTGTCTGTGTTCTATAAATATAATTTCTCACAATGATTGCATCTTCCTTTCTTAATTGTTTTTCATCTCTTTTTCCCATTTTCTAAATGTCTTGAAAGCCATGTAGTATTTCAGCCTCTCTGTGTTGCTGTGCCTTTCATTATATACTGTTAAGAAGCATGATGCAGTGTAAGACACCTAGAACCTTCACTGACAGATAGTATGCAGATGAGATGAGAGTTTCTGCAGCACAGACAATGAGATGAGGGAAAACTCCACTCTCTTGACATAATTCTTTGAAGCCAGGAGGAGGAATTAAAAACAAACCCAACAGTCTTCCTGCAGTCTCTAGTGAATTATTTTGGAGCTGACATGAATAAAAATAATAGAAGGGAACTTCAGATTACTGGTAGATTTTTTTCTTTTTATTACTTCTTCCACTTACCTTGTGATTACTTTTCGTATCATTTATCCCATTGCTTCACTTTCTCACAATATAAGATACCTCATACTTAGAAGCCCTGACTTAAACTACTTTAACAAAACCAGTTTGGGATTTTAAAGCTGCTAGTATGATCTCAATTTTATTTATAGTTTCCTGAAGCTTTAATCATCTGTTGGTGATGGCACAGTAATATTGATACTTCTTGACACTACATTTTCTAAAGTACTTAGAGTACATTATGCACATATTTTGATGAAAGCTGTATGAGGAGGGGAAAAGTTAAAGGTATAAAGCAAATTTGCTCATAAAAATCCTAAAAATTGGGTTTGATCACTTAATTGAATATGATTTGTTGCATTACTATGGAATAAATCTCTTTGGTGACCCATTTATATCAACAAAAATAAAAATTTACTTGAATGTTGAATATTGTAAGTTTCAAGGCATCAGGCTCAAGTCATAAAGGCAAAGTAAATCACTGAAATAGACACAGTAATTTAATGGTAGAAATAAACTGCATACAAAATGTATGGCTATTTAATTAGGAATTGGAACACTGAAGGCTCTGCCACTATTTAAAAATATTTTTTAAAGACATATCAAAACATGGAAGAAATTTTTATATATAGTAATAGTCAAGTTAGCATTTTCATTAAAAAGATAACACTTAGATATTTCAGAATCTGAAGTATTTTCTCCTTGAAATTATCATGCATTTCAAACTTGGAATTTATATTGTAAGGCTGGCCAGGTTTTTTGGGGTTTTTTCCGAATGATGAATTATCAAATATTTGTAACAGAAGCTTGATACAAAGGAACATCAGTGGAACAAATAACACCACTGTGTTTGGTTGCCTTTTGATATTGCTAAAGATATTGTTAATTTTTAAGGGAATTCTGGAAACTTCTGAAGTAGGTCTTTGAATTTCTGAATGAAATCCCCAGGACACAGATGGCAATGACTTACTTTGTTCTTTGCTTATACAAGTTAAACGTTGAAATTTATTTTCATTTTCCCACTCTTCTAAATATGTATTCCTTAGAGCAATGATATCTAGGACACAAATTTTTCATGTGGTTTTCTTTATTTGCCCTTACCAGCAATAGTGTTTGGTTTCACCTATCCATTTATGCTGTTAAAAAGTGAGATCTCAAAATATTTTTATTTCATCATTTGCTCTTACTGACATAATTTTGAAATCTCATCACTCTTATCCCGCAAGATTTTATAGAGAAAAGGTTTACAGACACATAGAGATGTTCAGCAAAACAAATGACATTCATATATAAAAGAAAGAGAAGCAGGTGAATGAAATACCAAAGTAAACTTCACTGATAAATTAGTTAAAAAAAATAAGTAGTTGCAAAAATGCTGACCACTGGCAGACAGCTTCATGCATTTAAGAAATTGAATGTTTTCTACTCCAGTATTTTTCTGCTCTAGTAAAATAATATGAATTTGGACTTAAGATGAAATTACTCTAGTTCTCCAGGTTATGCCTAATTTAGTGGAGGAATAAATCTTCTCAAAATCAAGATAGTGCCAAATTCCAGCGCAAATTATGTCTGAACAGCTTATATCCAATTCCCAGTATAGCTTCTTTTTCCACTACTTTTTTTCCACTGTCTCACTCTCCATCAGATTGTATTAAATAGGGAGCTGTGGACAGCTGACATTTAAATGTCAGATACAAACAGCAAAGGTTCCTCCTGGACCACAGAGTCTTTTATATTGGTGTTTTCTAGTTTAGTCAGATAAAAAGCTATTACATCATGGGCAAGCCACTCACTTATTCTCCAGTTGTGTCTGTTATTGAAGCAAAGATTTTTCAGTTTATTTCAGTGTGAACTTTGCCTGCATAGGAAAAAAAGGCTATAAACTTTACCAATTACTTTATTTCTGACCCATAAACTTACTCAGTCTCATACCCTGCCTCATTCTTTTCAGATTTCATTATTGCTTTATGGAAGTTTTGTTATTAATCATTCCTGTAGACAAACTATATTTCCTACTCCATAAAACATTTTCAAGTATCATCTGAGCTGACATGCGTTTGTCTCTAAATGGTTACAGGCAAGAAATACAATGTCAAGATCTTTACGGAGAGAGTCATTATTTCTATTTATTTTCTGTAGCTGCAATTAATTCTTTGCCCTTTCCAGTACAAATATGTTTCAAGCGTGTGTGTGTAAAAGCCAGGATTATCAAGTGAGATTTAAATCTGAAAAATATTATTAATTATAATTATATTTCTGTGAAAATAAGTTGCTTTCTTCTATTTTGTGTTTTAGTTTCTGTTTCCAAAATTTTCAAGATAAGGAGAAAAAAAGAGACCAATAATGAACAGAATTAAGCACTCTAAAAATAAAACCAAACCAAACCTCCTCCCTCAAAAACACTCTTATTTTATCTTTTGAATAGGTTTCACACAGCCTCTAAGGGTCTGAGCTACAATTCCATGTCAAGTTTCTTGAAGCAGTCACAGGGTGAGTCTACTACATTCTGCTAATTGTACCACATTAGGCATACTGTTAGTGCTATTAATAAGTGTGTCGAGCAATTCATCTTGACAAGTTGCACCCAAGGCAGAGAAATGCCAGTGAAAGCTTAAAGAGATCAATGGAAAACATTTTTTCATTAGAAAATCACTGAAAAATCTTCTTCATCTCTTAGTGGCAGAATGAAACAACCTGAGACAACTCTGAGAATGTTTATACTTCTAATATAATCCATAATTTTAATGTATAATATAATATAATATATCAGTATAATATATCAGACTTCAAGGGTGGGATTAAAACTTAGACACATAGATTTAGGTGTCAACAATCTTTGTATATGCAAATATCCTATCTCTAAACTCACAGCATGAAGACACAGAAGTAGATTTGGTTGATCAAAAGCCTCCTGCCATAACAATTTACATTATCTGCATGGGGCTGTGAACTATTACACTGGACATCAGAGAGATCATCAATCTTCTGGACTGATGATTGGATTCCAGGGAAGATAACCCAGGATATTTCAAATATTGCACGAAGAATTCATGTGAGCAACTTAATCATATTTTTAATTAAAGCAGAGCAAATCACAGAATCATAGAATGGTAAAGTTGCAAGGGACCGCAGCAGGCCATCAGAGCCAACCTCCCTGATCATCTTGGAGCACATGGCACAGAATTGTGTCCAGAATATGTGTTCTTGAATATCTCCTATGAGGGAGACTCTCCAGCCTCTCTGGGCAATCTGTTCCAGTGGGTGGTCACTCACACAGCGAAGTTCTTCCTCATGCTCAGGTGAAATTTCCTGCGCATCAGTTTCTGTCTATTGCCTTACGCCCTATTGCTTGCCCCCACCAAGAATATCCCAACCTTACCCCTGACAGCCTCCCTTCAGATATTTATTTAGACACTGCTGAGGTCCCTTCACAATCTTGCCATTGTCATGTCTTGAGAATGAATAGGCCCAGCTCCCTTACTCTATCCTCAAGAAAAGATGCTCATAAGAAGGATGCTTTAGTACCTTAATCATCTTTATTGCCCTCCACTGGACCCACTCCAGAAGCTCCAGGTCTCTCTTGTACTGAGGAACCCAGAACTGGACAGAGCACTCCAGATGTGGCCTCACTAGGGCTGAGTAGAGTGGTGAATCACCTCTCTTGACCTGCTGGCAAAGTTCTTCCTAAAGTACCAAATGACACCATTGGTCTTGGCCACAAGGTCACACTGCTGCCTCATGGACATTCTGTTGTCCACCAGTATCCCTAGGTCCTTTTTTCAGATGTCTTTTCCAGCAGATTGGCCCCCAGCCTGTGCTGGTGCATGGGGTTATTCTTCTCCAGATGCAGGACCTTGCATTAGCCATTGTTGAATTTCAGTTCTTTTCTGCCCATCTCTCAAAAATGTTGAGGTCTATCTGAAGGGCTGCACAGCCCTCTGGGGTATTGGCCACTCCTCACAGGTTTGTGTCATCAGAGAACTTGCTGAGGAGGCATCTGTCCTTTCATCCAAGTCATTTATGGTTAAGTTAAAAGATACTGGACACCACTAATGACAGGCCTCCTACATGTGACACTGGTATTGACCTCCTGAAGCCTGCTATGTAGCCAGTTCTTAATTCACCTCACTGTCCACTCATCTAGTCCATAAGATATGTGGGATGCCTATGCTTTTGTAGAGTGAAAATTGGATGTCAGGTTGGTTATTAAGGTGGTGTCTACAGTGTATCACACTGTAAGGCATCAGGTTACTATTATGACTGGTAAAGGTCTAGGACAACTCAGTTCTTAAAGTATAGGAGTACAGTTCCATTTAATTTCCTATACCTACTTATGTCTCCTTCAGCTGCTGATTCAGAAGGGCATAGGTCTCCGTAAATGTTCTCAAAACTGAAAGCCTCAAATAGATTCCTCAGATAACCAAGAGAGTTTCAAATTACACTGCAAACCTCTGTTTGACAAATGAATTGATCTCATAGTCAGTAAAGTCAGTGGAGAGCTACACATTTGTTTTAAAATAACTGTTTATTTTAGGGTGAGGTGAGTCAATTCAATGTATTGATCAGTTCATCTCTGCGGGAATTGAGACAGCTAGCTCACTTGTAGTCACTTACACAGTTTACACCAAGAGTCCATACAGTTATCTGTACATAGGTTCTTGATGAGTCCTAGGATACACTTTTTATGTTCATTTGTTGCTTCTGGAAAGTAAGAGTCTATCACAGATCCTGTGTCATATTTTTCATACCAAGCTGGTGCTCCAGATGTCTGGGGTTATTTGAGCTGTTGTTAGATGCTTATGTATGGATGAATGAAACAAATTCTTTAGGCCCATGAAAGCTAACTCCCATGAAATCTGTCTCCTAGTTTTGGTCTCAAGATCTTCTTTTATGAAAAATTCATTTTTTTACATTTGATAAACTTTTCTTTCTTTCTTTCTTTCGTTCTTTCTTTCTTTCGTTCTTTCTTTCTTTCGTTCTTTCTTTCTTTCGTTCTTTCTTTCTTTCGTTCTTTCTTTCTTTCGTTCTTTCTTTCTTTCTCTCCTTCCTTCCTTCCTTTCTTCCTGTCTTTCTTCCTTTCTTTTCAAATATTTTAAAATCTTTTCACTTAATTGTCCTCTGTTGGGATTTCTGTTCTGATTAACAGAAAGAAAACAGCAAAAGCAGGATTGCTCTGTGAAAAGAGCCAGAGGCAATTATTTTCACAACATGGACATGAACAGCAATCTTACCAGCAGAAGAATAGTCCCTGAGCTTAAATGAAACTCCCAGGCTTCCAGACAAAAGGTATTTTCAGGTGAGACTTATCATGGCATGTAAGGTCTGTATAGGTGAAGTGAGGCCTATACAGGTGGACATAAGAATCAGAATGAATAAATATCGCTCTATCTACTCTATCCAGAGTACACAAAAATTATTTAAAAATTAGATTATTTTAATGTGAGAATTTTTAAAAAATTATGTAAGCGGAACAAATTATTTTTCCACATGTTTAGATTTAAATTTGTTGACCAGTTTAGCTGAGTACTACCTTTGGAAAAGTCAACTCTGATATTCAGAGTTTGAAATAATGACCCGTAGTCTACTTTATCATTTCCTCATAACATTTTATGACTTGCTAGTAATTATAGTCCCTGTGTCATCTGTTAACTGAATAGCTGTCCATGTTCCTCTTCTGTACAGGCAGAGACCAAGCACACTACCCCAAATCAGCAAAAATGGCACTACATGTATGCCCTTAGGCAATTACTTCATTAATTGAATACATAACCATCTAGTACAATTGCACCTTGGGTAAGTCTCATATTGACGTCCATTATTTCATACCTCTAAATTCAAACTTATATTAATATGGAGCAAAAGTCACTCCCCCAAATATTATTAGTCCTCACTGATAACAGCTACATTCATTTATAGCTCCTATAATCTTATTGCATTTTTTATTAACGTCTCAATTTCTTATGAATTGTGTTGTGCTTAATTTTCTCTTAGAAGAAGAAAGATCATGTAAGGTTATAGAAGCAGTAATTCTCCATGAAAAACTGATTTTGTCACTGAAAAATTCATTATCTAGAGATTTAATGTCATTTTATGTATTTTTCTGAAACTAAGAGAAAAGCAGGTAAGGGGAAGGTTTATGAGAGTTAGTTCAACCAAAATCTATTCTCTATGGGTATAATCAAGCGCTGGAAGATTCCTTGCAGGTTCCATTCTTGAAAGTTATCAAGACCCAGATGCACAAAACTCTGAGAAACCTGCTCTGATCTGCTCTGATCTGAGAGCTGACTACTCAAGCTTTTCCTGGAAATCTGATAGCTATCTGATTTTAAATGTTTCAGGTATGATTTTTTTGCCATTGTTGTTTTGTTAGGGTTTTTTGGTAAAATTATTTGTCATAGCAGTGACTCCATATTTAATTTATAGAAGTTTTATGTTGTTTAAATATAATTTTTCTATCATTCATATATATAAAACAATATCAAGCCTCTATTAGCTTTCCTTTATGTATTATGGAAAAGCTAGAAATTATCAATTCATCTCTGCACTTCAGCTATTTCAATATTTCATATGCAATAGTAAAAGCTTTCCAGAGTAATGACCTTTACTTTAGAGTTCTTCCAGATATAAAAATAAAAACATTTGAAAAAATATTTAATATGAAAGTGTTGGATTCATTTAAGTTCCTTGAGAATGATATAAACTGCTTTAAGTCAGAGTAGAGAAGTGAAATACCCGGTTGTGGCGCTGAAGTATATTTCTGAATTATTTTATTAATTCTAAGAACACAACAAGAATTCTCTTAAGTTTATTTATAAGGATATGTTGTAGAGAAAATAATGCAAGGAAATAAATGAATGAATGTGTGATCATGCTTTTAACAGTTATCTAAGAAATAAAATTTGGATTAAAATATATAGGCTGCATGTTCTTTATAACAAAAGATGATCACTAAAAAACTGCCAACAACTCTTCTTATCTAAGATAGGGAGGCGATGGGAACAAGATTCTGAAAACATATAAACTAAATTAACCCTTTAAATATAATAGCGTCCTTTACCCCATTTGCTTTTTTTTTGCTTTCAAAGAGAAGCAATTATACGTGTACTGCATCTGGCTGGGATGGAGCTAGCTTCATGGCAGTCTGTATAGCTCTCTGGTTTTGGATATGTGTCTATAAAATTGAAAGTTGATAATACACTAATGTTTTGGCTATTGTTCATTATTCTTGCTCAGGGTTTCATGGTTTTCTCAGAGAGAAGGCTGGGGATGGGCAAGTTAGGAGGGGACAGATCTGGGATTGTGACTCGAATTGTCCAAAGGGATGTTCCATAACATATGTTATCATGTTCAGCTACAAAACCTAAAGCAGAGAAAAAGAAGAGGAAGCGGGAAGCAGGGTGTTGTCTTCCTAGGTGGCCATTGGTCAGAGAATGGCTGGGCATCATTCTGAGGATCTCAGGAATTGCCTGTCATTTCCTTCTTCTCCTTCTTCTCCTTCTTCTCCTTCTTCTCCTTCTTCTCCTTCTTCTCCTTCTTCTCCTTCTGCTCCTTCTTCTTCTTCTTCTTCTTCTTCTTCTTCTTCTTCTTCTTCTTCTTCTTCTTCTTCTTCTTTACTTTCCTTCATCTATGAATTGTCTTTCTTATCAGCTCAAGTTTTAAATATGTCCTGCAGAATGCAGTGAGCTGTGTGTTTGCTTGGTGATTGGCTTGTGTCAACCCATCACAATGAGAATAAAGTTTAATTTTATAATCAATAACTACTAAAGATTTTACTAATTATTTTCTGTTCTGAAAAAAATCTAGCAACATGCATATATGCTGAGATATCTATCTATGTGTATATGTATATATAAATCCATATTTGTTCCTCTCTCTGTTTCCTAAAAATTGTTTTCTCTTTTTATTTCCCATAAAACTTAGAAAAATGCTGTTTCAAATTTTGGTACATCTTCTCTTTCATAATTGAAGCCTGGTACAAAATGTAGATTGATGAATTTTACACCAAATCTGACTTTTGAGACACTAATAATCTGTACAATGTACAGACTGGGCATAATCTTTCTGTAAGGTATCTCCTCTATAAGAGGCAAACTTGGCTAGTTAAGATTGAGCTAATGACACTGTGCTGGTTTGGGCTGGAGTAGAGTAAATTTTCTTCACAATGGCTAGAATGGATTGTGGTTTTGTTTTGTGCTGAGCATGAGTTTAACAATATAGAGATACTTTTTATTGTTTAAATTTTTGTTATTACTGAGCAGGGCTTACACAGAGCCAAGGCCCTTTCTGCTCTCCACACTGCCATGCTGGCAAGAAACTTGAGGTTGTGGTGGGAGGCTGGACAGGATGGGGACACAAACTAATAAAAGGAATATTCCAGACCATATGACATCTTGCTCAGTATATAAAGCTGGGGGGAAGAAGGAGGATTGTGTGGGACCTTTGGAGTGATGGCGTTTGTTTTCCCAAGCACCATTCCATGTGATGGGGTGCAGCTCTCCTGGAGAAGGCTGAACACCTGGGACTTCAGGTGTATTTAGAGAACAGCAAGTCATGTTCACACTCAGAGAACAGCACTGAACAAAGGCATCTCTGATTTCAGTGAGACTGGGATTTCAATCCTGTCATTTCTGCCAGTGTTTTACATTCAGGTAGTGATATTTTGTGGTTTTTTTTAAGAAAACAGTAATAAAAACCTTACTGTAAAGTTGTGAGACTTTATATTTTGTTGAATGTGAGTTGATCTACTGACATTTGAAGGACTTCTTTCATATTTATATGCGGTTTTAAACAAAGTAAAATTCTTTAGACCTTGTTTTATGCATGCTGTGCTTTTACCTATTCATTTTGAGCATTTCTGAAAACAGACCATCTGTGTTTTCTGCCTATATCTTTTCTGCTTCAAACTGTCTTGTTGCCATGGAGTCTCTGTTCTGCATTAGGAAAATAAATTATCATTTAAAAGAGAAGGTGCAAGTAAAACTACACAGGAAAATTAACCATATATCTAATATCATTACATCAGAAAATTTTAAAGCAAAAGAGAGGAGTTTTATTTAATTATTTACAGTGTCTATCTAAAAGCTGGACTTTGCCATTAACTACATAACTTCATTCACATGGTTCTGCCCATATTAGATACCTGGCAGTCTCTGCAGTAATGAAAACATTCTCAGGCTTTGGTATTAATGCCCAGGGGAATTAGGAATTCAGTGTGTGTGATTTGCACTGACAATATAGGTATATCAACCATGAATCAGAGAGAATGAAATACATGTTGTTCAGAGAAAAACTTTGTAGAGCAACACGCAAGACAAAGATAAGAGCGAGAAGAGGAATTATTTCTCTAATTGGCCTAGAAGGTTGAAGTTAAATGCTTTAGAGTGCCTAGGATGACATCAGATCATTGGAGAACAGCAGAGGAAAACCGAAAATGGTAGTTATGGAATCCAAAAGTCATATTTCAAATGCCCAAAAAGTTCATTTTAAAGGCCACCTCTCTCCAAAGTGGCAGATAATCTCACGTGGACTGCAAACAGCTACAAGTCTGTAGCAAAGGGATAGCAATATCTCAGCTTATAGAACAAATGATGGTTCCCTGGGATACCTTCAAGGGTGTAATGCAAAGGGCTACATTTAGATAATGGAAATCATATCATTTCCTTAATTTTAAGAATCTGACAACATTAGTAAGAACAAAATGGTAACTCAGATTAAAAAAAAAATATATATTTATTATGTTGGACAACAACTACAGGGAAGTTGCAAAGTAAATAAAACTTCAGGGCATTATTTTGGGTAGGGGTTTTTTGTGTGTTTTTTTTTTTCTTTAATTAAAAATTATGAAAATTGCTAATGACAGCAGAAGATTAGGTATTAGATATAAACTCAAAATTATATTTATCATAGTTAAAAAACAGCACATTTTTAAATTATGTAAAGCAAAGATCATCCAATTTGATCTACAGTAACTTTCCTTTATTATTGTAAATTGACTAGTTTATTTTGTTGCTTTCACCAATTGCCTTTTATTAAGTGTTTATATTTTAGCTCCCTATTCAATAAAACTACAGTTGCAGATGACAATTCCTAAAAGCATAAATTGAACAGCATATCATAAATAAGAAATATTTAAAATAATGAGAAGGCATAGTTACTTAGAGGTTAATGATGTCGCCAAGATACTTGGGTCAGGTAAAATTTTAAGAGAAGAAAACCTATAATTATCTGAAATTTTAACAAAACATTCACTATTCATCTTGAACTGATTTAGTGTTACAGAAATTAGAACGAAAAAAGAAATCTGAAGACCAGTGAAACATGTGTAAAAGAATGCAAAGTAAAGGTGGACTTTCTACTAGATATGATGAAGTCCTTGACAAGAAACAAAAAAATATTTTTAGTATGGCTTGAGGTAACAAAACAAAACAAAACAAAAAGAAAAGAAAATAAGGTACACTATTCATTCTGCTTGCTCATTTTACTTTTCGTTAAATGTAATGCTCTCTTAAATCTGCTACTTATCTTGTACTGTTCTATTGGTAAAGGAATTCAGTAACTGGTGTATACTTCTTTGCAAAACATGTATAGTATTTTGTTTCTTTCGGAGAAAACCACTTAGCATAGTTGATTAATATTCATGCTAACACTTACAGCCACAAAGAGAATGAACAGCAGGAGACAAAGAGAGACTATAACTGAGTAAACCAGCATTTCAATGTTCTTTCCTAGTGACTAAGTATATACCACTAAATTTATGATTGTAGTGCCAGAGCAAAAGGATAAGTGATTCAAAAGTCAAGCTGTAATTGAGTTTTTAGGGTTTTTTACCATGCAGAATTCAAAGCAGAGTTCCAGATACTATATCACACTCCAGAAAAGTTGAAACTTTGTCACCTTTCAGATCAGCCAGGTAATTAAGATTCAATTTGAGCCCTACATTACGGAATCTCATGGAATTTATTGACGAAAATGAAACTGCTTCAAGGCAGAACAAAATTAGAATGTCTCAAATCACTTGTGAAGATTGGGAATCTAAATTGTGAAATACCATTACAACTAAGAGCTGCTGGTGACATGCTTGCTGGTGCATCCACCAATTTCATTTCCTCATGACTGACTTAGTATACTCACTTAATTGCAAGTCCTGACTTTTTTTTTTTTTACTTCCTAAAGGCACTGTGAAAACATGAAGCATTAAGGAAGAATCGGTAATATTAAAAGTCCAAAGAAGTCTTTATTTCTATTTTTTGAAGTAACTTTTTATTGGAAGATATCTTTCCAAAATCTGGAAAGATATGGACTGTAACTCAGTTTTTTATTGGTTTGATTATTCTACTTATTGTTTTATGTGGCAAGGCAAGTATTCTCAGTATTATCAATATTATGGTAGTGCCTTTTAATTGGTTTATGGCTGATATTCTTTGAAATTATTATGGAAAACAGTATCTTCTATGAATCTATTAGAAAAATTCTTGTTTAAACCCAATCTGACAATTAAATTCACAGAGTATTGAGATAATGGAAGAAGTAGCCTTCAGAGAAAGGTATCTACTTCCTTGTTCGAGAAACAGACTATTACAATTCTCAAAAAGGTCTTGTCTTCTTTGCTGTAACTATTTGACTGCAAAATATTCAGAATGTAAAAACAAGATAAAAAACAAGCTTCTGCCTTTATGTTGCAGAAAGCACTATTAAAAATACGATATTTTTAACTTCCAATTATGACTTCCTTATTCCATCTTAAAAATAAAAGTTTTATGTTGTACTTTGCAAAAAGCACATCACAGACACACACAAAATTCCAAAACCAAAAATAAAATTTACTGGAAACTTCAAGAAAGTTGAACTCCAAGAACTTCTGCAGGTTTGTGTCTAGCTGGCAATCCATACAGTTCAAGTATGCATGCTTATAATTATGTTAATGCATAATCCAGTCCTTCTTATTTTATTTAATAAAATAATTGTAGTGAATAGCTGTAAATTCAAAATAGAATACATAATTATTGTGGATTTTTTAAATGAAATTAGAAATGCAATATTTAAAAAAAAAAATCAAGATGAGGCTTATTTTTTCCTCAAAATTTGGATTTGAAATCTTTCTAATTTTTGGACTGTGAAATCTGGCATTTACAGTAATGCTTAGCAATTACAATTCCTAAAATTTTGTGATACTCTTCACTGGAACTGTAGTTAGTATTCATGAAATGTCAGAATTAAAAACAAGTAAATTAGTTTTGTGCCCTCTGACATTTATGTTATTGTTTGGTTTTTAATTTCATGGCTCCACACTCATTTTTATGCACACCCAAGCTACATGCTTTGAATGAAATCTTCTTTGCATTTTCCTTTCTTTTTCTTCTCAGAGGTCTCCAAGGCTTATTCCTTAGGTGTGGTCCAAATTATTAATTAAATGTAAAATTATTAATCTTCAAATAATTAATATCTCTGAGGTTGCTCTGACCACCATAATCTGAACGCTGAATTGACCTTGGAAACATATTTGTGAAACTTAGTAGTACTACAATCTTCATCTGTACAGAAAAGAGGTCTAGCGAATGTGAAGCAAAAGGTATTAAATATCCACTTATCTCAGTGCCAAATTCAAAGCAGACAAGCTCTGATGTTTTTCCTGGTAGATTTTCCATATGAAAATTCACATGCTCAAAATATATCACTAATTAAATTTGGTATTAGCTGTGAGCTATTGTCATATCTGTAAATTTAAGTCTTGGAGTCTTCTATTGAATATTCTCAACATAAATAATATAAAATTAGTGAGTATTTATGAAGATGTTGATTCATCACCCTCAGAAAAAAAATTCAGTTTAAAAAATGTGTTCATATTACATTCTTCAGAATCAGTCTCCTTAAAAAGAAGTTTAACTTTTCTTTCCCTCCCTAATACTTTTTTCTTCACTTTTACCACAAAAATCTGTGAGAGGAGAAATAAAAGAATTAGGGAAAAGGAAGTAACTAAGTACATAAATGTGATTCATTAGAGGAGCATTCTTAGTCCTATGCATTAATGACATGGGAATCATGTGAAAATATTTTCACTTGAGAATAACATTAAAAACTGATATTGAGAATATGTATTATCTATTACAACCTAGAATTACAAGTAGGACAGGATTGAACCTAGAAGTATTATTCCTGTCAATTTACTATTATTGTCACCAATATAACTTATGTCATGTGCCTTCAACATCGTTCACAGAATCACAGAACAGCTGAGGCTGGAAGAAGCTTCCTGCACAAGCAGGGTCACCTAGAGCAGGCTGCCCAAACCCAAAGCTCCAGAGAGCTTTGAATGTCTCCAAGGAGAAAACTTCAGTCTCCCTGGGCAACCTGTTCCCACGCTGAGTCACAGTCACAGTAAACAAATGTCTCCTGATGTTCAGAGGGAGCCTCCTGTGTTTCAGTTTGCACACACTGCCTCTGGTCCTAGCACTGTGCACCACTGAAAGCATGGCTCCATCTTCTTTGCACCTTCCCTTCAGCTAATTACACATATTTATAAGATTACCCGTGACCCTTCTCCAAGCTGAAGAGTCTCAGCTCTCTCATGCTTTTCTCATATTCCTTGCTCTTAATAATTTTTGTGCCTCTCTTCTAGACTCTCTTCAATGTAATAATTTCCCTTCTGTACTGAGGAGTCCAGAAATAGGCATGGTCCTCCAGGTGTGGCCTCACCAGTGATGGAGAGGGGAAGAATCACTTCCCATAACCTGGTGGGAGTGCTTTACTGTGATAATTTCACCTGGAATTTGTTTGGTGAGGAATGATAACAAGATCAAGGAGACTTTTTTGGATATTTGAATTTTTGTTTTTTGGGGTTTGTTTTGTTTTTTTTTGCTTGTTCTGTGAAAGTAAACACACAAAGAGCAATTAAATTTTATTTAATTTGAAGTGATATTCAGGTAATACATGAATTTTTACAAGACATGGAGCAGAGACAACAGGTTAACAGAAGAGAAAAAAAAATTATCTAACATAACTTAGATATGAAGACACAAGACTTTTTGTTTAATCAGGAAAGTCACAAGTTGCATTATTTTTGTAAAAATATTCCAGGAAAAAAATTTGCTTTTAGCGGTACTTAATCACACCAGTATCCTATAGGGAAATGCACAAAAAAGTTAAAAACTCAAACTAATTGGATTTTTCTTTATTTTAATAAGCTAAACTCTGTAGCACCTAGCATGAGTTGGGGTTTCCTAAACATTAGTTAAAAAGGAATAGACAAAAAGAGGGGAGTAATTTAAGGGTAAATGAACTGTTCAGAGAACCTTGGAGAGGGAGAGGTTGTAAGTCACTTCAACAAGTGGCAGCCAGTTGCTTGGCACCACAGGAATCTTGACAAGCTTTTCTCTACACAGTCCCATACCTGACCCCAAGAGAGACTAGACAAGTTCCCCAACAGGACTGATCCCAGACAGATTTCTGGAAGATATTTAGTTTTCCCATTAACAATTAGGTCTTACACATTTATCACAATCATGGGATGAAAATTCTGAAAAAAATAATAAAGAGGAGAGCTGGTTTTGGTTTTTTTTTTGTTTTTTTGGGGGTTTTTTGGGTTGTTTTTGTTTGTTTGTTTGTTTGTTTTAAGTAACATGCTAATAATCCTGCCACGGTTTTGAACCAAGTATATAAAGATTCAGAAAATTATGAAATATTAATTTTATTGCATTAAAAACTATCTACATTAGTCAGAATACATATTTGGAGTTCCTATACAAAAGGGAACTCTGTTGTCTGCTGTTCTAAATTAGTGCAAAATGCTCTTAATTGAAAGAATCTTGACCCACTAAGTTTTGGACCTGAAGCTACAATAATATCCAGATACCTGATGATGTGTGGAATCTTAGGAAGTTTTTTTTTTTTAATTTATTTGCATGTGCTTAGGCATGATAGTGAGTACTTCTCCCTATCATAAGAAATGTATATGCCAGACCCATTTTACTGGGATAAATTTTAGTAAGGTGGCCCTGCCCATAACAATCAAAGATATCCCAATCATGTTTCAAGTAACAAATAGTCCATACCTAGTTTTCCGTGACATAATAGAAACTAGGAGATTATTCTGTCAATTACAATTAAAAGGGTGAGTACCATGGTCAAAGGTCACCGAGCCTTCAGCCAAATTGAATTGAGTTTCAAGCACATGCTTTTAGCACTACATAATACTAATGTAACAAAACAGTAGACTCTAGTGTAAAAGTACCAATGGTGTCCATCACTACTTTGAATTCTGTTGTTTTTTATCTTTTTCTTCAGATTCAATCATAAGAAACATAAATACTATACCAAAAATTTTGAATTCAGTTCCTATAACTCACTAAAAAAATTAAGATGGTAGCCTCAAAAGTCATTCAAATGTTCAACTAGTAGTACTCAGATTAAAACAAATTAAAAAGCTCTCAGCCATATATTATGTTGTATCTTGCCTGTTAATGCATTTTAACAAAAGGAAAAATAAATCTTCTTCTTAATTTTTATTAAAAATAGGCATGGATTAGATAAATGATCGCAGAAAAAGCCCCACATGAATCACCTTCATGACCAGAATTTAGGTGAAACTTTCATACATATTAAACAAATTAAGTCCCTGATCTGAGAAACACTTTGTTGTCCTTCCAAATAGCATAAACGTGCATTTACCTATGCACTGGAACATTTAGGAATCAGGCAAACATTAGAGAATGGCAAAGACAATGAAAAATGTATTAAAATAAAAGGCAAATGCCACAATATTCAATTCACTGCACCACAGTCTTGAAAAAATAAACAGCTATTTTAGATCTTTAATCTGCTTGTTCTGCTTTCATTTTAGACAAATATTAAAATTAAAAACTGGGTTTTCAGAAACTGTTGCTTTACCTTTCAGTTGTTGGTTACTATAACAAAGCATGTTTTGAATTATCTTCACTATTTTTACTCCAGAATAATTTATTTTATATTTAGTATATTTCATTATTTCTATTAATACAATAGATTATTCCAGAGGCTTTAAAAAAATTACATCTTCCCTAGTATTCATAGAATCATAGAATAGTTGTGTTTGGATGGGATCTTAAAGATCATCCTATTCCAACCCCATCCCTGTTATGGGCAGGGATGACCTCTACTAGACCATCTAACTCAAAGCCCCATCCAACCTGGCCTTGAAGATCCACAGCCTCTCTGGGTAACTTGATCCAGTGCCTCATCATTCTCATAGTAAAAAAAAAATTCTACCCAATACCTAATCTAAACCTGATGGCTTTCCATTTAAAGGCATTGCCCCTCCTCCTGTCATTATATGCCGTGGTCAAAAGTCCCTCTCCAGACTACCTGTAGGCTCCCTTTAGGTTCTGGAAGGCTGCTAGAAGGTCTCCCCAAAGCCTTCTTCAGATTGAACAATCCCAAATCTCTCAGCCTGTCTTCACAGGATAGGTACTCCAGATCTGTGACCAACTTAGTGGTTCTCCTCTGGACTCAATCCAACAGTTCTTCTTATGTTGAGGCTGGGTGTAGTTCTTTGTGGGGTGCCACAAGGACAGAGTAGAGGTCAGCTCACTTGACCTGCTGGCCATACTTCTTTCAATGAAGCCTATGATACAGTTAATTTTTTCCGTCTGCAAAGCTATAGTGCTGTGTCATGCTGACCTTCACATGCACCACAACACCCAAAGTCCTTCTCCTCAGGGCTGCTTTCAATCTATTCTTTACCCAGCCTGTACCAGTGTTTGAGATTGCCCTGAACCAGATGCTGGACCGTCGTGGCATTGCTGAACTTGGTGAAGTTAACATGGGCCCATCACTCAAGGTCCCTTTGGATGGCATCCCTTCTCTTCAGTATGTCCCCCACACCACACCGGCTGGTGTCACCAGCAAACTTCTGAGGGTGCACTCAATACAACCACCCATGTCACCACCAGAAATGGGCAATAGCAACAGGGTCAACAGCAATCCCTGAGGAACACCACTCATTACTGGTCTCCACTTGGACAGAAAGCTGTTGACCATAACTCTGAGAACAACCAGCCAGCCAGCCAATTCCTTATCTGCTGAGTGATTTATCTGTTAAGGTCATGTCTCTCCAGTTCACAGACAAGACCATTACATGAGACACTGTCAAGCGTTTTGCACAAGTCCACATAGACAACATCTATTGCTCTTCCCATATCCGCTTATGCTGTAAACCAGAGGATCTGCTTCATGGTCTTTCCAGATACAGAGGTGAGATTGACAGGCCTGTAGTTCCTCAGGTCTTCCTTTCTTGACTTTTTAAAAACTGGGAGTTGTGTTTCCCCTTTTCTGGTCAGGAGGAACTTCACCAGTCTGCCACAACTTTTCCAGTACTGTAGCCCCTTGAGAAGGACCAATTTGGTTTTTATTTATGCCTCAACATGTATTACACATAGCATGAAAAACTGCCATTTCTAAACAGCTTTAGAATAGCTCCAAGGAGAGAAACTCAGCTCTCTCTCTGGGTGTCCTGTGCCAGTATTAGGCTCACCTCACTCCACATTATGTTTTCCCAATTCATACAACATTATCATCCTTTTTCCCCAGAAAAAATATTTTCAATCCTGAATGAACTGTATAATGCAGTTCAGATTCACCTATGTTACACTAACATTGACACTGAAGTATCTCAAAATAAATCAAGAGGTAATGTGAAAATTTTAATCCAATTAAGTCAATTGGAATTTCTCCATGGGTAAAAGGGTGAAAAATTTACTGATAGTCTGATTTCTAGAAAATCTTACAGCATTGGACCAACAAAGAAAATATCATTAATAAATAGACACAGATGACTTTTATTTAAATTAAGCAATAAAGGTATTTCTCGGCAGCAATGTAATACAACAGCATCTGGCTTCTATTTACATAACTTTGATTACCTTTTAGACCAAAAAAATATAGAAATGACATTTTTCTTTAAATAAAAAGTATGCTATGCTAACATTAATTATTCTGGTTAATAATGCCAATATTTTTTCTCTAGAGTCCAGTTGCAATAGAAAGAGAAGGTATCTTACACATTTGAATTTTTAGTACATTAATGCTATTAATTGCCCATTATAATGAAAAAAATCAGGCAGGTCTGGAAGAAACTGCCTCAAAAACACCATGTTGATAACTTCCAGTACAACTTTTTAATATGTGCCTTATGATTTACTTGGTAGTCTTACTGTATATAATGGAGACACTTTAAAGAAAAAGAATAAATGGTTTTCTTAATCACTTTTTCAAACTTATTTGCAATTCAGAAAATACTATTTCATTTCTATGTTTGCTATCTGGGTATATAGCAATTTTAACTAGCACTATACAGCTAGACCTATTTTTGAAACATGCTGGATTCTTGTCCAACAAAGTAGCTTCAAATTATTTCATCATATTTGTAACCCATTCATTAAAAAAAAAAAAAAAAAAAGGTATGAAAGAACACCTTGTCCATCAGCAAGATGCAAAGGTCTGACAGTATAATAGAGAAGGTGAGTAACCTATGGCTTTGACAAGTTTATTCATTCACATTCTGTACATAAGCCCTCATTATCTAAAGTTATTATATGGTGGTTATTATTTCAGCCCTGTTCAATTATTGCAAAAGTAGTTCCAAGTCTGGAAAAGTATTATTTATGGCAGAGATCTTTGGTAGTTCAGATATTAATTAGAGAAGTTAAGAAATTCATACTGAAATTCTCTGTGCCATTTTGACCCATCCTCATTGTACTGCAACATTGAGGTAGTCTTTTAAGACATATTCAGTACTAGGCTTGCCATAAATTATTGAAAATTCTCTTGAAGAGATGATCTAGTGAGATACAAATACCTGGGGTTTTTTATCTTATAAATTTGGTGGTGTGCCTCCATCCTGGCCTGACCTTTATTTCCCATAACCCTTCTCAAGTAATGACCAGCAATTGGGTGTAATTGGGTGCCCATGGTCATAGTGGCTTCATAGGACTCCAAGTAGATCTGTGAGACAGATAATGAAATAGCCAAGGGCTGTGCTAGGCAATTCACCTAACCAGAGTGCTGGTCAAGGGCTGATCCAAGGCAAGCATGGAATAAACTAATATCTGTAGTCAACATGCAAATATGACAATAAATTTATTATCTAGCTCCATAAACAGTGGACAGCCCAGGGCCTGTTGAGTCTCTAGCACAGAAGTGGGCTGCACATCAGGATCTCCCCTTGAGAAAGGGCACATCTCAACGTTGCTGTTTGAGCATGAGAGACTTCTTTTTGCTGACACACTAGGTAAGTGAATTGGAATGAATGCACTCAAATTTTGAAATCTTAGTTAAAAGATTGATTATGACATAAAGAGTTGAACCAGTCTGGGACTGAGTATGGATTCAGACACATGTAAACTCCCCTCTGAGAAGTTGTAAGGCATGCCTTTCTGAACCTCATGGCTCAACAGCAGGGTGTCCCTGAGAGATTTTACTGACCCACCCTCTATGCAGTAAATATAATCGAGTGTACTTAGCCACCTAATCCTATTAAATGACTGTCATATTTACTATTAAACTTTGCTAAATTGCTGGTTTATATCAATAAACATATTGTAACTTCCCTGTTTCAAGTGAAGTGGATCACACCATCCACAACAAAGAGGCAACCTACTAAAGGCCTAATAGCACAAAGACACTTACCTGTATACTTTTCAAAGCTGGGAATAGAACAGAAATTTAGTCAGTGAAGGAACACAGAAAAGGAGGTCTCTAAGGAGAACAGTTAGTGCCTAGTATTATGCTTGTCCCTTTGTTTTCATTCATGACTGTTTCTTTCTCAGTATATGAACTTGCACTAGATGACAAAAATTAATTGTGTCTGAGAAATAGACAATGGATTGTACTCAAAGCTAGATCCAAAAACACATTCAGGTGTCTCAAACAGTAAGAGAAAGAAAAAAGTGGTGGATACTGATGAACAAAAACCCTCAGACAAAGAAAAACCCATATAGTCTTTTTGGGGGGCTAAAGGCTGTTTTTTTTCTTAAGTTTCTTTTTGAGCTATGTATGAATGATTTTTTAGGTTTCAAAAAGATAATAAGACAAATTATGTACTTTTTGTGAAAAGTGTAAGTAAATCAAACTGCACAGTTCACATCTGAAATGAGAAAGCAAATTAAATTATACCAAAACTATCTAACTATAAGAAACACCCTGGGAATGTAAGTAAAAATACTTTATTTAGTGTTACAGAAGTTACTGAAATAATTGCTATCAACATACAGATAACTCTAGAGTTCTAGAGATGTATATCCTAGCTGAAAAATAAAAAATGGTTGGAGGTAACGCCCTTATTTTGATTGATAGGACCTCATGCAAACAAGAAAGTTGTTCACCTAAAACCATATTTAGGTGTATTTCTGAATTGTAGCTTCAAATAAAAAAAAAAAGTCATCCCGTACCTTTTGCCTATATTTCTCAAAACACCCAGTTTCAGAAAACAAAAAACACCCAAAAAAAGCCCTTTGTCTTGGGATAATCTTTGACTCCCCTATCTTTCCCTGTTTCTTTCCCATTGGATTGTAACATTCATTCAGAAAAGGAAAAACTCCTCAAGTTTTAGAAGATTCTGTACATCTCTCTAGGCACACAAATTCCAGATACATTCAGAAATTAGGAGCTGTTCCTTCTAAACCTTCTGGGAACTTCTGTATGTTAGGCATGTACATGTTTTGAGTACCTTTGGCACAGGTTGTAAAACATTCATCATGTTGAAGCTGTCTATGCCCTATAGATTCAAGGTTCAGGGAATATAAGAACTTCAAAGAACCGTGCATCTTCAAACCTGAGTTTAATTAGTTATTTATTAACCCAGATTGATGGATGAGGAAAAAATTAATAAAACCAGAACTACCCAAATCTCCTGCTATGAACTGGGGAACTTCTCCATATTCACATGACTGTTACTTCCCAGTGGGATCTGCTGCTGATTTGGAAAGGACTGCCATCTAGGCAGGGGCCAACAGAAGGAACCTCCAGGGCAGCAAACACACCCATTGAATTTTGAGTAGGGCCCAAGCAGAGAGGACAAGAAATTCCCACCACTGTCATTTTCTGCCTGGTAGTGAGAACCACCGGGTGCTAGAAGCTTGCTGTAATTGCTGCAGATACATTCTTCTCGAGGAAGATGATGCTGTCAGTCTTAGGACAAAAAGGAATATTGAAAGGTGAACATAAAAAGCAAAGATAAAGGATAAATATTAGATTCTAAATAATAGAATACTCCCTAATTTTTAGGGAAGTTTTTTCTGAATCAGATAATTCTGACTATTTAACTTTTAAAACATCAAAAGCACATCCAATTGTTGGCTCTATATGTGCATATGTATACATATTTATATACATATACACATGCATGAACCTTTTGTCCACAGCAGTGGACACAGCTCTCCAACTTTTACACACAGCTCAGATAAACCAGCTGTGTACAGACTGGTCATCAATTTCTCCCTGTGAATAAGTACCAGACATTTCCCTCATCAGTCAACCATTAGTCCCATTACAAGAAGTCTAGACACTTAAATAAGCTGTAGAAGTTTCAGACAGCTAATGGTTCTCTGTCCCCAGGCATTTGGCACCCTGCTACATCCTTCTGTTCAGTTTAGTTCCAAGTTCCTTTTGTAGATACTTTATGTGCAATGAGACCACAACAAAAAAGGAAGCTGAGGTGCAGTAAGACAAAACTGATGAATAGTATGAAAAATTCAAGTAATGTGAATCACTGGGACCAGAGTGTAGCCATCTGAGAGTTCTTACAGAACTAAAATTCAAAGTATCAGCATCATAGGTGAGCTATGCCATTTTAAAATACAGCTTCTTCTGCATGTACTGAAGTCCCTAATGGATTTCTGTCTATAAAAGAGAAGCCAAAGAAGGAAACATGAATGAGAGGTTGGACAGTTTCTACACAATTCCCTGGAAACCCAGGGCTTGATTTAAAGTCAAAGTAAGGTTGCTCCAGTTTTGTGTTCAGATTTTTGCTTTTATTCAGTCAAGATACTTGAGAACAGAAAGTATGGCATAACTACAAACTAGGTAGCTATGTAAGATGTGCATCATGTATATGTGATTTTGTGAAGTTAGTTGCATGTACAACTTACCTAAATTATTTTTGCTATTGTCAGATTTATAATACTTAATAATTAAATCTATTCCTGACAGCTCCTTTTATGTCAGGCTTAATTTCCATGTACAAGTTTTCATTTGAACTCACCTTTAGAATCAAGCAGAATTGAATATTGACCTGTAAAGCCTTCATATTTTGAGGTCTTTCCCAAGAAATATCCTCCCATTCCTAAGCATTTGGCAATGGGGGAAAAACATAATAGTGAATTACAAATAATGAATAACAAATTATCATTTAAAAAGGAAGTAGATAAGTGCAAAACATGTTGTGGGTATCTGATGACTCTAGAATTTGTATAAGCATTACCTCTAGGCTGCAGAAGATTTAACAGGGATTGAAAAACATTTAAGAAATCTAGACACCTAACATTTTTCTATGCCTATAAGCTATGTGAATATACCATCTAGGTTCTCCACATAATGCCTGAACAGAATTAGGCAGCTAAGAAAGGTATCTGGCTAAACACAGAAGAAAAAAAAATAAAGTTACTTAAATCAGGACACAAGAAGGAGAAATTAGTATTTCACGTCCAGTTATAATTTCTTTACATGAGCACAACTTTTAGGATGACATATACTTGTCCAGACTCATAAACACACAGTAGTTACTTTTTTTTTTTTTTTAAGTGAATTAAATGCAAGTGCAGTTGTATGAAGTCAGATTTCTTGAAATCTGAATGTTGCAATCTAAATGTATACGCCTGGATTTGCTGGCAGTTACTTTCTTTTTAAAGACTGAAACATATTTTAGAACATATGAAAAATCAGCTTAATTAAATTAATGCAGTTTCTGTAACAAACTATTGCTTTTTTAACATACACATATTCATTGGAGATGTTTGAATGCAAGTCACCTTTGGACACAATGTATTTGAATTTTTGTTGAAACAATACTGGACTCTTAATTTTGATTTCGTTCAATTACCCAATAATATTCACCTTCCTCTCCTCCCCCTGTTTTTTGTTGTTTTGGGTTTTTATTTTAAAGACAACTAGTTCAAGACAAAGTTTTTTAAATATATACTACAAACAGTTAAGTATTCTGAAAATTAAGATGAACATTCATTTTAAGAGCTTTCTTTCTCTTACCTTAACCAGTGATTTTCACAGACAAGCATATATTATTTTCCAGCATAGGAAGAAGAAAGACTTTTAAGTGGGTGAGAAGATTCATTAACTGTTGGCTTAGGCATCTTAAGTGCCTTGTTTCTTTAAGTGAAACCTAATTTCAGACAGATTTGATGCTAAAGAGAAAGAAAAGAGAAGGAAAAGGGTATTAGGAAAGAGAGGGCAGGGAGAAGCAGAGGCAGGAAGGAGACTGAAGCTCATTGGAAAATGTCTTCACAGCTAATAGTAGACTGAATTCAAAAGGAACTGTCTGCCTAGCCAAAGAGACAGTAACTCATTCTGCCAGGGGCAATGGTTTGTTCTTGTTGGCTCATTTTTGCAATAAGTTGGCTTGATAATTCATGTCAGATTTTCTTTCAGATTTTTTCTCCAGTCAGAGTGTAGTGAACACGAAAAAATAGAATGTATTCTGCCCAGTGAAACACTCCATAAGAAGTAAATTATTCTATACCACTGACCATTCAATGAAGACATACAAAAAAGCTCCTTCCTCATAGGCTGCAGGTTCTCTGTCTTCAATTTGGTTTCTCAAAATCAATTAAAATGCATCTTGTATCAAGGTGAGGTGAAACTTGCTCAATAAGAATTTTTAGAGAGTTTATGGTTGTTCCTGCTAGATGCATGGGAGACATACCAATAAGATATTCCCAAGAGGCCAAAACAAGAAAAGCTTTACTGACAATTTTGGAAAAACAGAGAACTGTGGCAAAAGGGTTACTGCAACATTCAATCAACACAGAACACTTCTCAAAGCATCACCTTGACCCATTTAACAATTTAGCAAACTCTAAGCCAAATCTTTAAGTCATTCAAAAAATTCTGAGAAAAGGAAATTAGAGAGACACAAAACATATGGAAAAAGACACATATAGCTACCAGCTCCTGCATTTCAGGAGTGTTCAGCTGATAGCAAATTACAAGAGAAAGTAGGGTCAAGACGCGTACTTGCCTCAGGCTCAGCTTTAAATACCCCTCATCTTCCTGGGCTCTTCCCCCAGTAGGATTTCTGGTCCTTTGACCACTCAGGAGCTGGGTTAGGGGCTCCTGGGGCAGGTGTGGAGCTTTGCCTCTGGTGTGGCAGGGACTGGCAGCCACACCCAGGCTGGGATCCAGGCTCTAGGGATGGGGAGTGGAGAGCAGGGCATTTCCTCACCAGAGCAAGGCCATACCTGACCCTTGCCTCTCACACACACTCCAAAATGTCTTGAGACATCAATATCTCCAGCTGCTAATATGAGGGAATTTGGATCTATACCTAAAGTCCTAAATAGGCACAGACTCCTAGGATTTTTAATTTCTTAGTTGAAGCAAATTATTAAAACCAATATGTGCTTGGGAGTGGTCAAACAGCTAATGTACAGCAACAATTGCATTTTGCCTATCTCTCAATCACCCTAGGAAAGAAATTTACAAAAAAGCATCAAAGCCAGAAACCTTAGGCAAATTTAAAAAAAAAAAAAAAAAGCAAACAAACAAACAAAACAAAACAAAAACATTATTTTTGTTTATCTAATCATAATGAGAAGGTAATGGGAATTGTTGGGAGATTTTTATGGTAATCCTTGAGGGTAATTAAATACACTAGTACTGAATTTTCTCTTTTTTTAGTTATTACTAAGCGACACATTTAACAGTCTTGACACTGTAATAGGTTCTTCAAGGAGTGTACAAAGATGTGCCATAAGTTGAATCTCTGTATATACTTGCACCAGCTCAAATTGTGTGAGAATCAGAGATACCTTAGCCTGGCTTTGGGTCCATCCCTCAGCCAAGATCTGCTGTCCACATATGACATGAGCACATTGTCTTTGAACAAACAGTTATTCAGACATCAGTTACCTTTATAACAACCACAGAAGCAATGTAGTCCTTTGTATTACAAGAATAAAAGAACATTTTACCTATTAACTGAAGTACTATCTCTTCTAAGGATAGTACTTTAAAAAGCCAGCAAGATTTGAAATAATAATTTTTAAAAAATCTTCATTTTAAATGTAGTGGATTGCAAGCAACAGTTGCAAAACCAAAAAATAATATCGCTAGTCTTGAAAAATAGCTAGGGTATCCTTTTTCATTTGTTAATTTTTGTCATCATGAATAGAAAAATAATGATATCAATAAATTAGTAAATAACAGGAAAACTGGTTGAGTTAGAGATTGCTCTGGAATTAGAGATAAATTAAATGCTGAGAATAAAAATATTTTCTTAGATGTACTTACAGACCTTTATGCATAATGCATTTGTTTAGCTACCGCAGTAAGAGTCAAAGATGGTGCAGCTGAACTCTTTTCTGCCCTTGACTGCCTATTTTTCATTAGGAAATCAATATCATCTATTACAAATATGATTTTCTTAGGATTTTTTTCCTGAATTAATATGATAGATAACTAGATCTAGCATTTCAGAAAGCAAGCTAGTCTCTTGAAGTACTATAGATGAATTATGCTTATTTTTACAGCCTAGATCCATATCAATATATTCTTCTATATTTCCCCAGATACACATTTAGTCATTTTTCTCTGTATTTAAAAAACTCTTTTCAGAGACCAGTGTTTCAAAAACCACTAAATTATTTCAAAAAATTTACTGGAGCATTAGTTGTACCGTCTTCTTCTTTTAAGTTTGTAAATAGAAGTTTGGTTTCCCAAAAGTCTATTTTTGCTTTCATATATTTCAGGGGAAAAAATGAGAAAGAACACTGTTCTGCACCTTTGAGTTGCTGGTTTAAATAAAAGATAAATTTATGTCTGTCTTTGAAAGGCTTCATACTGTGGTGCTGGAAAAAGTATTGTGAACCTCCTGAAAACCAGCACACATCTGAGATTACTGTAGGTCAGTAGCACCATTTGGGTCACATCAGGATTGAACTACAGATGTTTTAAATACTATCACTTTTCATCATTTATATTTTAATGGTCAGACGCTGCTGATGCATTTTGATGCTAGAGGGGGAAAAAGTCTATTTTGAAATACTAGCCATGTAAGGTTGAAAAGCATCCCCCAGCACACTATACACACTCAGACTGCAGGAGACTTTATCAGAGAGGTGTTGAATTAAGCCTGGTTAACTCAGATGAAAGAACCAATCTCTTGAACAGAATGAACACAATTTGTGTTACCAGATTTCCCTCATATACCCCAGCACTCCACTGATTTAAAGAGGATGTTAAATTAAAGCTATAGCATAGCAGCAGGGAGATGGTTCCAGCAGAGATGGCATTAAAATTAACTTTCCTATAGCAAAAGCTGTTGCATAAGAGACTGAGAGGGCAGGGGAGGATGAGTCTGAGGCTGTGTTTAGTTCTATGACATAAGCAATATCTCTGAAATTTACGAAGATGATAATAATATTTCAGTAAAGTTTTAATCAGGTATTCAAAGTTAAAATGGGAAAATTTTACTGCTGCTGCAATGAATAACAATCTTAGAAAAAAGGAAAAGAGATGTGGGGTGTTGATTCTGATCTCAATAGCACCTGGCAGTGCTACTGGTGTCCTTTGCCATTATGAGAGTCAGGTCCTTCTAATCCTTCAGACTTTTTCTAAATTGTGAGTCTTTTTTCCTCCATAGAGAGGTCTACATGCAATTGTCCCAGTTAGGCAGGCATCTAAGAAATTCACTGGATCATATTAATCCATATTTGAGTGTTTCTTTGTCCATAATTCAATGTTTCTTTCAGGGCTAAGTTGATTCTTGTGGGGAATAGTGTGCACACATATTCTGTTCTGGTATGAAACCATCATACAGCTTCATCTGCTCACTTAGATTCTGGAACTAATAAAAAGACATAAAACTCATCTACTTCCTATATATGGATAGAGCCTACTTTACTTCCAGGCATCACAGAATCAGAGAGTAATAGAATCACAGAATTATGGACTCGGAGTGGTTGATGTTGTGAAAGATCTTTGAAGCACATCTAGTCCAAGTTCCCCTGTTCAAACAGAACTACTTGCAGCTGGATGCCCTGGATCATATTAGGGTGTCCTGGACCATATCCAGATGGCTTCTGAATATCTCCAAGGAGGGACACTCCACAACATCTCTGGGCAACCTCTCCCAGGACTCGGTTGCCCTTACAGTAAAGTGCCTTGATGTTTGGAGGAAACACCCCTGAAAACAGACTGGCTCTCTTACATTTGCACCTTCCTTCAGGTAATTAGATAAATTGATGGAATTTCCCATGGTCCTTCTTTCTTCTGAGCTAAAAAGTCTCAGATGTCTCATTCTTTCCTTGTTATCTATCCATTAATCATGACTGTAGCCCTATCAGACCGTCAATGTCTGATTAATATTTCAGGCAACAAATTTAATTCTTCAGAAGCAATACGTTTGTGAATTACACCCCTTAGAAGAGACGTTCAAAAATTTGGTCTGATGAGAAAGGTTAATAATAAAAAAGAAACTCAAAGGTTCTAATTTCCTATAACTTTATTTTTGGGACTTCCTGAAATATACACATATGATTTAGGATTAAAACAGTGCTTCTCACTTCTTCACTTATTTTGCTTAAAAAAAATTACAGTTTTTGAAATAAAAACCTGCTTTTAGCCTTGCAACAATGAAGTCTTAGAGAGAAATCTATAATAGACAGCTTAAAGGTTTAGTGAAAGGATGATCCATACAATGAACTCCTCCTTTGTTTTCAACATTGTTGATAAATTCAACAGTGCACAATTACTATATTAAGATAGTACTGTTTTTCAACAAATAGAGTGCTAGAAGAGGTTTGATATATCATTATGAAAATCTGTTTATTGCATAACACACAATGAATGCTGTAGTCTCATATAGTACTTACTATCTCAAACCTTTCTCTAAAAATATATTATTTCTGTCTTTACTGATATCTATACTGACAGATATGCATTCATTCGGAAGAAATATTTTTTGTTTCCTTTCTCAACAGGATGGAGTTTACTCACTAAGAAATGCTTGTATTTTTTTTTTATAAGTTCTTAAAATGTGTAAGAATCACTGAAAAGTCAAAATCATTCTAATTTCCCAGGTATAAACTACATGTTAATCATTGCTTCCTTTTACTGTTTTCAAGGCACTGTGAGAATGCTACTATTTCTTTCTTCATTTGGGAATTAGAGAAAGATTTTATGATTTCAGACAGGCATTAAAACTTCTGAGAGTTGTTATAGCAATCTCTGACACAGACATGAGTAGTAATAAACTCCAATTTTAACTTTGCTGCCTGTGAAGATAAAGAATTTCTTACAGTTTAATGTATAACAAAAAAACCCCAACTTATTATTTAATACTTGATCATAGTTGCAAATTTGTTAAGTCCTTGTCATGGTTTAATGTCCGCTGACAACAAAGCACCATCACTCACTCCTCCCATACTAGTGAGGGAGAGAATGGGAAGACTAAAAGTGAGAAAACTCATGGTTTGCGATTAATAGGTAAATTAAAAGCTGTGCACAGCAAAACAAGGAATTAATTCACTGCTTCCCACTGGCAGGCAGGTGTTCAGACATCTCCAGGAAAGCAGGGCTCCATCATATGTAATATTTATTTGGGAAGACAAATGCCATCATACTGAGTGTCCTTCCCTTCCATCTTCACCCAGCTTTGTATGCTTTTCTATGAAGTCATGTGGTATGGAATATCCCTTTGTTCAGCTGGGATCAGCTGTCCCAGCTGTGTCATCTCCCAGTTTCTTGTGCTCTCTCAACCTTCTTGCTGGTGGGTTGAGATAAGACAGGAGAGACCTCAGCTCTGTGTGAGCACTATTCAGCAACTACAAAAATATATCTATGTGATCAACACAGCAAAAGTCCAAAACATAGCTCTACAACAGCAACTATGAAGATAATTATCTCAACCAAAACCAGCACAGTCCTTCAGTGGAAAGGTGAGAATACTTTAAAACGGACTCAATGAAAAATAAAAGAAGAGAAAGAAGGGAAAGATAAGAAGGACACAGACCATTAACAAGTTTAACTATTTCTTAGAGTGAATAGTATCTGCAATGCTGTGGAGGATTAAAAAACTCACATAGACTAGAAATTTCACACAAGACCTATGCTCAAAAGATAGATAAAGTTTAAATAATAAAAAGTCAAGATGAGATTAATCTTGTGCTCTGGAGGATAGGTCACTCAGTCATTTCCTAGGCCATACAATAGTCCCATCGTTGTAATAGCTACAGCCAAAACTAATAAACAGCTACGGGGTTTGTGTCACTTTTCCTCAAAAGGAAATTGTTTAAAAAGTAAAAAATAAAAAGGATAGTGAGTAATATGGCATCAAAGGAGACACATTTTTTTAAAAAAAAATCATGTAGGTAACTCACTAGATGAAGTAAAAGGAAATAAAAAGAATTAACATTAATGAGGCAGGGGGGAAATTCCCTGAGGAATGGAGGGTGGTGCTGGTGGTGGTGACTGGCATATGCCCTTACCTAAGGTGGCTAAAATGTGTGAATGGTGAATGTGTCTTCTTTATTATCTTGCTAGAAGCATAAAATGTATAAATTAGAATTCATCATTCCAATGTAAGTCCAGTTAAGAAATGATCAGCAAAAATATATACTTTATCTCTTTGAGGGTATTACATGTATAATTGGCCATATTTTGAATAGAGTACTATTCTGAGTAGAGATTATTTTGCTCTTTTCTGTAGATTTCATAGTGAGATCCTAAAATACATTATCATCCTATATTTTCTTCAGTATGCTCAATGAAATTTGATTTTTATTCCCCAGATTTTATATATAAAGATCTTGGATTTGGAATTTCAATGTTTCTCAAGAGCGTTTTCTTGGAGGCAAACTGGGGAAGAAGAGACTGAATTGTGTCAAGATTTTTTCTTGTTATCAAAGTGCTTAAGTTTCTTAACTGTGGGCTTCCAGATGTCTTTTGGTAGGTGGTTAAGTCTGGTGATTAACTCGTATGATGTCTCATACAAGCTACATGGCTTCTATTGTGCATTACTGAGAATAAAGAGTGTGTTGCAACTGTTTGTGAGGTACTATTATGTGTTTTCACAAACAGATTAGATGAACCTAACGGCACTTTGAGTGGAATAGTAAATGCCTAATTGCTAAGGAAGTTCATTCCATAGTTCTCGACCATTCCCTCACCATTAAAGATCGATCTGGCTGGGATTTGAATCTTCACTTAACAAACAGAAGATAGAAATAATCCATTACCTTCCATGCCTGACTGCTTAACTTAAAAGGTTTGAAATGACTGAGAAGTGGGGGGATGTGGGGAGGAGTATCACCTTTTATTAAAGATTCATAACACCTTCATGATTCAGTGAGACCATTGAAATATTATTTTGTTAAATATTAAAATTTAAGCTATGTTTTGACATTTAGAAGATGCTTAGGGCTATGAATAAGTTGCTGCACTAAACAGAAAATATGCTGTGCTATGCTTTGCTGTGCAGGTATAAAAAAGCTGTTGCACTTGGTTTCTTTTGGGAGAACAGCAGTTCTAAAGCTTTAATTCCTCACTCAACACCCAGAAAAGCTAGAAGAGTTAACAGATCCCATTGATCATGACTTAGACTACGACTGGTTCACTTCTATCAGTTACTGTAATTCTTATGTTATTTAGAATGTTTAAATTTCTGGCACTTTATGGACTACTGGCTGCATTGGTTTTTGTTACTTCAATGAAGATCAAAGTTTTCAAGTACTTCTTTCATGCAATTGTGATACAGATGTTTGTCAAGAATTTGAGTATGGGGTTAGTCTGTCTTTGAACTTATATATAACCAGGAATAACATTATCTGCAGTTTGAGAAGATTTTTACAGGACAGATTGCATCTTTTATCCTTTATTTGAGAGAAATATATCTTTGAGAAAGAACTGTCCCATTCTATAAAACTGTCATCAGGATAGCTAAAGGGCAAAATTTACAGCAAAATTCCCTTCAAAAACAGTTATCCATCTCTGCAAACCACATAAAGATTTTGATTCTGTCAAGAGCACTTTCTAAAAATACAAAATTATTTTTCTGATTGCTGCTTGGTAGTTATATGTGAAGTTGTCTAGTAGTGAACAATTACAAGGCATGATAAGGCAAAATTTTTGCTTTTCTTTGTTTAAATGAGCTTGTCAAAAATGTCTATATCACAGTACTATACACACTTCAAGCTGAAGAATCGACTGAAGGCCTCTCTTCTGCATGGACTAATACAGTCTTGAGACTCAACTTACACAGAAGATGATGCTCCAGACTCTAGTCTTTGGCTGATTTAGGCAACACCCTGCCTCCTATGTGCTCCGGTCCAGGAGTAGCAAAGCCTTGAAAAAAATACCCAAATGACTTGAAAATCTCCTTGATGTAACTGATTAATTTTATATATGTCAGTTTTCATATGAAAATTACAATTTTTGTTTATGCAACTATATTTAAGAATAAGGAAAATTAATTCTATGCATTACCAAAAAAGAGATTAGATAAATGTCTTTTATTACTGCTACCAAAATGCTGAGGTTTTGCAGAATTTTCCTATCCAGTCAAATATTAAAGTCTTTACAACAAAAAGAAGTAGAAACTAATAAATGAGATAAAGCATATGTCTATGTCAATTTTATTTCACATAACAATTGAAACTAACAATCTTGAACTATCCCATCTCATTAAACAAGCCAGTTCATTAAACATATCAATTCTATATTAGAATTTTACAAATTATATTTCTTCTGCTTTTGTGAGAGTTAGAGAAATGTAAGGAGAGGGTTTAAGAAGACACTAGACACACTAGGGCTATGTCTCCAGGGTAAGCTATCCTAAGGAGAAAAGCTACTTTGTGCTTCAAAGAAGCCTATCCACCATTATACAAGAACATTTCCTATTCTCTGGGGTCCCGTGTTGAAAATATTCTGGTGAAATTCAAATAACAAGTCCTAGTTTTCCATACAGCTGAGGCAGAAAATATCATATATATTCCTCTAGCATTGGGAACATTAATTATTTGAAGAACATCATTCATTAATTATCTCGCTTGATAAATTCAGAGAAAACTACCGAAATCAGAAGAGAGTTCAATAAAAGTCCAGGTATTTGTTGAGAAACTATTACTCTTTCTTGGGAATTTGATATATATGTGTATATATATATGTCTATGTCTGTGTGTATAATAGTTACACATACAGATTATATGTGTATATATAAATATATCGAGATTAACATATATACTTATTTGTATAAATGTGTATATATAATATACACGTATATACACTGAATATATATTTTTAATTACAAAAGAATTTGCTTAACTACCGCATATTACAAATTTTTGAGAGATGATTCCAGTACTTTCCAAACTTTCATCTTCATACATGGAATGGCACTGGCTTAATTCTGCTGATTTAGCCTGTACCAGAGAAGATTCAACTTATCTAATTTTAGCTGCTTTAAAATGCAACTATTTAGTGTCAGCACTATCTCAGTTTTCCTCTATTAGAGTAGAAGAATCATTCATGTAGTTTATTTAATTCTTTTTATCTTATCTACTTTAGAATGCAATTAGCTGTCTTCCCTACAGAAAGTTAGGAGCTTAGGTTAGAAAATATGTTTCTCTAAATTGGAAAAAAAACCCAAACCAAACCAAACCAAACCAAACCAAAACAAAACAAAAAGACCACACAGCTATACTGAAACAAATCTTAGCCTTACTTCTGCTTAGTTCACTTTAGTCAGGTTCTGATAAATTAGGCAACAGCATACCACCATGGAATTTCTTGAAAGTATAATAAACATGAGAAACAATGTCTTTGGATATAAAACACAAATTACTTTACTTTACAAGTTAAAATAATTTTCAGGGAAGAAATTGCTTCAATTACAAGTAGATTGTGTTTTGCATAATGAAGAGAAATAGTTCCTTCAAGGAAACAATGAATATGATCTATTTCAAATAGGAAGTTCAACAGATTTTCATATTAAAATTACTCACTTTTTCTATTTACTAAGTGCAGAGAGCAACTTTCTTCTAGTAGATATCTATAAAATTATAGGTAGCCAGAGGAATACTGCTTCCTCAGACTGTGACATTTGTTGATCATGATCTATAATTTGAGGATTTTTTTTTAATATTAAACATATGTCTTTGCTTTGCTTCATAATTCAATATGTAACTAGACCATGAATTAAAATTTAGATGGCTAAAAGATATGTGTTAAACTCGTAACATAGCCAGTATAATTGAATATAGACATTATGCTTAATACCTTTCTTTCTCAACACATATAGACAAATATGCTATCCACCAGTTCCGAGAAGACCAGAACAAACCTTGCTTAATTTTAGAGTGAATTACAAGGGTCATTTGATATATAACTACGGAGGCAATAAAACATCCACTGTTCTAAATGTCCATATGCAATTAAAGGCGACTATTACTTTGCTTTTGTGAGCTGATGATAACGGTATTATTTTTGAATTACAATTAGCATTAGGTACTTCAGATGTCAACTCACACATACTGGTTTTGCTTTTATCCAGAGATCTCAGGCAGAAATTCATTATTCACTGATGATAGCATTCTGACACTATGAAAACAGCTATTAAATAATCCACTTACTACCAAATTAATTTAGCAGTTTTTTGTTGCTCATTTAGATTGATAATAGCTGTTGCTATTAAAAATAGCAGATATAAGTGCACTCCTCAAACAAACTAGAAAACTCAGGATATTTATCTTTCAGATTATCTTTTTTCTATATTCTCAAAGTACTTCATATTATAAGGTTTTGATGTTATGAACAACTGGAAAATGTTTTCAGTCTTCAGCAGCTTTCAGTAACAAGCAATAGCTCATCTTCACATAAAGATTTCATCTTCATAAGATTGATATTTGTATGCCAAGTAGTACATCATGTTTTTTGTAAAGTACAAAGTTCCACTTGTGGGATGTCTGATTCTCGGAATCAAAGACAGGGAACACAGATAAGCAGAGTTTCTAAGAATGTGCATAACTGATGTCCAAGAAAAATAATGCATTATTTCCTAAGATCTCCGATTTGTTGAAGATTCTTGCAGATTTTGCTGTAATGTACCTGATTTATATTTATTTTTAGTCTCATTGCATTTTGTGTCTGCTGTTGACCTCTCAGATTCAAGTCCTAGTTAGATACCAAACCAGACTGGATTGTAGGAAAAGTACTACCAATGCAAAATAAGGTTGTCTTCCCACTGCATTCACTCTAATCCATAATAAATTCTCCATCCTCTACCATTTTTAAATGAAGCCTAAATACAGGGTCAAACATTTATGGAATAACTAAGTTGAGTTCTCAATTTCAGGCATAAAGAGCTTTGGGAGTTTTTGTTTGTGTTTTCTTCTTGTTGCTATTGTTTTGTCTGCTTGGTTTTAGTTTGGTTTTTGGTTTTTTGAAACTGGTAATGGAGAAAGTTGATGAGATGGATTTTCTTGGGATTGAAAGTCACCATTGTGATAAACAGGTAAACTATACAAGTTTTTCAGTTTTATTTTCCTTTATGGCCATTGCTGGAGCAACCTTATTCTGTTAAGAGATAGCAGCAAATCAGGCAAAATTCCTATTGCATAATTTTATAATGGCCTTACCCTTTTGTCAAGCTAGAAAAAATGATAAATAAAAAAATAATATAACTTTAAAATTCACTTCCGCTTCACATAGCAAATATGAAATACCTTGAAAAAGTATTTAACTTTTAAGTAATGTCTAAGTAATTTCTAGTTAAAAGTCTTGGATGTTTAATTTATAGAATGAAATGTCATTTTCTTTTCTTATCACTTGTGGTAATATTTATATTTTAACTCATTTATATTAGTTATTCCTAGTTATGTTTTAGTGGATGTGGTGGCATTTGGTCAAAGATCAAATTTTGGTGATCTTGGAGATATTTTTCAAATTAATGATTCTATGTTTCCATGCTATGACTTTTTATGTATTTGATTATTCACAGAAAAACAAAGTTGTATGAAATGGACCATCAATTTTCAGGTCTATGTACAAAAATACAGTTTATTTTGAAAGGATTTTAAACTGTGAAGTATTAGACAGGATTCAGAGCGATGGTGACTTCATAATAATGGCGGTGGAAAGAACAGGAAAAAGTGAGCCTAGCAAACCTATTATTTGACCTTTTCACACAAATTATAGTGCTTTTTTTGGTGGAATCCCCCAAAACTCAACTGAAATGTGAGTGACTAATTTGTAGGCGAAGACTCAGTAAAAACATATTCAGTTTGAGGGAATTTCCCCTCTTGTTTTCTATAGTTTGCTACAGGATTTTGCTTGAAAAGCCTTCTAAGATCCCAGCTGCAACAAGTCCTCTTTCATAAGTATTTTCAAGTTTCTTACTCTAATGGTATGAGTTGAGTAGACATTAGAGAGAACCTGTTAGTTATATACAGACTTCATAATGCTGGCTCATTCGCTTTCTGTTACTCTGTCTCCGCCTCAACTGAGAATATCTTAATTTCTCTGGTCTTTTATAGGACTTTCATTACCCTTTTATGATCTCTGTAAAATCATCATGAAATAAATTTAAATCTCCATTGTGTGTCTTTTATGAGCTATTTGACTATATCGGTACTATGGGGGGTGGGCTGGGGGAAACCAAATATAAAAAAGACAAAAAACAAAGCAGCAATAACTTGGTGGTCTTCAGACCCATACTTCAAGTGAAACTCTTAAGCTTTGCTTTAACGCAGGAAATAATATTCTCATTTAAGGCAAAACCTTCCATGAGGTTAGGTTACAATTTGCCTAAGGAAGTCAAAGAAAGTTAGAGAATGAGAATGTGAGGTAATTATGCTATGAACTGTGGTTCAGTTGAAACTACTAACATATATTATCAAATTTATATTAAGACATTTCCTGCCTTTTCAGTCCTGGGCTGTTAAAGCTGACATGTCACAGTTAAAAATCCATCCAAAGAGAAAATACAGTCTGGGAGAGGAAGAAAAGCTATCTTTGTGATATATATGGAAAATGTGTCTCAGTAAAATTAAATTATATCTTTAATGAGCTAAGAACTTCTCCCTAATCTCAGTGAAATTTTTTATATGATTTCTTATACTTATGAGTTCCAGAATAATTGAAAGCCTTTTACCTAAATCAATGATTGACTATGAATATAGTAAAAGAAGAAAGCAAAGGCTTTTTCCTTTTCTAACATTTTTCCAAAAAATCTGGTTTTTATCTACTTAATCTATTAAAGGATATATTGACTAAAGAAGTTTAAAAGAGTCTTTATGTTCTTTTATATAAAAATTCACATTCAGTAGACATAATGCTGAAATTTCTTGATAAAAGGCAGTGAATGAATTGATATAATTACCTGTGAAAGTTTTCAGAAATAAGGCTCAGTGTGAAAACTGTTTCTGACTATGTTTGGATTTTTTGTGTATTGATGCATCACTGCTGATAAGAGTCCTAGTTAAATATTACATTAGTACTATTTTAATGATGATTTATAGTATGCAGAGGCTATTAGGAAGGTGATACCATTAACGTTATTACAAGATTTATTTTCTATTCTCATGTGCAAGAAAGACTAAACTCCTGAAGTAAAGAGACATATTATTTTTGGATTCTGTTTAAGGTTGTATCATAGTTTTCCAGGAATGGTTGTACTAGATTTGGGATAGGATAGAGCTAATTTTCTTCACAGTACCTGCTCTGGGGTTATGTTTTGTATTTATGTCAAAAACAGAACAGGGATGTTCTGGCTGCTGCTAAGCAGTGATTACACAGAATCAAGGCTTTTTCTACATCTCATATCACCCCACCACCCAGGCGGCTGGGAGTGCATAAGAATTTGGGAGGGGACACAGCCAGGACAGCTGACTCCAAGTGACCAAAGAGATATCCCATACTGTATGACATTACACTCTGCATGTAAAGCTGGGGGAAGAAGAAGGAAGAGGCGGATGTTTAGAGCAATGGCATTTGTCTTCCCTAGTCACTATTAAATGTGATGGAGCCCTGGATTCCTGGAGATGGCTGAACACCTGCCTGTCAGTGGAAAATAGTGAATTCCTTGGTTTTTTGCTTGTGTCCATCCCTTTTGCTCTTGATTTACTTATTACACTATATCTCAACTCAGGAGTTTTTTTTCTCCTTTGCTCTTCTGATTCTCTCACCCATGCCACTGTGGGGGAAAGCAAGCAACTAACTGCATGATGCTTAGTTGCCAGCTGGGACTAAGCCTGTACAACAGTTTTTACAAAGTTTTATTTATACATTTCCATTTTTCTGATAAGAAAGTCTCTTGCTAGAAGCTAAAAGCTTTACTTAACTAGAAGTCCACTCATTCCAGCTGGAGTAAAGGTTATTTCTGTTTGGACAGTTGCTCAATACTCATAGAAGTATCCATCAGGCAGGGACAGATCAGCCCTATTGAATATGCTGTAGGTATCCATAATAAGTCTGACATGTTTAACAATGTGGAGTAATTTGTTCATATTTATTTGCCATCTGTGTTGCACATGTACAGTTACTGTGTGCCCAAACTGAACTGGATATGTCCACAGTAGCAAATAATGCAGATAAATAGGACTGGGCTTGCAGAGTGAAACAGCTGGTACTGGGGATGTGATATACACATTAAGTCTTTCAAAACAACTTCACTTTGAACTGTACATCCATCAGCTGTCTTGAGTGCCAGGCAAACACTTGGATTTCTCAGTGAGTTCTTGGTCTTCTCAATAAGTTCCATTCAAAGTGCGTGCTGACAACATACTGATCTGCTCCAAAGCTCACTTATAAACAAAATTGAAATTACTCTTTCAATGCCCCTACTCACCTCTGCCTAAAACAGACTATTGTAAAATAACAAGTAGTACCTGAAGGTTAAGGAGAAAAGGATACATATTTTCTTGTTGCTTTCTTCTGATTTTGGCTTTTATGAAAATGTATTAGTCAACTAAATCTTCACTTGGGAGTAACCCCAGATTATGGATTAACTCTTTAATAGAGACAAGTACTGAAGCTGAGTTTCTATAATGCCATGTTCTAAGGGGAAGGAACAGTTGAATAAATGCAACTGTGCTGCTTTACAAACTGGATCAGGCATCAGCTTTTAAAAATTCTGCTGCAAATAGGATTCTTGGAAGCTACATTTCATATCCAGGGATGAGTAGTATATTCTATGAATAGTCTTTTTGTAAGCAAACTTTGTAACACCAACCTAACATTCTCTCATTACAAGCACAAACTTGACAATAGAGAAAAACAGGTTTTAGTGGTCTATTACACCCTCTCCAGAGAGAATAAAGCTCAATTATTGAAATGAAGATGGATATGAAATAAACTATAAAAATGTATTAGCTTTTCAAAAAGGAGCTCTCATTTTTAGCATCTATGAAAGATGGGTGAATACTTTGAATTTATTTTTCTTAATCTAGCCCCCCCTTTATTTATTTCTATAAAACCAGAAATCTTTAATGTTTATAATTTAAAAACAAATAAAAATTTCAACCTATAGAAGCATATGAGAGCATATAAACTTCTTGTAATGTTGTTATGTTTCCCATAGGTCTCAGACAAGAAAATGTATCAGGCTGACTTGGAAAAGAAACAACACTTCAGAAATGTTATATATGGATATACTGTGATTTTTCAGAAGCTCAGTATATTCACTGAAAATTTATATTTATTTTACTGATCAACATTTTCTATTTGCTTAATTTGATTAATCAAGTCCAGCTATGCCTGGTTGCTCAGGACACTGTCCAAACACCTTTTGAATGCCTCTAAGAAGAGAGACTCCACAACTTCTCTGGACAGCCCATGCCAGATCTTGGTCACCCTAGCAGTAAAAAAATTATTAACACATATAACATATATAATATAATATAAAATTCAGTTTGTTTTGGGGCAAGGGAAAAGTTGGAAAAAGAAAAGAAGGGAAAAGGAAAGGAAAGGAAAGGAAAGGAAAGGAAAGGAAAGGAAAGGAAAGGAAAGGAAAGGAAAGGAAAGGAAAGGAAAGGAAAGGAAAGGAAAGGAAAGGAAAGGAAAGGAAAGGAAAGGAAAGAAAAGAAAAGAAAAGAAAAGAAAAGAAAAGAAAAGAAAAGAAAAGAAAAGAAAAATTCCTGAATTTTATTATTTGATTCAAAGGTTCCTCTATGTTTAACCTACAGTAAAACTGAAATACCTTAAAACATGACAGAATGAAACTTGTAACCTTGATTAAGGCAGCTGAAGTTTCTCCACTGTTTTCAACAAAGGTGAGAAATTGTTCTGATGATCTCTGATTTATCAGAAGAGCTTTCAGTAAAAATCTCTTTCCTGATGTTCAGAGGGAACCTCCTGTGTTTAACTTTCTGCCCCTTGCCTCTGGTCCTCTCACTGAGCACCATTGAAAAGAGTCTGACAGTATTGGTTTTGCACCCTCCATTTTGGTATTTATATAGATTGATAAGATCCTTCCTGGCCCTTCTCTCTAGGTTTAACAGTCCCAGCTTTCTCAGCCTTTCCTCATGGCTGTGCTCCAGACCCTTAGTCACCTTAGTGGTCTTTTTTAGGATTCTCTGTAGTATGCCATTGTTTCCCTTGTACTGGAGAACCCAGAACTGGACTCAATAACTGGTCATATATACCAAAAAGTGGTCATGGTGGAGAGAAAGACAGGGATTTGTCATAATGAGTGTATTTTTGGCTCTGAAGTCAGAAGGAACTACAATGGTTCCTCACCCACAGCAAAATCCCATCAGATACTTCTATTTCATTAACAATAAGCAGGTGGAGTGTGAGGTGGTAATCTTTCCTCCCACAACATCTTTTATACCTGTGAAATAAAGGATGCCAGAAAATTTATATCAGTTCTAACTCACCACACATCAAAGCATCCCGTCCTTAGTGCACTGGCAGAGATGTGGTAGGTTTTAGTAGATCCAAAGCTTAGTACAGATGCAAAATAACACTTTAATTTACATAATGCATATGCAGGTAAGGGGCATGGGCCTTTTTTTGCCTGGGGTAAGAGGACAGCTTTTATGTGATTAATTAGACTGGAATCCAGACATGATAAACGAGCCTTTGTTATAAATTTGCTGTTATTGCTTCTAGTCCATTGCACTCTTTTGCTTACCTGTTTTAGCTTGCTAGAGGCCTTGCCCAGAGTAAGGATCTGCTGGGCATAAAGATGAAACTTAAGCAATATTTATGCAAACAGGCCATTCTGCAGGTTGGCTGGAGGTTTCTCTGCAAAACTATTGTCCTCATTCTCAAGATGATACAATTCAGAGTTTTCCCAAACACCATCTTTTCTAAAAAGCCCAAGACTTTAAGGACTGACCAAATCTCACAGCTGCTTGCTGTGATGATCATACTGCCTGTGTGACTGTCTCTGCTCTCTGCTTGTCCTTCTCCAGCTTCCCACCAGAGCCCAGTACATATTCCTAGCACTGTCAAGATAATGAAAAACTGACAGTGGGAAGAGAGGTAGATGAAAAAAGTCATGCTCACGTTCTAGCCTATATCCCTCTTCTCTTTCTTCTGTCCACTTCTGGCTGCTGGCGAGTTCATGGTCATCTGAATGCCAGAGAGTAGCTCCTGGGACAAGTAGAAAACAAGACAAGTTGGGAAAAAAGCAAGACATGGAGTCTGCTGTTGTTGGAGTCAGTACATTGACACCCTGAACAAAATCCCTGGAACAGCTGAGCAATCTGCTGCCACATCTCATCTCAGGCATACCACTACTCCAACAGCTGCCATGTGCCTCACTATTTCTCTCACTTTTTCATGCTTATGCTACTGCCATCCACCATCATCCTTGTATCTCATTCAACTGCCTCCAGAGCCAACAGCTAACTTGGCCGTGGTGTTGTTTACAAACTTACTAGACAGAAATGAATAGAAAATTTGTGCATTAAAAGAAGTTTTTTATATTCTAAAAACTCTCTATCACAAAACAGAATTTATAATATTAATATTTCAATTATTCAGAAAATTAAAATAGAAATTATTTTTATGTCATCAAGAACTAAAGGTTGAAAAATTGAAACGTCAACTGACTTCTTTGAGCATTTTTGCCTTTTAAACTAACTAAATTTTCAAGGCATTAGTACTTTCCATACATCCACTGAAAATATTTTAACACTTTGACTGTTGCAGTTTGCCCTCCAAAATAAATTAATTTCAAATTATGATAAAAGATATTTATAATACATGTATGAGACAGGACCCAGGGTTTAAAATTCCATAAATGCTTCAGCTAGCCTGAAGATATTTTTTTAAAATATATTTATTCAAGCAAGAGAAGGCTAATGTAAATATCTTAAATTACACTAGAATTTATAACATTCTTTAGAACATTGTGTCACAGCCTTCCTCATCACTAATAGCAGATTTTTTGGCAGCTTCTCAAGATAACTGGTAATGAGAATTGCTCTGTCATAATAGCAGAACCAGAGACTAACATTAAACCATTAAACATTCCAACAAACATATAGAAGAGTATAATTTAAATTAGGTAATCAGAAGCACCATAGAGTGGCAGTCAAGCAAAGCAGTGCATGATCTTGGAAGGAACAAAATAATGTTGTCAATAATTCAAGTAAATTAATATTTTAAAAAAAATAGAGGAAAAAAGATTTTACCATGTCTGGGTATCTGGGTATGTGAGCAACTTTAAGCATTGTTTTGTAAATTAATAAATTAAGGTCAAATACTTGATCTAATATGCTATTGAGGTTTTCCATTGCCAAGTTCAGCATTCAACTTGTCAGTGTTTAAAAATGTCCCTGGAGCTCACAGCATTCTAATTTTACTGGGGAGTAGATTGAAAGTTGCATAGGGACAAACATCAACATCAAGGGCCTTGTAACTACTAACTTTAATTCACGGATCTATTTGAATTTAAAAGGTAAAAGAAGAAAAATCACAATAAGTGAATTTCCATCATAGAATAATGAAAGGGAAACTCCTTTAATCACAGAAGTTATTAACTGAGTGGCATACTTGTGGAGATGGAAAACTTGAACAGATATTTGATCAAGAATTTGTCCTTTTATTGATTTTTGGCCTTGAAAAAACAAGACTAAATTCTGTGTAAGAGAATGTGGAAACTGAGGGTGTGTGCTTGTTTAAGCTACTTGATTAAGGGCTATTCACTACAAGAGAAAAAAGTAACAAAGAAATTTATAATTAAACATATGTGCACACAAACCTAAAAGTAACAATAGTGACAATAATGAAGATCAGAACTCCGAAGGTGGACAGGACATAAAGGAACTACTCAGACACAGCCCTGAAGATGCTGACCTTGAACACTGTAACTGCCACAGGGATAAAAATGGCAAAAGTATTACAGGCTATTTGAGTGGGGTTTGTGGAATCTAGAAATCTTTCTATGGGATGTTTAGGGTAAGGGTCAAAAATGGGCAAAAGGGAGCACAATGTGACATCAGAAGGAACAACTGTGGGAAGACAGAGAGCAGATGGGATAAAAGGGAACCTTGCACGTAAAAAAGGGCCAGTCAGTACACTCCCAGTCTATGCTATCTTTTTATTATATAAATCCATTTTTTTATTTTTTTTTTCCTGTGTTATTTCTGTCTCCCTGCAAAAGGGAAAAAAAAACACAACTGTATCTCTCAACCTGGACAGGGACTCCAGGTACCAAGTTTGGCTCCAGCAACCAGGAAGGAGGGAGTCTTGGGCTGAAGTTGCTAGAGGAGGCAGACACTCATAACATGCTTTAACAGCTCAAATCCCAGAATTCTCTAATATGGATGTTTCCTGCTATGAAGCCCGAATACTGCTCTGACAGAGTTGCGCTTTGAACATGATATGTTACATTCAGAGTTTTCAAGTAGGAACATTCTGGTTTTTCATCTCAAGCCTTTAGAAATATAGAGAGAATACTACTCTATGACAATGATTTATAAAGAAGAAAATGAGAAGTCAGCAAAGTGACAATTTCTGTATCTATTTTATACAGAATGAGAAAAACATGAAAGCTGACCTGAAAACTCAAAAATAATGAAGGTTAACTGCACTGAATTGGGATGAGATACTTTACACCATAGTTTTATTTCTGAGCAGAAGGAAATAGATCATCACATAGTAGTGATGTGAAGTTAAAATCTTTATATGTCTATATTTAAATAAAAGACACAACTCCAAGTAACATAGCATCATGTACACACTCAAAAATATTAAGAAAATAACAAAATATAACAGATGTGTTCCATGCAGAATAGCAAACATGTACCTTCATCTCAAAAAACTATCTTTTAGGGATTGTGTGTTAGTGCTAATTTTAGGCATTTTGTGTTAATTTTTTCCAATTCCCGCCCC